>VZRR01010831.1:196917-418721 GCA_013398015.1 Oreocharis arfaki | reverse complement strand
TTACAAACCCCCACAAAGGACTAAGGCCATGTTCAAAGCTAAGTCCAAATGCTTGTGCACATTCACCTCACGGTGCAAGAAGCTGACACAAATCTGGTATTAACTCCACGGTTTCCAGCACAGCCATGGCTCCATTTGATGAGGAGAGGTTATGACCATGCTCAGCTGCCACAGAAAGGTGGCATCAGGGACAGGACAACACAATTCATCCTTTCAGGCCTTCACTGGCTTTTCCCAAGAGTATCTCTCTTGTCTGTGTTGAGGAAAAGTGCCACTGCCATCCATTTTTCTCACAGGCTGTAAGACTTTTCCCTGGCTGCCATCCCTGTAATCACTAAAACCTCTCCTTTTGCAGTCTGAAAATCTGGTAGATTGGGTATAGAGAAAAAAGAAACTCAGTATAAATTACTGTGTTTATGTGAACTTTGAGCAGTGGAAATTACCTGCTTGTTCACTTGGGGACTTCTGTTGTCACAAAGTGAGGCAAAATATCTGCCTGCCTCTTCAAATTTCTTTAGTCCAGCTAATTCATTCACATGAGATAGCTCGGATTCTTTGTACATCAGCAGAAAAAGGCTGAAGTTCTCCTAGCATTTATTGACAACCAGTTCACAATATAAATAGGAATGAGAAATTATCTGCATGGGTCTGTCGAAAGGTTCTGCCATAAACTTTCCCTCTGATGAGTGCAAATACCTGCCAAATGCCAAGTCCTCCCCTCACTGTGCTGCCCAGCACATTTCTCCCCAAACCCTTCTCTTAGTCTCAGACATCATTACTGAAAAATATGCTAAAATTCACAACAGGGTGGCAAATTGCTTCTGTATTTTCTGCTGAGCATGTAACAAATTTGAGCCAATCTTTCACGGACAAAATGATATCAAAAGTCAGATGAGATATTGCCCAAGGATTATAATGTGCATCTTCATTCTCCATCTCCCTGATGAAGAAACAGGGAGCAAGATCATTAGGTGACATCGAAGTGTTTTTCAGAAAACATTGATTTGCAAGGCTGCATTTACCAGCTCTAAAATATAAGTAGCAGCCTGCAGAGCATTTCAGAAATTGGCTAAAATATTTATAGGCAGCACATTTTCCTTCTACTCAGGTTTTTAAGATACAGAAGGAACCAACATTTCTGCTTCATAAAATGTAATGTATATTCAACCTGCAGCAGCTTGCAGTCCTGACAAGGAGCTTATTTTAAAAGCCAGTGTGTAATTTAAAATCAGTGCTTAGAAGAAAGTGAATAGTCTTGCAAAAACTTTGAAGTGTTGAAGAATGTTTTTCAGCTACAGTATTCACCAGTTTGGGTTGATAAAGGAAGTTTCTGGTGAGCTATCACAGGAGATAAACTTACTTTCTGCTCATTTGAAGAAGGAAATGACCACCAAAACCAATCCCTTATTAAAAATATATGATGAAATCTGGCAAATAATTTCTGAAATGTAAAAGTTTCTGTCTCTAACGAAATCTGCAGTAAAAAGTTGAGATATATCCTTGATAGAAAAAAATATCAAACTTGATTAACTAACATGTGGAGGGTTTTTTTTCAAACTAAAGCTGTACCATTGCCAAACAGCACTAAAAAATAACAGGGATATATGGTATTTAGAGGGAGAGAAGATTTACAGCAGGACAGATGTATTTAATATCTGTTTAAAATACTTCAGGGTGTGTTTATGTGTTTTCCTTCCTTATACGTAGCTTTAGGTTGGCTGTATTTCAGAGCTTGCATTTGAGTTTTTTGTGAAATTATGCTATTTTATAAATAACTTGTTCCATTTTAACTAGAGAGAGAGAGCATTCTGTGTGCATGTGTACCTGGAAGGGATGTTTCTTTCCCTACCCACAATGGGCACAAGACTGAAAATCTCTGCTTCATGCCACCAAGTGCTGTGCCTTGGGAATGCTTTATTGATGAGAGCTTGAATTAAGTGTCTGTTTAAGAAGAGGAGCATGGGCCAGCCTCATTAGTGCTAATACAGGAAGATTTAAATTATGTTTTTGTGCCCTAGCAAGGCCTTGTATACCTCTGGGGGGCTGCTGGAAAGGAGGGCAAGGAGGGCTTCCACGCTGCTCTCCATTAGCAGAGGAACATCCCTAATTTCTTGCCCTCCGTTCCATGGGAGCTGTGCTGGGAGGAGCTGCTGAGGGGATTCAGGAGGACAGAGTATCCTGCAGATCACCTGCTGAACATGGTGTTCTGCACAGCAAAACAAAAGCCATCCCCTTCTTCATCATAATAAACAGTTCCCTGATGGATTTTCTTGCAACAGCACTGTTGCAGGAGCTCTGCCTGCAGTATAAAACACTTTTGGCAATGAATATTTATGGCTGATGCAAAATAATAACCACCAAGCTATGCAGTTTCTCTTAGGGCAGCCTTGTGACCCTGGGTTTCACGCACTTGGAGTGAAAAAGCCAAAACTATTTTGTCTCTGCACAAACCCTAGCCATGGTCTAGCAATTTTAAAGTTTTCACAACCATCACAGTCCTCACTCCCCTTTCCTTCCATCCAACACTCCCAGGCTGCCTGATGCTGTAGGGCTTCAGAAAGAGAGAGGATTTGAAATGTTGGGTAGAAACAAAAAGTGCTTTTGTGTCACATCTCATCCATCTGTGGAACCACCTCCTTTCAGCCTCCTTTGTGAGGGGAAAAGTGCAAGCCCTTATCATCCTGAAGCACCCTGCAAACCTGGCATGGTGGGGAGCTCAGTTCCCTGCCCAAGGGAAAGCATTTGCTATCTATTTGTGAGAGAGAAAACCTTGATTTGAAGACAAGACAGCAGCTGCAGGAGTATTTCCGTGCAACAAGCTGTTCCCTTCATTGGTAAAGTGCTTCCCAATTAAAGGCCTCACTTTTGGAACCTGCTCCAGAGCTATTGCCCTTGTTCAGCCCCTACCTGATCTAAAGTGATCTTTGTCCTCACGTATCACTGTGAAAAATTGAGACCAACTAAATCACTGGAGCCAAAAGTTCTGGATTTAGACGAGAGAGGGCTTTGACAGAATGATCTTTGTCTCTGAAAATCATTCCCTTGAGTTGTTTGGTTCCACATTATTCTCCTTTTCACCTTCACCCCAGGGCTGTTCATAAGCAGCTGATTTTATAGCACCCTTCTCCTTCCACTGGCTTGATCCTGCAGGGGTTTTTTGCAAGCTATATATTATATACATCGATTTAAAATTAGGCCAGCATGATCCAGGCCTGCACTATCACGTGCACACACAGTCTTGCTTTCTGTGTGTATTTCTGTGGGTATTTCTTACGTGTCCTAACACACACACTGCTAATAGCTCACACTGATTTGGTGCAGTAAAGTGCTGAAAACGTTAAGAGCAATTTTTAATGAATATGTAAGAAAGCAATTAAAATATAATTGACAAAATAAACACAAAAAGAGAGCAAGAACATGCCTTCCTCCAAATCTTAAATAAATAAATCTGCACTGCAAGAGAGGGAAGAGGGCCAGCTTTTGATAAGCCCATACATAATATAAAAATAGTCTTGAACTCCTTAGCTGAGACACTTATTGAGGCATTACAGCTCACTTCACATTGTTTGCATAAATCATAAATAAAAACATCCATACGCAGACACAAATTGTGTTTGAAAGATATAAGGCTGTGTACAAACCTTGGGAATTTGAATTTATACTTAAGTGAAAAGTTTTGGGTTTGTACATACTAATTCCTCGCCATGAGGACTGGTATAGGGTGAAACAACTTTAACAGGCATCTTTGGGTGACCATTTTCTGCCGTGTCAGAGGTGAAGTCATTACAGAAATTATATCAGAAGTGTGCTGGTGCAAAATAAGACACGGCAGCATCATCCACACAACACTTGTGAGACTTCAAGGAACGTAAGCCAGGTATTTTTAATGCAAGGCTGACCTCGAGCTGCTGTATGTTAAATGGCAAAAAAAAAAAAAATTACACATTTACACGGATCTGTCAAGAATATCAGCCTGTTTCCGTCTTCTCTTCAGGAATTTCTACAGGTTAGACACACTTGAGACGTCCCTATCAAAGTGCACCTTCCTTTAAATCAGACCCCGCCACCACTTGCTCCCCAAAACTACTCCCCATGCCCACGATGTGACCTGAGAGGAATTCCCAAGTGCATTTTTCAGGATTTTTTGCACAATGGCACATTCTCATTCACTCTGACCACAGGGCCCTGGTGTGATTCCTGTAGGTGACAATTTCAGTCACTTTGAGAGATCTGAGCATTTCTTCCCAAGGAAGTCATGACAAGTTTGAAGGGATCCAAAACCACATAGCGTGGAGGAGTGGAAAAAAGGCAGGAAGGGATAAAATGAAAGAAATATCTGAAAGATGTCAAGGCCAGAAGCTTTTTCTGGTTCAATTTATTGGCAAAGTCAGTCAGTGGGACAGATAAGATCTGAGATATGTGCATGAAGCTGAACTCCACTTGCCATAATCCAGGCTTCCAGGCTGGAGCATGCACAGATTAGCAGATTGAGTGATGGCAGAATGCACCACGGTCCCGAGAACCCTGCAAAGATTTCTCCTGATGTATTTTCTCTTTTCTGCCTGCATATTTTTCACTACCTAAACCAGCTCTCCCTGAACTGATTTGCAACGTAAATTCACCAAAAGTATTTCAGGTATGAGAAAAAGCCAAGCACTTCCCAGGTAAGAGGAGGAGAATCTATTCAGGCAGTTGCAACATGAAGTTATTTAAAAGTAGCCTCTGTTTGGTTTGCTTGTGTTCCAACATGAAACAAGGCTGGTACAACTCCTTTTTGTGGTTCACAACTGGTGAGGTGCTCACTTCGTATAAGGCAACAAGAACCCTTCTAAATCAATGAAATACATAAGCTCTACAAGATCAGAAAGAGTCCTTTTGAACACCACACTTTTTATTTCAATGATGCTGTACCCTTCCCTCTCAGGGGCTTCTTTTTCAATTAATTCCTGTTGGAGAAGTGTGAATAGCAGCAGGCTGTTTACATGAGAATGTGTCCCATGAGACTGATGACAAGAAAATAATCACTTACTACTGCTGGTTTTTACTGTAGCTGGGAAAACTATTACTATAAATTGCATAATAAAAAAATGGAGATAATAACTCACTCCTGTTCTCAAAATGCTCTGAGATCTACTAAAATGCTGTAGAAGAGATGCTGCTTTATTATTTTAACATCTTTCCACTTTAATGTGGCTTTTTTTTCAATAGGAATACTAAAATTAGAGGTAGGGTGGGTAATATAACCTCTTTTTTGTTTGCCAACACTTCCCATGATAAGACTATTTTCATTTGCTTGCAGTTTGACTTTTGTTTGGGTAGCAGTTTTCCAGGCCAGGTGTCTGCCTAAGGCTGAGTCATTTCAGCTGGAAGGTTTCAGCTACAATTCTTTGGCCATTTCCAAGAATAAGGTGGGAGAGGGGGAAAACTGAGGCATGGTAAACACCAATTCTACCATAAAACCAAAAAAAAAGGTATTTTGAGAACCTGAGAGGTGCCATCTGCCCCATGGATTTGGCAGCATGGATTTCCAGTGATGGCACCATCACCAGATGTTCTTGCTATCCCTATAAAAAGTCATCACAATGGTGCCCAAATTTTGCAGTCTGAGCAAACCCAAGTCAATAAATAAACAAATTCTCTTCTTGATCATATCCTGAGAGGACATTTTGCAGACAAACAGGGTCCAGGCAGCACTGAACACATCCTAGTCAGTTCCAGCCACTGGGGCAGGGGCAGTCTGGTGAGATTTCAGAAATCAGGGCAGATTTGTCACTCTGCTGCTTGAACTTGAAGGTTGGCAGAGAAGACTGAAACTGGAGGCTGGGAAAAATGTTGGGGTATCCAAAGGGAAAGGGTAGATTTGAGTCTTGAGAACAAGGCAGTGTGGAAATGAGAACTGAGATGATAAAGACTTTGAGTTCAGATTGATTTTGGGAACCAGAGGAGAAGAGCCAGGACTTGGGCAAGGATGAGCTAAAGAAAAATGAGGAGGACTGGTCCTTCTGAGAAGGAATGAACAGAAAACCTGCATCTTCTACAGAATATTCTTCTCTTTAGGATCTCTGACTTCAATAGTCCTCTGCCTTTGGCAGATGTATCCAAACCCCTCTGGCAAACCACAAGGGCTGGGCTGAACACAGAGGAAAAAACTGGTGCTGCTAAGAATAATTCTGTTCTTGGCAAGGACCTGTGCAGTATCCTTAGCAAGGCTAATCTCTATTACTTCTGATGATGTCAGTAACTTCTGTTCCCACTTTGCAGGAGGGAGGAGAAAGGGGGTTCAGTTTACTTTACAAAAAAAAAAAAAAGCTAAAAAGAAAATTACTCCTAACATAGGCCAAAGGAAAATGGGCTGAAAAGGGGTTATTACAGCTGCAAAGGCGAGTGGTCAGCAGGTATGGAACACAGAAATTAAGTGTGTAAGTACAGGTGTAGTCTCCCTCTGTTACTTGTGCATTACGGGGTGGGTAGTGTTCATGGCTTTTTGTCAGAACTCAGAACTCAACAAATCATTTGTCTAAATACCAAAAAAAAAAAAGAAAAAATAATGCCAAGATGGCTTGATTTCCAAAAAGCTCTGTTAGGACTCAGGCGCGGTTCCATGGGAGTTATATCTGCCAAGCAGAAACCTGCATGTTTTCCTGCCAGCTCATCCACTCAGCTCCCAGCAGCCAGCTTATGGGACTGCTGGCTTCCAAATCCAGATTTTGGGACAGAGACAAGGGGCAGGCAAGGGCTGGGGGGAAAGGGCAGGGCAGGAATGACAAGACAGGAATGACAAGCCAGGAATGACAACGGATTTCATGTGGTGTCTCACTGATTCTTCTGAACAGCAGGGCAAAGAAGTAGAGGATCTAGGGTCGAATAGCACAGAAATGCCCAGCTCCCAAGCTTTTGGCTTTCCCAGAGCCTGCCAGGTGGGAGGATGCACAGCAAGGCTCTGAAAGCCCCACTCAGGTTCTCTGGCAGCCGGGAGTTCATTTAGAATTACTGCCAAGAAAATTTCTGTTCTCCTATCTGTGACCTTATCATCATTTCTGAAGGATGATTTCACTTTCATCTGGATGTTTGTAAACCTCAAAATACTCCACAGAGTGGACAGCACTCTTGTATTTGATGGCACGCTCGTGGTGTTGCATGTCTTTATTTAAAAGCTGCTTTTAGCAAGTCTTCATCCAGGACAGAACCATGATGCTTCACATACTGGAGGATTTGGAAAGTGGAAAGTAAATGTGGCAGAGGGCTGCCAACTTTAAAAAGCAGTTGTTAAAAAAAATAAATGTAACCTAATGGAAGAAAAAGCAGCACTTCACCTGAGATACCGGCCAGTGTTCTCAGTGACTGGTGTTGTTTTGATCTCAATGGCTGTGATTGCTGGATTTGTCTTGTCTGGCTACATTCATTTTGGCAGTCATTTGGAAAATGTATCATTTAAGAGGCAGCTTTTGCCCACCAGAATTTCCATGGTGGCCTGTTAGTGCAGCAGCAACACAGTGACTGATTTGTCGTTCAGTTCCTAAACTCTGTCAACAGATCTGTGGTATCATTGTCATGTCAAGCAAGGCACAACACACAGGAAAACAAGAGGTGGCAGTAGCTTTTTATGCCATAGCTTGTGACCAGTGCCCCTGATGGTCTCAGGTGTGTGAGATGTCTTGCCTTTCAGAGTCCAAATTGCTCATGGCTTAACGCTAATCCCCTAAACTCTTGAAAAAAAAACCTAGCAATTGCATCACTCCAGACTGCTAAGGGCAAAACTAACAGAGCAGAAGGAAGTTAAGAGATCAGATGCCCATAACAAAGTCATTTCACCTTACTGTTCTCTGCATCTTATCTGAGAATGGATACGAGATTCAACCTCCCTTCCTTCCTCTCCTATCCCTCAAAAAAAAAAGCACAGGAAAATTTTCTAATAACTTCAGGAACAGTGAAATTATACCTCAATTCTTCCTACAGGTTCACATGAAGTGCAGTATTTAGTGGCCCCATTGCTCAAAACTAGGTGCTACTGCAATCAGGTTTTCTGTCTTTTGTATCCTCATGAATAGGTCTGAACATTGCCAATGTCAGAACAGTCAGGACACAATGCTAAAAAATTCCTATTCTCAATCTCTTGCTGAAGCCTTTCAGGGCCATCTGAACATCCTTGTTTTGGACTATTCGAATAGATTTGAAGCATCCTATTAGAATTTCAAGTCACATTTATTTGAAGTGTTACCTTCCTAAGCATGAAGAGCACTCAGATAATCACTTAATATGAGGAAAGCAAGGTTAATGCTGTTAGTTTCTGTCTCTGCTTAGTGGCAGGAATACAGACATTAAAATTCTCATCTCATGTTTTAAAAGCTGTGAAGTCACTGGCTAAATGAAAATTTGGGCTTTGTTATCCAGTAGAGAAACAGTCACCAGTGGAACATGGGTGACAAACCATTAATTTCCTGATTTATTTGTAGTGAAAAGTGCTCAAAGAAAACTTGAGCTGCACGGCCCCCACTTAGAGGCAACAACAACAACAACAAGAAGGTAACATTTTGCGAGTCAAGCCAAGGAGGGTGAAAGTCAGGAGAGAACAAGACACAACGACTGACTAGCCCTGTGTCATCATTAAAAATAACCACAAATCTGGATCAACCTCCCTGAGCGCTCACTATCCGACCGCCAGGACAACCCTACGTGCGCCATTCCGCGCACGACCCAGCAGTTAGCTGGGCTCTGCTCTTCCCAGCTGCCCTCACCTTTCACCGTCACGTGCACGCTCTGGCTGGTGGACAGCTGGGGCTGGACCAGGACATTGCAGGTGTACTCGCCCTCGTCCACCTCCTTCTGCACGTCCGAGAGCTTCAGCGTGCCGTTGTTCTCGAACGCCACTTGGCGGTGGTTGAAGGGGAGCAGGTTGGAGTTCTTGTACCACTTGATGGAGTAGTAGGGGTACCCGATCACCCGGCAGTGGATGTAGGTGTCGCGCCCGGCGATGGCTGTGATGTTCTTCATCGGCCGAATGCTCGCCGGCCCTGAGGAGGCAGAAGAAGGAAACTCTTGAAGACAATTTAGAGGCACGTCTGCTCGAGGGGATGTCTGAATTGTTTCTGGATGTACAAGTGTTAACGGATGCGGCTCACACCGCGCTTCTCAGCATTTGACAGATTTTTCCTTTTAAGAGCTACTTAAGCAGTTTCCCTAATCTTTGTATGCTCTAGTTTTTTCCTTACCCTGCAGCATCCATACTAATTATGGGGGGGTATATATTTGTGTTATCCAACACTTGCCTGATAAAATCGCTGCTGTGTTACAAATTAAAAGGCTGAGTGTGATTTAATTAATGTGAAATACTAACACTGATACGAAGCTAGAATCCTGTTACACATGAGAACACTGACACAGTTAGCTTTTTCATTTGCTATGTATATAAAGTAGAATACCATGAGGATGGGTATTATGCCATGTAGAGCCGGAAATTCGAGCTAAAGTTCTGTATACATGAATAAATACAATGGATGTTGGACAAGTAAAGGAGGAAAGGAAAAGGAAAACAAAACATGCACAGCAGGACTAAAGCAAAGAGACTGTGAACTAGTAGAGATGAGTATAGGAAAAATAGACTAAAGGACACAAGGCAAAGGGTTCTTCCAACATTTAACCATACCATACACTTTCTAGATGGGGCTGGAGAGGCAGGGTGGGAAAAGAGAGCGGGGGAGAGAAGGAGAGGAAAAAAACAGTAAGTTGGTTTTTTTTGGCATTCCAAGAATCATCTCATCACATGCAACAATCTTCTTCTCCACTACAATGAGTTATGTGTGTTTTTTTTGAGGAGCTGATTTGACAAGCACCTCTTACGTTTATTCGAGCCTGGTACAGGACGACTCCCGCAGAGTTGTTGGCGGTGCAGCGATAAACGCCCCCGTCCCGGACCTGAGTGTTGGAGATGTTCAGGTAACTGACCACGTTGCCCTCGGACGTGATGATCTGGCTGATCCGGTGGCTGCCGTCCTTCACGATGGGATCCTCGTCCAGCGTCCAGGTGATCGTGGGCAGGGGAGTCCCCTTCACGTTGCACATCAGGGACACCGGCTCTCCTGGGCTCACCACTTTCTCGCTGAAGGCAGAGATGATTTTGGGGGTTCCGTCTGCCGAGGGAAAAAAGAGCAGGAAAACAGTGTTTGCATGGTGTAAAGCTTGTCCACTCTATCCTGGAGCCTATCCCATGAGCCAAGATCATTTTTAGAAGCAACGCAAACAATTGTTTTCCAGGATGTAACCCTAATTATTGAGAGAGGAAGAGAAATTCTGCCAGTAGAGGACTTAAATGACCCTTTGCTTATGGCAAGTTTCTTTTTCATCTCCTGAGAAACCTGGTAGTGGCTCTGCTGTAGGAAAAGCACTTGAATAGATGGATCAGGCATCTCCGTGAACTTCAGAGTTCCTGCAGAAAAGTTTAAAAAACCATATGCAGTTCGTTATAAAAGACAGACAGCAAAACCTCAACATATTGGAGATTCTCTTCTCCTGGTAGATTTTAGCTCCTTGGGAAGTTAAGGATGAATCCTGTTGCCAAGAGCCAGGCACAACTTGCATAGACTGATTTCACACAGCAGTTTAGTCCTGACAAACAATGCCCCATTTAGGAAAGTATTAAATTAAGCTTTTCTGAATACACATTGCCAGTAACAGCAGTGATGCCAATTTCTTTCTGTGATCATTTTGTGCTACAGATAAATATTTCCCTGAACGAGACCATTCAAACACTTTATCTCGTGAACTGTCTCCCAAAATAATCAGCCTCTACCAGGGAAATGCATAAAGAAAATATGTGGGCACAGAAACTTTGTAAGCAGGGAGTAGGATTAAATACCCACCTCTCTGGAGAGTTCAGTGGGGTAACATTTAGGAGTGCTGACGCCCTGCTGTTAGTCAGGAGGTTCTTTCTGTGGTCATGCAATGCATGTTTGCTTTCCTTTGAAAATGATACTTTAAAAGCAGGGCTGCAAAAGTCCCTTGCTTGCCACATGGTAACAAGATAAGCACTGGAACTCTCAGAATGCTGAAAGGCCTCAGCATCCCTGGAAGAGCATTTGATTTTATTTGATTTCTTTTTTTTTTTCCTCTGCCCCCCTCTCTTTCATTTCTGTCCCATTGGTTATGTGACAGAGTTTCTAATTTATTTATTTATTTTCATTCCTGACTCTCTTCCTTTCCTTTGTGGTGTACTGGATACTGTCACCCCTCAGAAAACAGAACAGCAGCAACACCAAAATAAGCTTTTTATCCTGAAAGGGAGCTGACACAGGACCAATAAATCTGTGAGCGCGCACACTATGCACCTCTGCCACCCCTCCTCCTCTTTTTTTCCCCCCTTTTTAAAATTCAAGTGAAGGCCTTTTTTTTGAGATGAAAGCAGACATTATTTTCCCAGTGAGACCTGAGTGTCTTTGAAATCTTCCCTGCTGTTGCTCTCTGATAACCTGCACTCTCCCGACACCATGATAGATTATCAATATGCTCTTTAGGCTTTCCTAGTCACGGGAGATGGTTGCCGAGGTAACTCGGTCCAGGCAGGTAATCTCTTCTTCTTCTGTGGAGACTCTAAAAATAGTGTCCATGCCATGCCTGCACCACAGCCTCATTAGCGAGCCGCCTCTGTGAAAACTGATGACTTTCCTCACTTGATTAGCATGTAGAATATTGTATCCGATATTTAAGATGATCTCCGAGTCTTCAGCCAGTACACCCAACCAGAAAAGCAATGTTTGGATTTTTAATAGACACCTGCTTGGGAAGGACTTCTGTTTTTAAATCCATTTTTCCATTCTATTATGAGTGGGGCACAACAAACCCCATGGACACTTCATGAGTACTCTCTCTTTTTTAAGCTCCGCTGATGCCAAAATGATTTTTGCTTTTATATGTTCTTCATACATATTCCTAACTCTGTAGGCTGTTATTGTACAGTTACATAGTACCTAGCTAACTCCAGTACTTCTCCTACCCTGATAAAAAGACAAAACGCGTTCCAAAGGCCCCAGTCCCATCCTGCTTTTTTCTGGGAACCAAGGACAAGCTACCTTCCCAAGACTCTCATGAACAAAGTCCAGCTTGTACAGCTGGTAGCAAGAAAGAGGGGCTCCAGAGGAGGTGGAACCAAGGGGGAGAATTGCCTCATTACCTGTGGTTCTAATTGGGAATTCTTGTCATTTACACAGATATGCTAAACTTATAAAATGTATTTGCCCTATATGGGGTGGGCATTTTTCCATATCTGCCCCTGGAGGCCTCCAACCGAAGACCAGCTTTGATATTCCCTCCTATACTAATATTGTCCCGGAAGCGTGTTGTTCCATTTCTAGATCTTTAAGGCATCGCCACCCTAAAACGACGGCACCAACGGCGACTTGAGCGTTATTTTGGAAAGCAGAATTGCCAGACAGGTAGAGACTGACCTTCCAGTACCACCTGGACATAGTCTTGAGCTGACATCTTGTCCTTGCGCACGAAGCACTGGTAGGCGCCGCCGTCGCTCTTGGCCATGCCGTCCATGATCAGGTTCTCCCGGTTGACCCCGGTGATGCGGACGTTGTTGCCGGGGTTGATGATTTCCCCGTTGCGGTACCAGGACAGCTCCTGGTCCTCGGTTCCCGTCACGCTGCAGGACAAGGACACTTGGCTACCGACACTGCTTTTGACTTTGCGCGGGCTGATGGTGGCTTTTAGTGGTTCTGGAGGTTTGAGTCGAAATAAGGGAGAGAGAAAGGGAAATAAAGCATGTTAAGTGTAAGCGTGCATTTATGTGCAAGGAGCAAATCAACCCTCAGTTAAGGAGAAAAATAAAAATCACAGCCATACCCTTCTTAAAATAGAATAACAGATGACTGCATTACTCTAAAAAATCATTTTTGCCACCGACATTCATGACAAAAATAGGTCTGTAGGGATAACCTATTCATCACATAATCCCATGCCCAGGTGAACAGTAGGATCAGACTGACAAGTAACACCATTAGTGCTGAGGGCTTTAACATTGCACTACAGATGTTTTGGGAGGGCAGGATGTTATTGCACATTAATTCACTGTGGATCTTTGAAACTGGTGCATTAAGTGCGTTCCTGAAACTCATTTTATGGTTTAATTTCCTGCAAAAGGAACCAAATTTACAATTTCCCAAACCACTCCCTGACGTGAACAAGTGCAGCAAATGCCAATGACAACATTAGCTTTCGAGGGTGGAAGATGTTAATGCAGGTACACCCATGGATATCCATCTGATCTGTCCACATGGAAGTGTTCTAGTGTGTGGGCTCACCAGATTTCCTGCTTTGATGTGGGAGGACTACAATAGTTTCAAGTCAGCCTCAAGAAGCAGTAGGACAGGAGAATGCAAGTTTTACATTGCAAGAAAAAGAGGATGAACAGCACTGAAGAAAAGTAATAAATGTGAATGCAAGAAAACAATCTTTATCCTGCCACCTAGGAGTTACCAGCACTGCAGAACACAGATTTCACCTCATGCTTTGTACGTATTGGTTTGACTGACTTATGAAGGTAAGGGACTACTATCACCACAGATACTGTCTCTGACACTAAATACAGGCCAGCCTGTTTTCTTTTTTGGCAGCTTACACACACACATGTGCCCATACACACTTAAAAGAGAAAAGCAACTTGTTCACTTTCTTAAATATTTTATAGCATAACAGTTGGAAAAAATCTGTAGTGGCTAATTAGCGACAGAGGCCTGGAAAAAAAAGACACAGTGGCCTCAGACATTCTGAGTTACAGACATGTACATAACACAAATTTTCTCTACAATGGTACTGGGCAATAGTCAATCTTCACATTCATATTAATGTTAAAAGTCACTGAATATCTCTCTGTTTCCTATAAAAAGACCACAAAGGCTGAAAACTGGCAATGACCCACTAAACACAATAGTCACCCAAAATAGTCGCACTCAAGTGCATCCCCAGCATCCCAGAGCCTTGGTGATGCAAGTGAGCCACATCCTCCATTGCAGAGGAGGGTAAAATTTCTTTGCCCAGCTTTTACTTCCTGCCAACCTGATCCAGAGAATTTCCACTGGCTGTCTGAGTGCAGAGTCGTTAGGAAAAACACATCACCAAGCACTGGGGATGCTTTGGGTATCACCAGCAACACAATTACATCATGTCTCTGCAAGGACTGACTTTGCATCATACAAGACAGATGCAATTCAACTCATTTTTAATGAGTTTTTTTATGTATTTTGATGAATACATTTAGAACCAAAGTTCCTCAGTTCTAACTCATGAATGGCGGATTTTTCACCTTGGTTTTATTTTGCCCAAAAACGTTACGTGCGATTATTTGTGAGGATATTTTTATGGCCTGAACCACTCACAAACTTCTCCCTTTTCAGTTTGCTAGTCATGGTGTCTAGGTGGAAATGTTAGTTCACATTATTTCTATTCCAGGAAATAATTTTGGTTTTTTTTCAACAGTAGTAGAATAACACTTTTCCAGTGTGGTGCTCCTGAAGTAATAATTATCTTTGTAGAATTTGTGAAACATTCAGAATATTCACACATGAATACTCAACTGAGGGGAGGTATGAGTTTTCAGTATTACTTAGCACCATGAGTCATGGCAATGAGAGTTTGGCAGCTTTATTTATGAGAACATTTGCAATTTCTTTTCCAGCATCCAATTCATGCTTCTAAATTACATATCCTCCATGTGATAAATTATAGAGCTACACTGGAAATTGCATCCATTTGCACTTCTGATCGCTCAATTGGCCAACTAACTCATCTCCACAGAGCCTGCTTTGTGTCGTTCCACAACTTTGAGGACTTTAATCATTGCTAAGATAAATTAAGGAAACAGAAGGTACGGCAAGGTAAGGGAACAACTTGATACTGATGCCTAAAGATTTTTGGGTTTATGTATTTTCGTTTATTTGTAGCTCTGTAGAATACTATTACATAGTTATATAGCTCCTAGTGTTTTTCCTTCTCTTTCTCTTAGATTTTAGAACAATAAGCTAACCTTCTAACACATCCCTGAAATACTGTTCAGTCTTATTTTCAAGTAGAGGACCTACAAGAAGAACATTTTGTTTTCCTACCAGAATCTGAGAAGACATAACAAGAAGTGGGGCAAAGAAGCCCGGGACCAACTCCAAAAATTACCTAACCAATGGCTCATCCAATTGGACAATATTTGTTAAGAATGCTACTTTGTTAGATTTATAAGATTGTAGAGATCTGGTACCAGGTGTGCCCATGACTGTTGGGACACCTGGAAGCTTCCAACAAAGGTTTGATTTTTATTTTACTATTTCAACACTGTTGCAAGGGTTTTTTGGTATCAGGAAACAACACCAACAGTCAACTGTGACAGGACCTTTCACCCCCTGACACAGCAAAAGACTTATCTACTTCCCCTGTGGCTAAACTAGGCTGGAATGGTTTGTCTTATGGTGAAATATCTCGGCTGAAAACACCCTCAGCCAGCAATAGACATCCTGCCTTGAGTGCACGGGAAAGGATAAGCAGGAATAAGTGACTGGCAGACAAGCACTTTTGCAACTATAAAAGACCACTACGATTTTCATAAAATCAGAAATCTCTTGTACACTCTCTGAGTGTGTGGAGAGTTCTCCTTGATGCTGAAACACTGGTATCGAGGTACTTCCCTGGGACTGAGAGAAATTAAGAGGCTTTTGCACACCACTATCATTCATTGGTAAGGGACATTGGCTCCTAATCTCTACTATTTCCTTGCTAGCTGTAACACAGGTGCCTTTGTTATTGCGCACTGTATTTTCATCTACTAGTAAGTTCTTTCTGTGTTATCCTGTGTAGTAAGTAGTCTGTTTAAAGTCTTATGTCTGTTTTCCTTGTGTCCATTTAATACATAATTCATGTTGTGATAGACCTGATCGGTCATTATTAAGAACTTGCGAGCGAGAGCAGATTTTGGGGGGCTGGCCGCCTCAATAAAAGCTGCTGCCTGCTGCCAGAAACCTGCCAAAGGCAGGTGTGGGAATTAACAGCAGGTCAGCAAGCTTCTCTGGGTCTGAGTCTGACATTGGTCTCAGCACAGTCCATTTCTACCTGTGAAAAACTTGATCAAGGGAAGCAAGAAATTCAAAACAATACAGGGAGTAAACGGCAACACATCTGCAGCTGGCATTTGTTTGGATTCTGGGGATGTCTGTGTTGTAGATAACGAATTATAGTATAGTGTAGTTAGAATAGCCAATGAATCTACTGTAGTAGTTAAGCAACCAATGGACAATTAACTCGAATGATAAATGTACAAAAGTGCGTATATATGACACTGGCTTTTGGAACAAACGCTTTTTGCCTGCACTTTATGTCAGAATTAGTGTGTGTCGTGTCCTCCTCAACTGCGACAGGCAGGTGTGGATGCTGAAAAGCTGCTGGCAGAGAAAAATCCACCATTTTGCAAGTATTCTGTTAAGTCCTTGGTTTCAACATACCAAGCAAGATGCTTTTCTAAACACCTTGCAGGTGTGTCCTATTAGGAGTCAGACAGGTGGTGTGGGGTCTGGCCAAGCACTTGGAGAGGTGGTTGGACCAGGGACCAATGATCCCTGCCATAGACCAGTGCAGGGATTATATAAGGCCTGCCTGTAAGTAAATAAAGGGGTGGGGGTATCATTTCCCTCAACTGGAGCTCTGACTTGGTCCTCCATATTTTTCTGTGTCGCCCGTGCTTCAACTGCGACAGGCAGGGGCTTGTCTAAGCTCTCCCCTCTCATTCGTAGCATCAACCCACGACCTACGTTTGACGTAGAGGCGCCCGATCATCTCGGCGGTGCCGTAGTTGTTCCACACCTCGCAGACGTAGCTGCCCGAGTCCGAGGGCCGCGTGTTCTCGATGAGCAGCCCCGTGACCGTCTGCCGGAAGCGGCTGTCGGGCTCCCAGGGGACGTTGTCCTTCAGCCAGCGGTACTTTGGTGCCGGGTGCCCTGATGCTTTGCAAGGCAGCTCCACTCGCTGTCCTGCCATGGCTTTGCGGTGGTCAAACCCATCTAGGATAGATGGAGCTGAATTCGCTGGGTCTGAAACGGGAAACAAAGAGGAACTCCTTTCAACGAGAGCCTTAAAATTAATTTGCTAACCAATACGTCAGTGTTTTTTCTCCTGCGTTTTCTGACTCGCCAGCCTGGTGTTTTGGGTACTACAGTTTGCTTCTCTGACCCAGCCACCCAGTCTGAGTCACGGTGGCTGGGATCCAGCAGCACGTGCTGCTTGGAAATCCTCTCCCTGGATTTTTTCCAGGTGGCAAACGTTTCGCTGGTCATCCTTCATGTTCGCTGTGAGAGGCACGGAGAGCCAGAAATGTGTTGCCGTAACAATTATTGCTACTTCTCGACTAGATTGAAGCCAACACATTGTCCCTTCTTCTCGGTGGTCTGAAGGCTTTGAATTAAAGGAGCAATTTATTCCCTTGTCAGGAGAGAAATGGGCAGAGGCACAGGGATTTCTATCTGCAGTCTAACTGACAGACAAGTCTTTTCTTCTCCTCTGGAAAAAGAACTTAACGTGACAAGACCGACTTACAGCTTAATAGTGCATCTTTCTGTGCTCAATTTGCTGACAACGGCAGCTCTCACTTGTGCAGCACCTGGCACAGATTTATGTATCTCACAGATGTCTGGCAGGATTGCCTTCACCAGAGGTGCGTGTGCTCGTCAGAAATAGCGCTCTGTTTGTGATCTCAAGTTAGAAAATTTTGGGATTGACATCATTTAAAGTTTTGTGCAGCCCATCCTGGAGCTACTGCAACAAAAATACTGAACGAATATTCATCAAAGTATTTTCTCATCGCACACACCCGCTTTGCTAAGATTTCTGTCTCACAAAGAAACTCCACATGCTCACCAGCTCCTACCTGACACACTGACCTCTTTTTGGCTATATCTAACCATAGCTGGCTGGATGTAGGTGTGATTGCCACAATTCTGGCATTTTCAAGTGGCGTTTTAACTTAGAAAACTCAGGTGCTGCTCACTGGGCAGCTGCAGCAGGTTCCTGTAAGGAATTGGAGAGATTAAAGCAGCCGTTCATGCTGAATTCAAGCTATTCCAAAAGTAATCAGTACCTGAGCTAGCTGGTTTTAAACTAGCTTAGATATATCTTCATGAACTGCAGCCACACCTGGGGCAGTACCCATGAGAGCAAACAGCTTAAGGCTATTCAAGTTCCACTATCAATCCAGAAACCAGAACCGTGATATTTAAAAAATGGACTAAATAATATATTTTTTTTGGTGACTATATCTACATAAAACCCCCAAAATGCCAAGTCCAGTGAAAGGTGACAGCAGAGATTTTTTCTGCTTTCTAGGTGCCAGGAAAACGCTGAGCCACTGAGGGCAAAGCCACATTCCGCTTGCTGAGTGTCTCATTAGGAAGGCGGCGGCGGTGGTTAAATGAGTGATTTTGGATGAATCAGTGGCCTCGAGGTCCGTATTTGGCACCAAGATGGGACATATTTTGAGCTTGCCATGCTGTTTATGTCTGGCTCAGTGAAAGCACAAGCTGCCAGGATGCTGTTGGGAAGGCCAATGTCAATTTGACTAATTGATCAGCCAGCTCCTCTCCCGCCGTTTGGGTCACCAGGCGTCCCTGTTTGCAGGGCACAGGTCCTTTTGTGGGGAATTAACTGAGAGTAAAACCACAAGCAGGCAAGAAATTACAGCTTCTGGCTCTTAAGAAGGTTACATCTACATGAAATCAATTTCTTCAGTTGCAAGGAATAATTAAATATTTACATAATGAAAAAGCAGAACTGTCTTTTAGAGGTATCGCCTGTGCATTCCTACTCAAGCAGCACAGCAGACCCTGGATCCTCTGTCCCAGGGTCACTTCACTTCTTTCCTTCTCAGCTTGAGCCTTGTCGGGGCAGCACAGCCTGGAGTCCCAGTTGCAGGACTGCTAAACTGGGATTTGCCTACATGCTGAAGAAGATTTCACCCTGCTGGTGCAGAGGAGGTTTTTAAAATATATTCAGGGATACACAAGATATGATACCAGTCACCTGCTTTCTTCCACTCTGTACTTACATATTTAAATGGACAGTAAACCCACTTTTTTTTAGGCTGTCCCTGGAACAGACTCCTATTTAGAGCCCCTAGAGTGCATATGTTCCAGTTAGGGGAAAAAAAAAAAACAAACAAAAAACCCAAACAAAGCAGAAAATGAATCCCAGGGTTCCATTGCAATCACCTGCAATGAGGCAAAAAAATAGCAAAGTAACGTAACCCAGTTCCAATATGGGTTTAGGCTCTTTTGAATTATTATTTTACTATGCTTTAACTGTCAGCTGCAAATGACTTCCAGCAAGGACAATGGTGAAAAACCAAGGCAAAATACTGTTCTAAAATATTCTACTTTGGACCTTCTTTGAAGGACAGAAGAATAAAATTGTTATACTTTAAGAATCATAAAGATTTTTTGGAGTGTGGAGGTTAAAAAGCAGTAAGGATTTTGGGAGCCAGGATTCATGGCAGGACAAATTTACTATTGGAAAAGCACATTATAATGGCTTTTAGAAGTATATTCTGTTGCATGTTAATGGCTTTGATTTTAATTTTATTTAGAAAGGCCATGTGATTTCAAGGAGGTGTTCTTACTCCAGATGAAATTTGGAACTTCATTTTGGTCATAAGCATATTAATTATTCACTATTTTCGCTAATTTTTTTTATTTGCTATTATCAGCACGTTACCATTCTCACTCTTTCAAAAAAATATTGAAGCTTAACTTGTATTAAATGTGGCCAGGAAACATGAGAAATTTCCACCACGAACTACTTCATCCCCCAAACAAGTGAAGAACATATATGGATGGAAAAGGCAGGCAAAAATGTAGGTCTCATGCAAGTAGACCTTCCAGAACTGTGTTCATGGATTCTCTGATCCCAGTTCCTAAAGGACTCACTCTTTTAAAATATAAATACCAGTTTAAAAAAAAGGAAAACCCTTTGGAGAAATATAAAAAGACAAACTCTGCCCCTGATTGCTGCATTTGTTCGGTAGATTAACAGGACTGGAAATCAGAGCCCACTCTAGTCCTGATCAAGAATAATTAACCCTGTTGAATTAAAAAAGCCACTTATAGCACACAGGTAAAATTTTCTCGTTCAATTTCGTCTGTGGAGGAGAACAGAAAAGGCAACTCCAGACAGAGCACAGCTTTTAGGGTGTTTGTCCTAAATCTCAAACAACACAGAGCTTTCATTTTCCCCCTTTTTTTCAGTGAGATAACCAGAATTTTTCCAGTGGTAACCAAGATACAACCTTGATTTTATTTATGTCCCCACTGGCTCAGCCTTAGCATGATTTCACACGGAAGCAGACCAAATTATGGAGCCAGCTGGAAGGGTAGAACCCTGCCTTTTCTCCTGCAAGACCACAGCAGGCAGATTATTGTGCAGGAGAACTTTTT
This sequence comes from Oreocharis arfaki, assembly GCA_013398015.1. Classification (NCBI taxonomy): domain Eukaryota; kingdom Metazoa; phylum Chordata; class Aves; order Passeriformes; family Paramythiidae; genus Oreocharis; species Oreocharis arfaki. The sequence goes on along the minus strand of VZRR01010831.1, from coordinate 398,268 downwards.
CATGTGCTTGGGGAAAGCAGAGGCAAGAGTTCTACCCACAGGGGACACCTATCAAAGGGAGAAACTCCTGGATCTGACTGGTAAGTGATACTAACCTGAACAATCCCACTATTTTTTTTTTTATCATTACTATATTTAATTACTGCCCCGTTTGTTCAGAGGGCTCCAAAATACTTCAGCAATGTCCATTTTGGAGGAGGGTGGGAAGTATGCCATAAATGGAAAACCTCGTGCTCACCTCTGTGTCCCTTAGGGCTCTCAAACAGAGGAGCAGAGAGCTGAGACCTCACCACTAGAGTTTTATTCTGACAAAAGGACCAAACGAGGAGAGGACGGGGTCAAAAGGGGAATGATCGCACTGACTGTCAGATTGGGAAAGTCACCAAATCCTGACTGACCTTTAGGGCAATGTAGCAACAGGGAAAAGGAGAAAAAGCAATGTGGGGCTTTCAGTGGGATGGTGGGCATGATTTATGTAGGGTAAGGATACGGGGAGACAGTGTGGGATACAGCCCCAGGGAGCTCTGTGGATGTAGGAAAACCACTCTGGATTAGCTCAGACACACAGGGAGCAGTTAGGGACAAGCAGCAAATGAGGGACAGGAAGGGAAGGTGGAGAAGAGCTAATCCTACACAGAGATGTTAGAGAGCAAGTTCCAGACCCAGGCTTGGGATCATCTCCTCCTTCACTTCACCCACAACTGGCACTGCCTCGCACAGAGGAGAAATGGGGAAAAGGCTGGATTGGAGCAGCGCCATACAGAGAGCCCTGAGTGTGTGGTGACTGTGTGTGGGGAACCCAACCATCCATCACACACACAGCAATCAGGAGTTACTTTAAAACTACAAGGCAAAATTAAAATAGCCCATCCACCTTCTCATTTTCCCATCTGCTGCACAAATTGCCCTGGGACTCAGCCCTGAGCATGGAGAGCCTCCAGCCAGCCCCCCTGTCTGCCTGCAGCACGCCTGGGTGCACTGGCACAGGTCATGTTCTCCTTCTGGCTGGAGATCCCTGCTGGAGGCAGGGGAACACGCTGCCTTCCCCAGGGTAGGAGTGGGATGAATGAAAAGGAAAGCTGCAATGCACCTCAGCTAACCTGATACTCCTGAAGTGGAAATACCTACAGCTGAGCAAAATGTCCTGAGCTTCTGCTGTGGTCAACAGAGAGAAATAGGCACCACGGGGCAGTTCAATGACCCCGAAGTAGGACAGGTACACTACCCCTAAAAGTGTTCCTCTTCTTTGGTGGCACAGGGACATTAAGGGGATTAAAGCCTTTCCCTGCACAAGCCTACTTTTGAAGGGATGGATCCCATCCGCAGTCCTTTCGTAAAGTACTCTGAACCTGCTAAAAATCACCGTGCTGAGTGCAGGTGAACCCTACAGGCCTTCAGGAAATAGCGCCTGAGAAGTGAAAAACAGATGAAAAATAAAGGATTTTAAACCAGCCCATTTTATTTTGCAGCAGCTCCCCTCTTCCATTGGATAGGAAGGTGGCTGCTGTTGCACACAAGAACGTGCCTTGCACACTAGAGAGGGACACATGCAGCATTTCATTCAGCAGGATGCAGAAAAGCAGCACCTGATACAAAAAGTCTTGCGCTGTTGCTTTGTCGTGTTTCTCCAGTGTATCTGTGCCTTGTGATACATCGGTAGTTGTACAGCCCGTCTTCATTCTGTACGTCTAAAATATACAAGGCTCCCGTGGATGTGATGAGAAATCTAGGTCCTGAAAGACAAAAGCATTTGCAGGGCTTAAAATATCTGCAGGTTGTTAGTCTCGCGCTGAAGGATGGAGGACACAGGTCCTGAAGATTTTTTTTTTGCCAGGTTTGAAGCTGCCAATTCCAAGCTTACCGAGTGCTCGCTGTAAATGCATAAAAGGTGTCAACTGATGAACCTTTTATTTGCACTTCATGTGCAAAAAGAAGGGATCTTTAAGGAAAATGTGAGGAATGAAGGAAAGAAATGTGCCGTGGGTCTATATCAAAATTAATAACCATACAAGAGGCATCTGAAGTAAAATATGGGATAAAGAACCAATGCATTAATCCAGTTTAATTCAGTATTGCAGGATGATGTGATGCAATTCAGCAGCAGAGCTGTGGGTGTTAGAAAGGCAGTGAAGCTGCTCACACCTGCAATGCCTGCAAGTTAAACAGGGTTAGGAGCAGTCCCACCCCTCCCCACCAAGCAAAGCAACAGTCTCTAAACCCAAACAAGACTGACATAGCCAAGGTCAGAGTTTCTCCCATTTTTCCTTCAAAATAAAAGTATTACAGGTTAAATTTTCTTCAAATATGATTTTTTTTATGAATATGTGAAAAATATCATAGTGCCTATGGCCACAGGTGCAGTTTTGACCATTTGCCAGCTGCAGAAGTGCCTCTGTTCCTTTGTAAATGCTCACTCTAAAAGCAAGGACACAAAGCCCCCTAAAATTGACACTTTACATGTTTGCTCTAATGCACTTTCCATAATGCAATAAATTAAAATGACATGTTTAGAACACATTGCAAACTTGAGCCTTGCCTGGTTAATGTTGCCATTTAAGAAATACTGTAGTCTAAGCTGTGTGTGCTTTTGCAAAACTTTTGCACTGAGGTAAAAGCTAATATCTTTTCTTTTTCATGTCAGCTAAATTTTTCTAGTAGCTGGTAGTTCTTACAATATATGTACCTGTATCTATGTATTATAAAATATATCAAGCTTCGAAATTAGGGGAGAAATACACAGGGGTGAAACCCATTATGAACTAGCATCCAGTAATATGCAGTAAGAAATAATTCCTTTTCTTCAGAGCTCTATTTGAGCAATGACTTTTTAATAATTAAGTGTAGTCAGGATGCTTGCTCACAGATACATCAGTGGGAAAGCAATCCAACAGAGAGGAGACAGAAAGGAAATGGTTTCATTAGAGAGGGCAATATCCTTTAAACCATAATATGAAAGAAACTGGGAAAAAATTAACAACTGTTTAATGTCACAGGACAGGTCTGACCCTCAGAGCAGAGAACATTGAATAAAGCAACATCAGCCCACCACTCCCATTCTTGTAAGCATCCAGAATTATTAAATGACCACACCAGGGTTAAATGAGTGGTGGGATTGTTTATCTGGGAGAAAAGGAGGCTCAGGGGAGATGTTATTTCTCTCTAAATCTCCCTGACAGGAGGGGGCAGCCGGGGGGGGTCGGGCTCTGCTGCCAGGGAACAGGGACAGGAGGAGAGGGAACGGCCTCAGGCTGGGCCAGAGGAGGCTCAGGTTGGACACCAGGAGCAATTTCTCCATGGAAAGGGAGGTCAGGCCTTGGAAGGAGCTGCCCAGGGAGGTTTGGAGTGCCCATCCCTGGAGGTGTCCAAGGGAGGCCTGGACGTGGCACTCAGTGCTCTGGGCTGGGGACAAGGTGGGCATCAGGGACAGCTTGGCCTCGATGGGCTGGGAGAGCTTTTCCAACCTCAGGGATTCTGGGATTCTGTGAAAATAAATCACCATAATGGAGGCATAGAAGGTGTTGAGCTCCTTTGCTAACAAAGAAGAAGAGCTGAGCAAGAGAAAGTGTGAAGGGGAGGCAGAACTGGATGGGAAGTGCTCTCTGCTCAGCCATGAGCAGCACTGTTCCAGCCTAGGTGGATTTACAGCTTTACAGGCTAGAGAGGTTCTTTCTTACACAGAAGCCATACTGACTTCATATGCCTCTGAAAACTTAACTGCTTGCATAGACAAGACTTAGGAAAAAAGGTACAGTGTAGAGTGTAGCAGGAAAAGTGCTTCAATGGGCAATATTTCAGTTTCACAGCCGGGCATCTGAAACGTGGCATTGAAAAGCTTACATGAAAAAAGCAAAGCTGTCTTACATCTTATATTTTAATGTGTTAGTTGTAATGTTTGGGTGAAATGATACAGACACGTAATAGCAATAAGTTAAACCAATAAAATATATTGTAACTCCTTGATTTAATGTCCTGTCTTGTGCTGAGTGTTTCTTCCTTTTCCTTTCACATTCCCAGTTACTGAGAACACTCTCTGAGTGTTTACACCACTCAAAACCATTTGTGCCATCTTATCTTCTCATCAGATAGTGATACTCAACAGCTGTACCCTTTAACAAAGTTTGCCCTTACCCCTAAATTTAGGTTAGAAGGATATTTGGAATTTTGGTGTGAAAACCACGGGCTGTTTGAGGTCAGTTCACGAGCAGTTTCTGCACTCCTGAAATATTCATGAAGCAAATCTACCTTTGCCAGGGAATAAGTTATAAGAACTGCAGGTAATTGAGGCGCAGTTGTCTCCCTCATGCTCCATGGGCAGCACAAAATGACAGCTTCAGGAGATGGGAATCACATTTACAGGCTTGGCTGTGGGGATGCAGCAAAGACAACCCCGCCTTGCTTTTGTTTCCAGCAGCGTGAGCATCAACCAGCTCTGCATTCAGACAGCACAGCGGGTTCAGCCGTGTGCCTGCCCACAGCAATGCCCCTCAGCCCTGCCTGCTCCGTGCACACACATCCTCTGCAGCCCAGTCAAGGCTTACATCGGATTTTTCCAGCTGGGATGTGACTCTGGTACCCAGCTGTGCTGGGGTGGATGTCAGTGGAGAGGCTGCAACCGCATCACAGGCCCAGGAACACACGTAAAGAGTGCTAATGGGATGGTTGGGACTGTTTTGGTCCCTCCAGTAAATCTGCACGTGCTGTGCATTTGTGTCAAGTGAGTGGAGCCTAAACAGCTGAGAGGCAGAAATGTGCCCCTTGTGCGAGGGCTTCCTGTAGCTTTCTCTTTCTGGGATCCATTTTCACCTTTGCTGAATACACATAATTCCATTTCTCTCCATAATTCCATTTCTCCATAATTCCATTTCACACCTTTGGACACTACTAGTATGCACAAGTTTAAGATCACACAAAAGTGGCCAAAGCTTAAAAATAAATTCCTTCCTCTGTGCCCTTCTAAAGCTCTCACGATTTTCAGATGCTCTACACAGTTTTGAGAGATGGTCTACAAAGGGCATCATTAATAAAGAAATTTGTCTCTCTTCTCAGGATAGGCATGAAAAAAAAACTGCCACAGAAATTAAGTGAGAAGATCAAATTCAGAGCTTCCCTTAAAACTCTAGAGAGCAGTTCTGGAATTACAGCTGGGGTGTGGAGTGAGGATGTGGATGAGGATGGGGAGTGGCTGGGTGATGAATATAATAGATTTGTGGGCTATTTCCAGATCTCGTAGGACTGACTGATACTTGCAGGTGAAGCCTTCCCTGCTCAGCCCTGGCAGTGAGTTTCCTCAGATGCAGCCACACTTTTGGCTCTGTGAGAGCAGACACACTTATTAAAAGCCTGCCACTTAATAAAAGAGTAATGTGAAAGCTGTGCAGAGCCAAGAGATTGTTCAGTGTTATCTTGCTGTATTTTCTGGAGAAGTTATGAACACGCTCAAGTTATCTAACACTGCTTAGATCATCTTCCTGTTGGAAATTACTCAGGCAATCATACAATAAAACCTTCACTTAAAGCATTATCTAGAGATTTTTGCCTCACCCTCTTCAAAGATAACTAGAAGTAAATAGTTATTGCCACACATCAGATGTTATCCCACATTTCCCACCAACAGACATTGTGTATAATTGCAGCGCTAAAGATTTTCCTTCTCCTCTTTTCTTCTTAACATATTTTGCATACTTATGTAATGCTTTTAATAACCAACCCCACCTTCTCCTGCAGAAACGCCAGACAGAGAAGATGACAGAGAAATAAAAGGGGAAATGCATGTAATTTCTGTCATCTTCTAAATGGAGAGCATTTTCATTAAACCCGACAGGCTGTCAGCTGTGACAAAGCTGAAGTGTTGAGTGTTCTGCCTTCTGTACTTCAAAAAGTGTTTAGGAAGGCACCAGGATGGGACAGACGAGCTCCCACTGCCCTGTTGATCCAGGGGAGGGCTTTCTTCTTGAGGCACGTTTAATTTAATTGCCCCTGCTTTGCTCTAATGAAGTCTAATTTTTTTGACTCGCCTACTTAATATGCCAAATGAAGATTTTTCTAAAGTGAAAAATCCTTTCAGATCAACTGAAGCTTTTTGTTTGTTTGGCTGTTAGCAGGTTTCAAGAGAGGAAGACAGAGAAGCCTCCTTCACAACAATTAAAAAAACCCACTGTCAAAATATAACTCATAATTCCCATTTATTATTCCTCCTCAGTAGTGTTTGTATTAATGCCTTGAATACTTGATTATAATAATTTCAGCATCCGATTTTCAGAGACATTGAAATCTCTTTTGGCTTTCAGTGCTTGATGCCTTTGAAAACCTGGTTCAATATCTGGAATATGTGTCTCACTCAAAGACTTCAAAGGCTTTCAGGAACCCTCACTATCTCTTGCCTTGGTAGTGTGGGCAAGCATAGTAATATATTACCATTTAAAATAGTATTTAAACTTATTTAAAAATAGAATTTAAACCCAAGGCCAGGTCAGATGGGGCTCTGAGCAACCTGGTCTAGTGGAAGGTGTCCCTGCCCATAGCAGGGGGTTTGAATTAGATGTTCTTTAAGGTCCCTTCCAAGCCAAAGCATTCTATGATTTTATGAAAATTTAAATTCTTTGCTGAGAAGCTCTCTGAGATTCATGGATTCACACAATTCATACAAGTCAGTGGAAAAACAGGGAATGGAACCCATAACTCTTTCCCTGACATCCAACACAATACATAACTTTGCCTCACTGGGAGACTGAAAACAAAATACATAGATCCAAGGACTAGAAAGCCCATTAGAGTCATTTATTTTCACCTTCCATCCTTTTGCCATTAACTCCTGCCCAAGTCCATATCTGGAACTTACACTACAGGTTTTTTGAAAAGACGTTAGTCATGATTAAAGATTTCTTGTAAGTGAAGAGAATGTGATAGCCCTGGGTAAATTATTCCAATTATTCTTTTGAAAATTGGTGCATTGTTTGGGTCCACCTGTCTTTGCCCCAGTTATTGGATCTTACTGTGCCTTCATTAAAGATTTCCTTCGCAGTCAGAAATCTTCTGCCCATTTAAGTACTTACAGAACACGAGGAAATTACCTCTTGTACCATCTTTCTCCTTAATTAGTTATACAGATTGAACTTCCTAAATCATTTACTCTGAATTATTCATCTCTTGAAATATTCCTGTAGTTTTTTGCTCAACACCTTAACAACTTTTTCAAGTTCCTTTTCAAGCTTGGATCATGCACATAAATTCAGTGACGGTTCTGGTGGTAGTGAATGCAAAATGTCACCATTTTCCGCTGTACAATTTTTTTTTCCATGAACCCATCCAGTAATTGAACCTATCACGGAAAATTGTGATTTCCTTTTCAGTGTCATGGGCTTGGGGAAGAGATTTCCCTCTGTCTGTAGATGTGACCTATCACCTGTCTGTCCTAAAACTGGAATTATTGGTCTGAAAACCTCAATGTTCAAATCAAGCCTCTTTAACACAACCCACAAAGCCGAATCATCTTTTGCCATTACACCAATATTTTAACAGTTGGCATATTTAACCAACAGCTTTCTTTAACGAAATTTCCTTCCCAAACTGAAAATTTAAATTCATGTCTTCATCTGAGATATTAGCAAACCATTTGGTTTGGAGGTATGGAGATGGACCCCAAAGAGGTAGGTCTTACTGTCTAAAGAAAACAAACAAGGAAGAGGTGGAAGAAACTGGGTCATATCTAGGCTTGACCAAGGGCCCCAAAACCCACGACATTTTTGAAACACACTCCTCATTTTACTGTCTGCTGACCACTGCCCTAAATAACCTACTGACTTCATTAAAGTTGAGCGGTGTTAGCGAATCATGTGTTCATTTCTCTAAGTGAGAAGAGGTCACATTAACAATTATGAAATTGCTCTTATGTAAGGTTTTAATGCTTTCCATTAGACTGTATAATATTAGAGATTAAAATAAAATTCTGTTTAGGTTTCCTGTGTGAGATTGTTCTCATGTATAATTCATAAGAAAATGTGAACAATTTCCTGTCGAATTAGCGCATCATATTCTTGTATGAAAATGAGAGTATTTAAAAATCAAAATGTTAATTATTCTTTTATCATGCCCTTTCCCCCCAGCATGCTGGTAGTCTTTAAATAGGGGTAATGTTACCCTCAAGATGATTTAAAAAATCATATTTGATTTTTCCTTTGTTGGAAACGCATCTAACGGCGTTGTGTTATTGCAGCCTAAATTGGGTTGATCGGAATTGAGAGAACAGATGGCTGTTCTAATCGTGTGCCAAATGATAATACAGAACAAATAAACTCTTGTCAGTGGCACTCGTCACCTCCACTGGATAGAATCGCTTCTGCTAAGCAAGTTCCCAGTGCGACCTGTGCATGGAAGGGGAGAGAACTCCCCATAGAGCCACAGGGGACAGAAATCTATAACTCAGTTTTGTGGCACTGCTACAACGTCATCCTCAAACAAACCAATCTGCTGCTCAGGGCATGGGAAGTGTGCTAGAACCTGCTTAAACTGTGCCCTGCCATCACAGTCCTGGGAATGCTTTTGATACCCAACCCAAAGATTAGATGAGGAACGAAGATGTGGAGGGAAAGGTATGGATTTTGCTTTTCCAAGCATCCCTCATTCACTGTACTCAGCCTTCACTGGATACCTTGAAAGGCCACCATGACTCGTTTCCAGGGAGAAAAATTCAGTGGCAAAGCTTCTGAAGAACCACCATAGTACGATGTTACTCATGAGGAATTAAGTTGTATGATACTCCCATTTTTTTCCTGACACAAGGAAAGAAGCAAGTCATAAAATCCATAGGGAGTGTTGTCCAAGGTGAGGGAGGCTGCTGTCATATTCGATCTGTTACCCCAGGCTCCTCAAAGCTCACAGACGTGTGTCTTATCTGAAGACCAAGCTTACAGGTCTGAAGTTTTCTTCAGTTCCAAAGCAGTTGGTTTTCCTTTCCCTTCAGAATTAAATTCGAGAATTTATAAAACTAGACAGCAGCCTTACGTGAGATGTTTTCCATTTTATTTAGACACATAACCTGTTTAGACTTCAATAAAAATAACTGAGATTAATAACTGCAAAGCTCTCTGCAGAGAGCTAAGGACATTCATAAATATTTCTAGTCCTATGCCCTGGTGTGGTTCCAGTTGTAACACAGATGGATTTGCAATTGTAGAGCTAACAGCTTAAAACCAAGACATTATTTCTTACATCATCATTCTTTACCCTCCCTCACCTCCTCTACCTCAGTCAGGGGTACAAGGAGCACCTGTCTTGGTGGCAGCTCAGTCTGAATCAGGGTAAATTATAACCGAACCCATTACTAATCAACCATTCTTCCCCTCATTCAGTGGAATTCAGAGCTGCTCAAAGTGCAGGAGGCCCAACCCAGCCACCATCACCATGGCTCTGAAACACCAAGCTAAGTCATGGAATATTTTCCGCTCGATTCTCCAAAGTAGGAAATATTAAAGGCGAAAACGGTCAACAAAAAAATTGCTGTTATTTTGGCATTCCTGTCTCTGAGGAATATCAGGGACCAGCTATGTCTTTCTGCATGTTTCCAAAGAAAACGGATCCAGAGATACTTAGATGCTGTGGTGTTTGCTCCATTCCAAAATGTCTCTCTGTTTCACAAGTGGGGATTTTGCCATAGCTGTAGCTTTCCAGATTTTCCTTCATGTTTGGCATGAATTATTACGACCTAAGACAAAAACCTGCCTATTTCTTGCCTGTAGAACAATGAGGTGAATACAATTGGAAGAGAAAAGGAGATGGAAAGAAAGAAAAAGAAGTAAAGACGGGAAAAAAAGGGAAGAAAACAAGCAAAAAAAGCAAAAAAGGGAAGTTCCGGGAAGTTCCGGGAAGGGAAGAGAAGAGAAGGGAAGAGAAGAGAAGAGAAGAGAAGAGAAGAGAAGAGAAGAGAAGAGAAGAAAAAAGAAAAGAAAAGAAAAGAAAAGAAAAGAAAAGAAAAGAAAAGAAAAGAAAAGAAAAGAAAAGAAAAGAAAAGAAAAGAAAAGAAAAGAAAAGAAAAGAAAAGAAAAGAAAAAAGAAAAGAAGGCAGAAAGTGGAAGAGGTGACTGAACAAAATAAAGTTCCAGTTTTGGCTTTGTAAATTGAGCTGAGAGAGATTATCTGCTGAGTCAATTACAGCTTTAAATAGGAACAAGAGTTGTGGTTCCCTGTTGGTTTCTCATTGAGACAGGCTGAGGCCTGAGCCCAGTGCTCCAAAATCAGGCAGGTTCTGAATGCTGGCAGTAGCTGCATTAATGATTTTAGCTGCTTTAAATTTAACAGTACCATAAGTTTATTTGTGCTTCTGTAATCTCAGAATAAGGAAAGACATTATGCTCTTACGTGTGCAGTGCTATAATTTTCTGAATGAGTTTGACCATTTTGAAAATGAGACTGTAAATTACCCAAATCAGAACATCCTTTATTGCCCCTCTGTGTTTCTGAGACTGCAAAAATGTATTTCCAATTCCCAATGCCAATTGTCCACACCAATTCCACTTATGTTACATATGCAATCTTCAAGTTTTATAAAGCAGGAATAAACATGTTTGTTTGTTTTGGTTTTGTGGGTTGTTTTTCAAATAAGGCATAACTAGACACAGGAGCTCTGTCTTTGTGCACGCAGACTAGGTTATGCTGATGGTTACCATTCTATGATTGAACAGTACAGACCTGACTGATCACACAATGTTTTTATTTAATTGTTCCCTCTGTTAATCTTTGATGAATTTATTAGGCATGAGCAGCTACAGTTCTCTACCTGCTGTTGTTAGCTGTCATCCTCCAGGATATTAAATAAAACTGCCATAATCTTTAATACCTCAGTTTTAGATGATTTGAGTGCTTGCATACGTTGCTGTAGAAGCTGCTTTCCTCATTTCAGCTAGGAAGCAAGCTGATAATTTTAAATCACCAGCTAGTTTTAGGGGCTCTGATTAAAGAGGATTCAGCTTTGCCCATGATACATGGAGCTGTCTGGAGGATTAAAATCTTTCTCCTCAGGCTTTTACTGGTGCATCCCACGTAAATAAATAGCCTGGAGCTGACCAGTGGCTTAGCATGAATAAACTTATGCTCTGCTCTTTATATCATCAAGGAACATAACCCATCTCCCCTCCTATCTGCATGTAAATTTAACCACAAGCTCATTAGTTAAAGAGAAAACCTCCGTCTCCTCCGGCCTGAACAGCAGCTGCTTTATGCCACCACCATCAAATGTGCACCTTAATAGTTTTGGAGCTTTGAAGTCATTGTGTTTCCAGAATATAAACTGTTATGGACAATATGATTAGAATAAATCACAGCCCTGCAGACACAGGATTCCAACAGCAGCAGAATTATTTTGACTTAGGTGCAAACAGCCAATATTATCCCCCAGTAATTACAGCAGCTGCAGCTCTCTGGCCCCACATGTTTAACCACGTTTATTCTGCAGGTAACTGTGAAGGTAATGAAGCATCTCAACCTGAAGGAATGGTTTTATGAGAAATTTATCATAGTGCTCACTCCCTTCCATGAGAAGATCTATTCAAAGCTTCCCAAGCCACCTGAGCAGTCGGAATTTTTATTTAAAGCATGTGCAGTAGCAGAGACAAAGCTTCACATGGTACATTCGAGTGTAGTATTTTTATTTGGAGAGTGCAAAATGAGGGAAAGTGAAACAGGTTAATTTGGTTTTAGGGTAATGACATGAGAAGGAATTAATATCTTCTTTGCTCAATTTGAAAACGTAAACCTATGTTTGGAAAAAAAAAATATTCAGAATATTCTCTGCCAGAGGAAGTAGCTCCACTAGGAATTAGAGATAAAATAAATAATTTCCCCTGGAGACTCTTGGCCAGTCTACTGGGAAAAGAATTCAATGTTCAGTGGATAATTTTAAAAATGAAGAAGAAAAGCTGCTAATGATTTACATTTCTATCTTTTTGAACAATACAGTAGTGTTAAGTCTATGGTGTTGCTTTTCAACAGCTCTATAAAAATTAAAATATTTTCTACAATTTCTCCTCACTATACCCATTTTTCTTCTACTTTTCCCTCTCTCATGCACATGATTTCTACTCTCAACAAAACCAGCTGTTACATGATGGGACCCTACTTCTGTCTCTTCTTTACCCTTCCACACAGGCACAGAACTCCACGTCGTGAATTTTATGTATTTAACTGCTTTCAGCTCTCACTACCACCCACACAGCTACCATTCAAACAAAAACCAAAAACTTGTCTCCTGATGAGCTGTTCCCATGTTTTGGGACTCAGTACACATTTTCCTCAGTATGGAAGCACACAAAACCATTTGTACTCAGTGCTGCTTCAGAACAACTGATGAAGCCAAAAAAATAACAATAGTAGGAGCAGATGTAAAGACTGCTCTACACCATAAAATGAAACAAAAGAACTCCTGCAGCCCCTGATCCAATGAAATTATTCCGTAAAGGAAATATTAGAGAAACAACATTTAAGTATTACACAATTCATATGTATTATCCACATTGGTGGAAGAAAAAAAAAAACCTACACTGATTTTAAATGGAAATAACTGCGAGCAATTCCTGAGAATCTGTTTGCAGACTGAATTCCATCAGTGTATGGGGATTTAGCAGACGTCATTTTTTCCAGGTTACAAAGTTCTATGATTCTTGCAACTTCTCAATAAACAGAAACATTTTGAACAAGAGTTATAATGGTGAATAGATTGGTTATCACGCTATTAATTTTCTGTTTGCTGACATCTTTGTCAAACTAACTTTATAACAATGAAAAGGGCTCAGTAAATACAACCTTTCAGCAAGGAGTAAATTCACAGTGTGATTTATGCTGAGCATCAACTCAAGATTATGGGATATTTCAATCCAACTTCATTTCAAAGATCCATGAGAGATAAAACTAGGAAGGATGTGTAATGCCATATCATCTCCTAAAGATTACTGTGATTCTGTACTATTACTTTCCTTAGACTGGAAGCACAAAGAAAATATCATTATAGACACAACAAGCATCAGTCCTTTAGAATAAATGTAAGTATTTTAAGGGTGTTTTATTTCTCTGAACTGCTCAGAGAATCATGACTTGGAAGCCTGTCCAAATCTCAGGATGATTATGCAAATATGCCCAAATACATTCCTAAGATAATTTTTATCATTTGCCAGTTTCTATTTGATTGGGAAATTGAGGCACAGTGAAGCAAATCAATTTGCCTAACTTTACCTGGCGAGTCTGTGGCAAACTTGGGGATCCCAGTTCTGGGTTTTAAGCACCCAAACATCCTTTCTCACCCCTCATTTTACATGCTGTGCCTGAAGACCTGCCAGACTGAATTCAATCCTTTATGGAGGTGCACCACAAGGGCACAGTTTGGTTGTGCAAATCTCTGTGTATGAACTAAATATTATTATTGTTTTTCTCTTTCCACTGTCAGAGCATTCACCACTGGGCTGGACAGGTTTTGTTTGCACCAGTGCTCATTTTCTGTGAAGACCTCGGAATAAATTAGTTTTAAAACACAGCCTTTGGCCAGATTAATGTTTCAGGCAAGCTGTGTTAAACATTTTTCTGCTTTTCCTGAGCTTTCCATGTCCTTACAGATGCAATTAGTTCTACAAATGATTTAAAGCATCTATTTTGTGAACGCTTAGATTTGTTTTAGGGTTGCATCGCAGCATTTGTTAAGCAGCTAGAGCCTATAATGTGTTCTCTCTTTCAAATGATGAATGTTAAGGAAACAGAGGTGTTTTAGGAAGAAAAGGGGCAAACCCATATTCTACACATGGGACTTGAGGCTGAAAGTCACACATTGCATTTTTTCCACTTTTAAAACTTTTTTTCTTTTTTTCAGGAACCTTTTTTATAATCTTTTCCTGATTATAAAAAACAACAAAATAAATACATCAAAGCAGACACAGACCTGCACCACCTGGACCCTAAGCACTTTCCCTGAGCAAACTCTCTTTTTTTATCTCCACAGGCCATTAAAGAACGTGTTGAGTCGCAGAGTGACCTTGCCATCACCACATGTTGTTAGCACAGATGGCCTTGACCATGCTCATGACATTTCCATATGAAGATCCACATCATTGACATTTCTTGCCATCCCAGAAGCTGCAAGCAGCATGAAGTTGCCTAAACAGGATTGACCTGACAGAAAAGCCTCCCCATGAACAGCACGTTCCAGCCACCCAAGACATTCGGAGTAGCATTCCCAGCATAAGTCAGACACATCCACATCCTCTGGCACCGCTGGAGATGGAGAACAACGGCCAAATGTGTGCATGGAATCACCACCAGGATCATCCAAAGCACTGAGGGAAGCGGGTCCAGGGAGGTGATTCTCCTCTCTACTCTGTGCTTATGAGATCCCACCCAGAGCGCTGTGCCCGGTTCTGATGTCCCAACATAAGAAGGACATGGAACTGTTGGAGCAAGTCCAGAGGAGGCCACGAGGTTGACAAGGGGACTGGGGCACCTCCCCAGTGAAGACAGGCTGGGAGAGCTGTGACTGTCCAGCCTTGAGAAAGGAAGGTTGTGTGGAGGTCTCAGAGCAACTTCCAGGGTCTGAAGGGGATACAAGGAATCCAGAGAGGGACAATTCACAAGGAACTAGTGTGACAGGACAAGGGGGAATGGGTTCCAACTGAAAGAGGGGAAATTAAGGTTAGATATGTGGAAGAAATGTTTTGCTGGGAGGGCAGGGAGGCCCTGGCACAGGGTGCCCAGAGAAGCTGTGGCTGCCCTTGGATCCTTGGAAGTGTCCAAAACCAGATTGGACATTGGGGCTTGGAGCAACCTGTGATAGTGGAAGGTGTCCCTGCCCAAGCAGGAGGTGGATTGAGATGATCTTTCAGATCCCTTCCAACCCAAACCATTCTATGAGTACCACATGGACATAAAATACACCTTGAAGCAGAGGATCTCTATGAACCCTGTGAACCACGTGTGTGTCTAGTTTAAGCCATGGGACCATGGCCTCAAAGGGATTTTAAATCATGTACCACTGGTCTGTTCTTATTTGTGTTTCAGCTCCCTAAAAAGAGATGTGACTCTCTGCTCTTGGTGCTTCCAATGCATAAGATCTGTAAGTACTCTTTTTTGGACAAATTAATCTAAAGTAGGGATATTCTTCCACTTCGCTTCGATGCACTTCTTTCTCCTGAGAAAACACAGCACAGTTTTGACATTTTACATAAGCATTCAAAAAATGCTGGTGTCACTTAGATAAGAACATTTAAAAATAATTATCTCTATTTTTCAAAACTAGGCAGTGGAAAAGTAATGAAGAAAAATCTCTGAACTAGAACTACTTTTCTCCTCTTTCCCTGATACTCAGCTTTAATCTGGGTATACTCTTTTATGCAGTCAATGGCTTAGGGATGTGAACAGCCATAAATGAATCTTAAAAAAGAAAATTAACGTGGCAAAATCTGACAGCTGTATGGCATTTATTCTAAGCAAATTCTGCATTGGTTCAATCTCTTGAGCAACTTTTATTTGGGTCAACATTATTGCTTTCATAGTTCACAGTCTTTATCTCCTGGGAGAAAGCCAATTTTTTTTCTTCACTCCAATCCTCTTAGGCAGAGCCCCAAGAGTCTGTATTACTGACCTGAGGATTTGCATCCTACACCATGTCCGTGGTGGGGACACACTATCTCCCTCCCTGGAGCATTTCCATTAAAAAGGTGGAACACACATCCAATCCCTCTAAATTGAGCCTCGTGGACTTCTTTTAGTTCCTTGTGGAGCAAAGGGAGTGTTGCACAAAGCACAGCACACCGCAGAGCAAAGACCACGGAAGATAGGAGGAAATAAATAAATAAATAATATCCCAAAGATCCAAAAGTCAATACAACGTGTTTCATTTCTTTTTCTTTCTGACAGGAGCTCTGGCCCCAGAGCCTGGTCAGGGGCAGCTCAATAATAACGATCTAAGGCTGGTCTTCAATAGAGACTCAACAGCTGACAGCTCTTCTGTTCCTATTGACAGGGGCACAAAGAAAGGCTTGAATAATTAATTGTGAATGGTTGGATGTGATTTGATTGTGTGACCAACCTGTTACATCGACTTGCTTTCACCTCATCTTTCAAAACGAGATATTAAAGCTGAAACTCTACTGTGCTTTTTTCTCATTACCTGGTTGTCTCTTCCTCTGTGGCAGAGCCTGCAGAGTGTGCCCTCCATGAGATGGGAGGTGGTGAAGGAGAGCCCTGATCTCACTTGCAGTCTAGAACTGCACTACAAGCCTGCCTGGTCTCCATAAAAAGTACTTTTAATTTCTATTATGCAGATGCAACCATCAAAAAAAAAAAATAAAAAGCAGGGATGGGAAAAGAAAGTGGCATCAGGAAAGGTAACAGCTATTCACTCATTAACTTCTTCCTACTGTAAAAAAACCCCGCAACTGAACAAAAAAACCAAAAACCAAAAAGACCCAAACCAAACCAAACCAAACCAAACCAAACCAAATCAAACCAAACGAGACCAAACCAAACCAAACCAAACCAAACCAAACCAAAACCAAACCAAACCATACCAAACCAAACCAAATCAAACCTAAAAACCCTAAAAAACCAACCAACCAAAAAACCCACCACCTAAAACCAAATCTAAACCCCAACACCTCTCTCACTTGATTTCCAAGACACTTTTTACCTAACTTTTCCTAGAGCAATTTCCCACTTAGATAGAAACTGCCGACCCCTGAACATTCAGAGCCAAGTTATACGATGCATACCATCTCAAACATCATCTGCATTTATTTTTAATAGGGACATAATTTGTTACCATGCACAGCTTCAGCATTGTCCTCTAGCCCAGATGCTGCTTTCTCAGCAGCCCTCAAGTATAGGTGGCACAATAAATCTTTGCTTAACTCATTCACCACACTTGTGTGACAGAAAGAGTGGGTGTCCAATAATTTCTGGTTGCTAAAGCTCTTTTAAAGAGAGAAGGAAAAAGCACCATTTTAAGCTGCCCAAGGTTTTTAAATGTGTAGTTAAATGCTGATTCTGTGTTTTAAGGAGTATTTACTGCAGCAAAGTGTGGTTACAGTGATAAACTGCACCTTGGGATACTGAGAATCTCCCAGTGATTAATAAAAAGTATTTTCTGTGAGACCCAAGCTTCTCTCTCCTCTTATTCAGAAAAAAAAATTCTCACAGAGTTTTACTCTGTATGGAAAGACTGACTGACTAAGGAGTGTGTATTTCAAAGTTTGTTTGATAGCTCATCTTCTCAACAACAGACACCACTTTAATGAAAGAATCTGATTGTTCAGGGCAGTCCTGATCATCTCACTGTGTTCTAATCCCAGCATGTGGTCTATAGAACTGGAAGAGTCTCCAGTGCTTAATTATAAGAAAAAGCCTGTCTCTGTAATATATAACTTAAGTTTAAGGTCAGTACTAGCTCTTAAACCACAGAAAGTTTTGAAGAAGAAATTGGGATACATAGAAGAAGAACATTAATAATTCGATAAAATTTTAGATTATCTTAATTCTTCCTTTCAAACAAATAATACTCTATGGAGAGGCATCACCTGTGTCCTATCAGACTTTACCCTGTGGTAAACATTATTATGAAAAAAGTATTTTCCAGCACTTTTAGGAGCAATATTTCTTTAGACTGTAACTTCCTTTAAATATTTATACATTAATCTTTATTTTTATGTAGGAAAATATCCCATATATGCATGTGTGCACGAGCATGTCCTCATCCTGCAGGTGATAAATAATAGAAGGTCCCTCTTTATGGTAAATTATGGATGAGATGTATAATATATGAATTAAAGTTAACAGCAGGAAAAGTCGTTCGCACACAAGAAGGAGGGGGAGGAACCAAACCCCGCAAGAGAGAGGTGGCAAACAATTAACATTTTAGTTCAAAAAGCAGATGTGAGGAGTCCAAAACTGTGCAGCTTCCTCTGCTCTGTTTATGGAAACACTTTCCCCCAAAGAAACTGGGAAAAAAAATAAATATGAAAAAATCAAATATCGCTTGACTGAAATTCTATTGAGAATTTGGCAGGTTCAAGGAAGAGCTGCAGAAATGATTCAAGAGATGGAAGCCCACTTTTAAAGTGGTCTAAGGAGACAAAGACCTTAAGTTGTGAAAAAGGAGCTGATAAAGAGAAATTACAACTGCCTGAAAGATGAGGGAGAAGACTTTTAAATTATTAGGTCAGTTCATAACTTCATACCCTACCAGAAAGGGAAAACAGAATTGATTGAGCATAGGCAGAAGATGGAAAATTCAATGGTATTCACAAAAAAAAAAATCACAGTTCATGCAGAAATTACAGCGTGGATACAGCAACTCTCTGGTAACTTCCAAGCAGAAATGTGGAAGGTTAAAACAGTTTAAAAGGTTCTTTGGGAAAAAAAAAAAAGCAGAACATTTGTCTTTCCTATAAGAATTTTGACAGTGACAAGCTTGCCCAGAACAAGAATTGCTCTCAACAGGTGCTGGTAGCCTGATTCAAGCATTACATGAACCA
Source organism: Oreocharis arfaki (assembly GCA_013398015.1). Classification (NCBI taxonomy): domain Eukaryota; kingdom Metazoa; phylum Chordata; class Aves; order Passeriformes; family Paramythiidae; genus Oreocharis; species Oreocharis arfaki. The sequence continues at coordinate 379,768 of VZRR01010831.1, read as the reverse complement.
ACCTCAAAAAAATTTGACATTTAGAGGAATCAGGATAAGAAATATATGTTAATTTTAGATCTAGATCAGTCTTCCTCCTAATTTCTGAAATTCCTGGTTTCAGTCTGCATTAGGGCCTAGTGTCTGTTAGAAAATTAATAGAGGTACTTACGATTTCCTACAATTTCATTTTTTCAGAATGATAAAAACATAAATTCTCATTTTTTTTTCAACTTAAATGCCATTCTCATGCTAACATAAAGCTATATTTTGCTTATTTTTTCATATTGGTCCACTTGACTTTTTTTTTTGTTGTGAAGTGGTCACAGATGTCCCTTTAAGAATGTGTACAAAACCACAATTAAAAAAAAAAAAGAGAAGTGCTTTGTGCTGAATTCCTTTATCTAAAGCATCCTTGATGTTTGCTGTGAATATTAATTCCTAACATTGGCCCAGAATGTAGGAAATTTTAATTCTGAAACTATGAAATCACTCCTTTAATTTTGGTCCATGTTCTGGTGCCATAAATCTGAGAAGGAAAACATTTTGTAATACTGTTTCTAGCTCAGAGGTTGAAATTAGTCTGAAATTCAGCTTACTATTTATCTCAAGTAACTGGCTGTACAGTGACCATTTTTTTGAAAATGATATGAAAGTTCATCAATTTGAAGGGATGCAGAAAAAGAAAAAACTAGACAGAAACTAGAAAAAACTATGGATGTTTTGCTGAATGGTGGAACAACTCTGAGCTACAGCCATGTGCTCAGTGGGACACAGCCATGAAAGAACTTAATAAGATTCAAAGATAAAACATAGAGCAGTAGCACCATTGCTTAAGATAAGAGCTCATCTAGGATATCATCTGTAATCCAAGATGGTTTTGTTCATACAGGAGATCTCAAACAGGAATTAAAATTCAGATATATAAGTGCTTACAGAAAAAAAAAAAAAAATTAAAAAGAGCTTATTTTTTTAGGGAGACCTTTAAAAATTTGGTTTATTTCTGCTGCCAAAATAAATATAGTGATAAATGTGTCAATAATAATATTACAGTGAATAACAAAATACATATGTTTGGGTGTATATCCCAGGGGGGAGAGGAGAATTGTTCAATTTAAAGAGCATTACTGGGATGAGATTTAATGGCTTTCAGTTATCCATTAATACAACTTAGTCTAGACAATTGGAGGGGATGAGGAGATTGGAAGAAGGAGAGTGTCCCAAACAGAGCATAGCGAAATCTGCTTGCTGCCAGATGGAGCCTGGGACAGAATTTGCAGTGACCTTGTAATGCGATCTGGGAGTTTGGGAAGTTTTGGGCATTGAATTTGAGTGAAATAAAATTATATTTGTTAAGATGTCTTGGAACTTATCATATTTTGTCGATTCAATGATTAGGATCTGATCATTAATTGCAAAGTTTAGGAAAGTTTTTGGCCAGCAGGCTGTTCTTTGGTGTGTCTGTTTTCTTCTGAGCACAGAGCAGGCGGCTTCCCTTTGCTGCTGGGCAGAAAACAGCAACGTTCTAAGAGCAAAGGCTTAGAAAAACCTAAAGTGCTTCATTGGCATCTGTTGTTTGCATGCTCAGGACTATGAACCATCTCCTAATTTGGGAATAATAAAGAATTATGGTACCAACCAGACTGGCAAGGTCCAGGGGCTATTTGACTTTTCTCTGGGCCACTCAGGAGTTTCTTTATGAGAGCTGTCCTGCCATGGAATTTGTAGGATATCAGTTTTACATCCCTCCTCTTCATTGTGCCATATTGTTTTGAGCAGGTTGTTTTGGTTTGTTGTTTCTTGGGTGTTGGTTTGGGTTTGGTTTTTTTTCTGAATTTAGATTCTGTACAGCAAAAGTTTCAAGATTAGTTGAAGGAGAGCTTAGGGAGTGCTTTTGGTTTTGTGGGGTTTTTTTTGAGATTAAGAATAGATGTTCTGTGAACTCTTCAGAGTATATATTTATGTTCATGGAACTGAGCTTGATGACCCAGGTCACCCTTTTCCTAAATTCTAATGGAAGCTGCGGTTATTTGTTGCTTTTATGTCCCCATTTCAACTGAGTTTCTGAAAGTTTCACAGCTGAGAATAAAGCAAAAGATCAATTTTCTTTTTTCTTTTGAGGTTTTTCTTTTTTATTTTTTTCCTCCCCAGTTCTGTACAAGGAATCACAAGGACAAAACCCTTTTGGAACCTGGTTGAGGAGCTTCACTTCCTCACAGAAAAACTGAATGTCTAATTTGGCATAGTTCTTGCATTTATTTGCAGTAGGTTAACAGTGATGCACCCTGAAGATAGACAATGAAAATGAAACCATTTGGTACTCCTTGAAAATAAGATATTCACATGAAGGTTGTGCTGTGAAGTCTATGCGCAAGGAGGATTATAAAAATCTCTGCTCCTGCCTTACATCATGCTTTGCAAAACTACAGGATTTGTCAATGCACAAAGAAAAAAAAAAAAAGGGCCTGTACACAGTAAAAAGCACTGTATTTTTTTTTCTGATTTACACCTTGCATACTGTGGTTATTTTTGTCACAGTGTCCCTGAAAAAAAAAGCCACCGCATTATTTCTGCTGGTCACTGTTGTTAGTACAGGTGTCTTGATTTTGGTTACTAATGTCAAATGCCTCTGGAATCTGCTGGAAGTGCAGGTAAACACCAGACGAAGCAGAAGTTGATGAATCTCATAATCACCGAAAGGTAAGTGTGAACCTCAGGAAAATTCAAATGCAACAAAACACAGGTTTGTTGTTCAAGTTTTCTTGGAGCTGCAGAGACCTAGAGCATGTGTAAAGGAATACTACATTTATCCAGAAAAACCAATGATACCAAGAGTTGCCATGGGTGATTCTGAAGTTTCATAAGGGATTCCTGGACAATATTTGTTGGTTTTGTCTCACACCCAAAAAAATATTCACAATCAATTCCCCGAGAACTGAAATCTACAGTGGACTCGGGGAATCCACAGGAGGCCTTTCCTCTGGAGGAAGACAATCCTGCATTCCCAGAATCATCAGAACAAAGTTGCAAAATATACAAAATGGATGATCATAAAAAGATTTAAATCCTATAAGGTGCTGGATGGAATTAATATGTAATGTCCCAGCAGTCCATCCTCTAAGTAAATTGGGGACAATAATGCCTCAGAGAGCTCAGTCATCTCCTGCTCATTTTAAAGACAGGAAATGGGCTCAAGAATTCACAAGTGAGTGAAGAATAGACCTCATTCAAAGACACTGCTCTCATTTGCTGACCACTTAAAAAATCCTGAATATTAGAAGTGAAAATGTTATTACGTGTTGTATATAACCCCAAAGCTCCTTTGCACTAGGAGCCTGAGCACTGTTCCCAAAACCATTCCCTACAAGTCATAAAGTACCTGCAAATCTCTCCAATGTTGCTCCTGGCAACAGGGAACTTAAAACTAAGACTTTGTGAGGGCAAAGCAAGCTATGAAATGCATACAATTAAGTTGTGATCCTGTTGAGCATTATGACTTCTAAAAATCTTGTTTCGAGTGTTACAAGTCATCCTGAAGCAGAGGCATTCAGAAGTCATTAATATTTTAAATACTCTTGACCTTGGATTTCTGGAGAAGCCACTGACCTAGTTCAGTCTGGTTTTTCAGCTACTCCAAGAAGTTGTGTAACTGAATAGAAAAAGAGAAAAAGCTCTTTCCACATCTCAGGAGAGAGAAGAGAGAGGGTGTGGATCCTTTTAAGGGGTGATGGACATCCACAAGCTGTACCACGTGTCTCAGGTGGACAAGGACATGAAAAATCTTGTGAATTTTATATCCACAGACAAGAAGCAGAAATTGGAGTCTATTCCTCAACACCCTTCTGTGGCTAACACTACTTTGATTGTACTTTCTTAAATATTTGTCATGAATTAAGATCTAGCCTGTAATTATAAACAGAATTGGATCCTAGAAGAATCCATCGGTAACATTCAAATCTCAAGTAAAAAATTACAATGATTCCTTTTCTAGATCAATTCTATTCCTTAAATCTGACCTTTTGCTTCTCCTTCTTCTGGGCACTGGGATTATCTTCACTAAGTCTGCCATTCCGTGATTTCTTTTGAGGTTTTATTTTTTTTTCCCCTATGCTTTGCATTTACTGGGAAGGGGGGAAAGAATATTGGCATCTGCAAAGCGATTGACTGTGCAGCCTGATCATTTGCTAAGCATTATTAAAAGCTCCCTGGAATCACTCGGGTGCTTTGCCCTTTACAAGCCATCAGCCATCAATTCAGACCGTCAAACGCGATTACCAGCAGTCCTCCTGAAGCTACTTCCAAGCCATTAGTCTGATCGAAAAGCTGTGTCTTTCTTTTCCTCCCAAGTGCACGTAAACCCACCAGCCCAGTGCTCCTGTGTTTGTGTGGTGATTCATTACACCTCTGAACAGCATTTGTGGTGTTAAAACTCCGAGACGAGCCAGAATTCATTAAATTTTCAGAAATCGTCCTTATTTAAGGGAAGTTTTTCAGACACAGGCTCACACGTTCCTCCCTCTTCTCTGTGCCTCTACCCATTATGTATTTAAAATGTTCTGCTGGTATGTGCAAACAAGATTTACTTGGAAAAGTACAATTAGACTGGAATCAAACTGTGCTATGAGTATCTACCAAACATCCTTTCATTAAGGAGTGTATTGTGGCTAGTTGGCACTTCTGTCTGAGCAGGAATGGATGAGATGACTCCCAAGTAAGATTCCTCCACAGCCTTATGAAATATTTTGCAGGAAGTTGGTAAATGCTTTATGTTTGCCACAGATTGACTCTGGGAACTCCAGCTCAGCACATGCCTGGTTTTTGTGCACAGAGTTATAATTGAACTGAGGTGTTGACTCTCCTTCCAGCCCAGCCTTCACTCCAAGAGCACACAGAATTACAAACTTGTACATCTCACAGAGAAATATCGACATCTACAGAGCTGAAATAGTCAGGACTAGCCACCAAACATAAATGTGAAAAGTTCAACAACCTGCAGCTCCTTAATTTCACCCTGACTAAAAACAGAGGAAGTGGAACATTACATGAATATTCCAACAGAAATTCAGCTCTCAGGCATGTTACCATCTCCTCCTATTGTGAATTGAGCAAATGACCAACTTCTCATTCATGTGGGCAATGTCTTTCGAGCAGTTTCTCATTCTATAATTGGAACATAATATGTCCAGATTATTTATCTTCACCCGATTGAGAAACCATAACAAATCCTCACAAAAGGAAGAGGTCCTGCAGCAACAACAGCAGGAAAAAAAAAGTCATTATAAATGCAAGACAGCAAGATAGACAGGTAACTAGAAGATGCACCATTCTCTGCAAATAATTTATAACAAATCATTTATTTATCCAATTTCACTGTTTTTTCTGCTCACAATGCATTAGCAAGATCCCAGAGTCCTAGAACTGACTTTTTACTTGAAATTATTCATGATTTTTCCCCTTTAAAGATAAAAAGGTTTGTCTTCTCCTTTCTTTTCAAAAAGATTTTACAAGGTTTGAAAATGTGTAGAGTTAAATGAGACAACTTTATTTGAGCTTTAGAGTGCTGAAAATTTTCTAGGTCTTAATTCTGTGGCACAATTATGCTTAACTGCTTTTTTTTTTTTTCTTTTAAGGATACTTTTCCAAGCAGGATGCTTCAGAAATGCTATGGAAGTAGTTGAGATTTATTTCACTCTGATTTTAAGCACATCAGATGTCTAGGTACCATGTATGTCTAAGTTAGTCCCATTACTCCTCGTCTTATGACTACAGTTCCTGATGAAAAGTCCCTCTCCATTGAAAGTTGAAATCCAGAGATTTTTTTTCCTCTGTTACCAACAACTTTTGCATCTGATTCAACCAGAAACTTGTCTTTTTTACTGAATTCCTTTCCCAATAAGAATGATAATCTCTTCTGCATGTGAATTTTCCCTTGCACAGTGAAACGGCTCTGAGAAACCCAACAACAAGGTGTCTTCACTTTTGTTCTACAGCACAGATGTTTTCCTAAAAGGCATATTTCAAATAATCAGGGATGGTTTAGGGAATCATTTGGAAGGACTTTGGACATTTGGAATATCCCCAGGGAGGAGACCCCACGGCCTCTCTGGACAATCTGTTCAGGGCTGGGCCCTGCCCAGGGCAGGAGCTGTGCCTCCTGTGCAGGGGAATTGCTGGGCTCAGGCCCTGCCCGTTGCTCTGGTGCCATTGCTGGGCCCCCGGAGCAGAGGCTGGGCCCTGCTCGGAGCCCTCCCTGCAGCCAGGGACAGCCAGGCCTGAGGGCCCCTCTCAGCTGGGGCTCCTCTCGAGGCTGAGCAGCCCCAGCTCCCTCAGCCTTTCCTGGGCACCGAGATGCTCCAGGCCCTTCCTCAGCCCCGCAGCCTCCGCTGGCCCCGCTCCAGGAGCTCCCTGGCCCTGCTGTGCTGAGGAGCCAGAGCTGGACACGGCACCCCAGAGGTGCCCCCAGGGCTGGGCAGAGGGGCAGGATCACCCCTGCCCTGCTGGGTCTTCCCAATGCACCCACTCCATATTTTTAACTTTCTTCAGCTGAGTGTCAGACCCAAGTGACGTTCCGGTAGTTACAACACCTGGAAAGGTGTTGACTTAAAGCAGTGTATGGATACAAATCCCCAAATTTAGTATTTGAGAAGTCACTTAAACACAGCCCTTCGTGTGAGCAGCTATCACAGCCGGACTGTGTCATGGAGCATGGAATAGGCAATGCAGAGCCTGAAACCAAAGGTTCCCCTGCTCTGAAGATCCTCCTGAGAGCTGTGTAATAAAAATGACAAGGGCCGAGGACCTTTAGCAAAAGGTTAATCAGCAGTTTCTTTTATGAAGTAGTGTTAAAATCTGTTGCAAAATGAATGATTTTACATCATCAACAATAGGATACCTTTAATCCTGCCTGTGGCATAAAATACTGCTTTTAACATTTTGACTTTCTGTCAGTATTAGAATACATATTAAATGACAGAAAATTCATTATGTGTTGCAATATAAATTAAGGGCAAACCCCCATACAGATCAGCCACCTTTTTCACTCAGATAACAGACAGCATATCAGAAGTATTTCTTATGTGATTTTGCATTTTTTAATCTACCCTTGGTGCTTTCCTTTTTCTACTACATATACTAAGCTATGGATATTTTACAAAGTACATATTTGCCAAACTTAATGCCTTTTCCTCAGAAATGCTGCTCATAAAGAGAAGGTGCATAAAGCACATATTAAATTGACGTGTGCCACCAAAGGGAAAGAGAAGAGGAAAGTCAGAAGGTCTTCTGAATTTTTAGTCCTCCACAATTTTTCATTTATTAGTTACCAAGACAATATAGGTTTTAAATAAACTAATTGCTACAGAATTTAAAACACCCAAGGATCACATTTTTTTTTTAGAACTGGGACCCCCAAAATCACTTATTTTTGTGTCATAAAAGACTGTCAGATAGGACAACTGTTTTAAAGATTGTATCCTGAAAAGCAGCATTAATGGTATGAAGCAGGAATTGCTTTTACCTCCTTCCACCAAAAATACTATCATATTCCAAGTAAACTATGGCTGAAAATCTCAGAAAAAAAAAAATCCACAGCCTTAGCACTGCACATAATTAAGCAGAGATACATAAGAAATGGGATGCTGTGGGAAAATCAGAAGCTTAATATTTTAATTAGGGAAGGTTTAATTTTTGGTACAAATATTTCTGAAGCCATCGCACTGGTGGGAAGACTGAAGCATTAACATGGCACAACTAGACAATCCATTTTGTTGTTGGGACTGAAAATAAATGATTGATTCATTGATTATTACATTTCGCAAAGGATCAAGCTAGTATTTATACGATTTTAATACATGTCCATTTTTATGTCATATTTCCACCCATAAAAGAATTTATGAGCAATTGGAAGAATTTGCTATTTCAGCACCTAACAGCTGGAATGATCTTCCTGTTTTAAAATCAAAGTTTTAAAACCAAAGGCTGTAGTATTTCACTTACAGTAGCCCTAAACTTGAAATACACACTTGTAAGTTGCGTGTTTCATGCTTGAGGGACTTCAAAGGTGACTTCAGAGCTGGTTTCAGAGCTGGATTGAAACACAGACCAACTAAATGACTTCAGGACTAGCAGTCCACCTGCACATTAAAGTATTTCCTATAGTTTAAGACATCTGGACTTCCACTGCCTTTGAACTTGTAGCTGTGCAAATTTGCTGAGCCTGGAGATGAAGTTTTGCTGAGTGGTGAAGGATTTTAAATCAGACTCAGCACATACAAACACAGGAGGTTGCTGGCTTGTGCACAAGAACTCAATTGCATGATGCCCAAAGCACAGGAAAAGCAAGGTCTGGGCTGCTTAGAATGATGCAATGGTTTGGGTGGAAAGGGGCTTAGAGATCATCCAGTGCCACCCCCGGCCACGGGCAGGGACACCTTCCACTGTCCCAGGCTGCTCCAAGCCCCATCCAGCCTGGCCTTGGGCACTGCCAGGGATCCAGGGGCAGTCATAACACTGAGCACCCTGTGCCAGGGCCTGCCCACCCTCCCAGGGAACAATTCCTGCCCAATATCCCATCCAGCCCTGCCCTCTGGCACTGGGAAGCCATTCCCTGGCTCCTGGCCCTGCAGCCCTTGGAAATTGTCTCTCTCCACGTTTCCTGTGGGCTCCTTCAGGCCCTGCAAGGCCACACTGAGGTCACCCCAGAGCTTCTCCTCTCCAGGCCGAATAATCCCAGCTCTCGCAGCCTTTCCTCCCAGCAGAGCTGCTCCATCCCTCTGCTCATCCTGGTGCCTCCTCTGGCCTCTCTGCAGCAGCTCCACGTCCTCCCTGTGCTGGGCCCCAGGGCTGGGGCAGCTCTGCAGGTGGGGTCTCACCTGAGGGGGGCACAGGGGCACAATCCCCTCCCTACACTCCAGTTTAGGCAAGTGTATTTATTTTGGTTTATGTGTGTATATATATGCTTTCTGTACTAGTTAAGCTCCCCTTTTCTCCAGTGACAAGGAGAACTTTGCCATTCCCTTATTTAAAACTGAACCTTTGCCTGTGCTCTAAGATACACCCCAAAGAGTGTTGCTCTGTTTATACTGACTGTGTAAAGCTGCAGAGCTTCTTTCTCACTCAAGACAGTTTTGCATAATTCTAGGTTCATTTCCCTGACAAAAATCAGCCCTCTAAGCATGTACAAGCCTGCAAAAAACTGCATCTACCTAAATGAAGCTCTGCACTTGGCAATCCCTGCAACCTCATTCATAATTCCAGCTGACATAACCAGTGTTCCTGGGTTGATGTATTTCTGATTAATGAGGCATTAGTTCTGTATCAGGTAGCAATTTTGGAATAGTCTCTTTCCAATGAGTTATGAATATGACTTGATTATTACCATTTGACCTACTCTTGTGTTGAGATGGTTTGTGGCTGCGTTTTCCCAGAGGACCCACCAAATGTCACTGCCTTGAAAAACCACCGTTATGTTCCAGTAATTAAATGGAGATTAAAAAAAATTGCGTGGTAACCGTGGAATCTGTGCTTCAGTATTCAGCAATCTGGAATATTTGTACACTCCCTTACAAGAGAATTTCCTTAACGTGAATGAAAATGAGCCACATAAAAATTCTGCAAGTGTTGGCCTAATACAAAATAACAGCTGCTTCTGTCTCCCAGACAGTTTGGAAAAATCAAGTTCTGTGCCCTTCCCAATTTACACGTGGCAGTTAAAAAATAAAGCAATCATCAGGCACAGTCAACATGGGCTCACAAATTCTGTTCTATTCTCAGTCTTGGAAGAGACCTAACCCCAATATAAATTAAAAGAAAACCAAAAACCCAAAACCCAACCAACAAGCAAGCAACTTAATCCTTTAACCTTTACATGGGAACCAGACACAGATAATTTATTATCCTGAGGCCAACTAAACATTTTCCAACTGTCCCAAACTATAACTTGGCTAAAAGGTCTCGGATAAAAGTTGAAATAAACAACAACAGATTTATCTACACTCTGGGAAGGAATCCTTCTGGCATCTCCCACTTCTTGCTAGCTGGGACATAAACTCGTTGCCACAATTTTAATGACTTGCTCTGCTTGTTCTGATGATGAGGGGAATGGATTTGTTATCCTTTATTTATTATATAATGGCAAAATTAATATTGTTATCCCTTAAGGAGATATTCAGAGTTATATAGGCTTGAAAAACACAGAAGTCTTGAATTATGTGGTCAGTTAATGAGAAGACCAAGAAATAACACCAATAGCAATCTTGAATTTTTTGTATAATGCCAAGGTGCAAAATCATAGTTGAACATAAGTTGTCGTGTGCCATCTGCTAAAGAGAAGTCATTCTACTTTTTAAAACGATGACAGAAACGAAGGATACCTTGATTTAAAATTCTCTTTGCCCTGTGACTTGCTGTGCCACTTGTCACACTATTTTTCAGGGTAATCTTTTCTCAAAAGAGTGTGAGAGCTTGAGTGCTAACTTGGATGCTACTGAACTTCCCTTTCCTGCCAGTTTGATTATTCCACAACAGAAGACCATCCTTCAATTCACTGCTCTGTTTATTCTCAAGCAGACGGGCACCAAATGAAAACCTGGCACCCCAACTTCAGGAAAAATCAAGTGAACCTGCAAGCTTGAAAGAGACAATTTCATCAGACACCACCAGGCAGAGCAGGAAAACCGCAAAGCAAATTTAAATTCAAACATCTCCAGGGGCAAAGCACATTTTATTGAATTTGTTTGTGACAAGGGGGTCCTGATCACAGAATCACACAAGAGAATCACAGAATCATTGAGGTTGGAAAAGACTTCCAAAATCATCGAGTCCAGCCTGTGACTGATCCCCACCTTGTCCCCAGCCCAGAGCACTGAGTGCCACGGCCAGGCCTTCCTCAGACACCTCCAGCGATGGGCACTCCAAACCTCCCTGGACAGCCCCTTCCAAGGCCTGACCTCCCTTTCCATGGGGAAATTGCTCCTGGTGTCCAACCTGAGCCTCCCCTGGCCCAGCCTGAGGCCGTTCCCTCTCCTCCTGTCCCTGTTCCCTGGCAGCAGAGCCCGACCCCCCCCGGCTGCCCCCTCCTGTCAGGGAGTTGTGCAGAGCCACAAGGTCCCCCCTGAGCCTCCTTTGCTCCAGCCTGAGCCCCTTTCCCAGCTCCCTCAGCCGCTCTTCATATTTCTGACTCTCTAGTAAGAGAGTGGAGCTTCTCAATGCCCTGAAAATCAACATTTTCACTGTACAGGACTTCCCAGACCGGGAGAGCGCTGTGTGTTGTTCTGAGCTGCAGAGGAAAATAATACACCCAACGCCAGCTTGCAGGTCAGTGGCAGAGAATGGTTTGCATCCTCTGCATTTCCAGTCTAATTTCCTCCTCCCTAGATGATTTTTCTGTAATTATTTCTCTGCACTCGTGTAACATCTTTCATTAAACCTGAAATATCAAGTAGTGCAATAAGAAGATAACTGCAGCCATGTGCTCTCCAAAGGATGCAGTTAACCTAACCTGGATTAGGCTACTTTCCACAAACAAATAGAGGAGCAATTTTACTCTCTTTTAAAATCATTTTCCATGGTGTTTTGTAACAAGGGCTGTGCAGTTCCACACACATTTAACAGCTTTGCTTCACATGCTCTGAGGGTCTCGAATTCTTTCACTCATATTAAAATACAGAAACCAGATGCAGCTTCCTCCTCATCCCCGCCCCTGAACGAAGCAAAATACCACTGCCTTGGGGTAGGGAGTGTGCCCCGGGGGCAGCCAGGAGCACCACCAAAAGTAGGGAAAGAGGGAAAGTGATAAGCTGGGGCATGAGACGAGGCAATGAGTAAGGAGCGCTGTCATTTAATAAGGTCTGTTCTCAGTAATTACAGCGACACAATTTGATCAGCAAGGACTAAGTATCTTCATCTGAAAGGGATCAGATGAAATTAGTGCTGATGTAATAAGTACCATTTGTCACTATTAGGGAGAGAGGTGTTGACAGGGCCCTGCCGTTGCCGTGGCAACGCGGCAGCGCCGTTTCTGCCGGCGTGGGCTCCGACTCCAGAGAGTGGCACAGGTCTGGGAGGCAGAGGATGCTCCGCTGTCACAGCCCAGTTACCCTCTTCCCCAGCTGGGTCGGGCGGGATCCCCTAGTGCTAATGATGCCGGGATTCCTGGGCCTCGATTTTGGGCACTGGTTTGGACGACGATGCTCTGCTCTGTTGTGCCGTTCCCCAGCCTCAAGCCTGCCTCAGTTTCCCTGCTACCAGCGACCTCAAAGCATCCTTGGGGATGTTCACCCGGGATCACTCCACCTTTCTGCCAGTCTCTTGCAGCCAGCTCTCACACAGGCCCCGTGGCAGGTGGGAAATTCCTGCATTTTCTGGTTATTTTGACAGCATCCCTACACACCTGCTGGGTGATTTTTCTCCCACACTGCCTTAATGCAAGATTTAGAAAAGCTGAGGGCTTTGTGTTGGCCAAACTCGAGCTGAAAGGTGTTCTTCCCATGCACTTTCCAGCAGGCAGCCCCATAAAGGAAATTTTCATTGCAGGCAGAAGCTGAGCTGTCTCTGACACTGGAAGTCCAGCAGCGAGGTTATTCACAGGTATATTACATATTGTTACAATATTTTCCACTGACAGGTTCCATGATGCAAAATAAAAAGGGAAGATTTGCTGCCAGCAGGGTAAAATGCTAAGTGTGAAATACCACATGAAAGGAGAAAAGAGAGATTCTCTCTATCAGATACTCGTAATCAACGCACATAGCCAAAACACAATCTTAATTACTATCAGTGGGTGGAAGTTTCCTGAATGTTAAATTACCTGCAGCAATTATAAACTACTGAGTAACCTGTTTACAGCTTCCTGAAATTATCATCACATAATTTGGCAATCTGCCATATTTTATTTCATTAAAAACTTAATGTACCATAACATAATAGCCGTAATAAAGCTGTCAAGATCCACTCATTGCTATTTACTTCGATATCATCTGTTTATTATCTCTCAAAACCAAAAGCCAAACAGAAAGGAAACCTGGAAACTCACAGGTCACACGAGAAAAGAAGAATATGAAGAGCTCCCTCTTCCTGCTGTACAGCCCCAGCACCCATCTCTATCCCATTTCTCTCACAGTCAAAACCATGCACAGAAAATGCCTAATAACCTGGTTTTGAAGACCTGAACTGCTTGCTGAAGTATGATGCACATAGATGGGACAAAACACAATTTGCCAGAACCCAGCAATAATTATCGGTATTTTACACTACAGCTAGCATTAGCAACGCCAATAATATCATCATGATTTTCAAGTTGTCATCTGGAAGAAGTGCTTCCTCTGCCAGGATATCTTTAAAATTAAACACTGAAGCATTTGAGAAAACTGCAGTAGCTGGAAGGGATGCAAAATCAAGAAGCCAGTGACCGGCACAAAATGCAAAGCTGTTGGACGAGGAGTTAATCCCTTCAATTAGGGCCCAACAGCTTCAGCCAAAACGAGGAGAGCTTGTGGCTGTGCTCTGGCCAGGCACTGCTTTCGCTGAGGTTTCGTGGTTCAGAGGGAGTGGAGGTCTGGAAACTCGAGTATTTACGAGCCATTGAGAAACCCAACTGCTCCACTAACAGCACAAGCGTTAATTTCCTTCCCCACACCCTCCTCACGGCCTGACCTGCACCACACCGGCTGAGGGTTTGAAACAGATGAAGTGCTAAGAGATGCAGGCTTTGGGAAGAAGAAGAACCTGCTANGGGAAATTCCTGCATTTTCTGGTTATTTTGACAGCATCCCTACATACCTGCTGGGTGATTTTTCTCCCACACTGCCTTAATGCAAGATTTAGAAAAGCTGAGGGCTTTGTGTTGGCCAAACTCGAGCTGAAAGGTGTTCTTCCCATGCACTTTCCAGCAGGCAGCCCCATAAAGGAAATTTTCATTGCAGGCAGAAGCTGAGCTGTCTCTGACACTGGAAGTCCAGCAGCGAGGTTATTCACAGGTATATTACATATTGTTACAATATTTTCCACTGACAGGTTCCATGATGCAAAATAAAAAGGGAAGATTTGCTGCCAGCAGGGTAAAATGCTAAGTGTGAAATACCACATGAAAGGAGAAAAGAGAGATTCTCTCTATCAGATACTCGTAATCAACGCACATAGCCAAAACACAATCTTAATTACTATCAGTGGGTGGAAGTTTCCTGAATGTTAAATTACCTGCAGCAATTATAAACTACTGAGTAACCTGTTTACAGCTTCCTGAAATTATCATCACATAATTTGGCAATCTGCCATATTTTATTTCATTAAAAACTTAATGTACCATAACATAATAGCCGTAATAAAGCTGTCAAGATCCACTCATTGCTATTTACTTCGATATCATCTGTTTATTATCTCTCAAAACCAAAAGCCAAACAGAAAGGAAACCTGGAAACTCACAGGTCACACGAGAAAAGAAGAATATGAAGAGCTCCCTCTTCCTGCTGTACAGCCCCAGCACCCATCTCTATCCCATTTCTCTCACAGTCAAAACCATGCACAGAAAATGCCTAATAACCTGGTTTTGAAGACCTGAACTGCTTGCTGAAGTATGATGCACATAGATGGGACAAAACACAATTTGCCAGAACCCAGCAATAATTATCGGTATTTTACACTACAGCTAGCATTAGCAACGCCAATAATATCATCATGATTTTCAAGTTGTCATCTGGAAGAAGTGCTTTCTCTGCCAGGATATCTTTAAAATTAAACACTGAAGCATTTGAGAAAACTGCAGTAGCTGGAAGGGATGCAAAATCAAGAAGCCAGTGACCGGCACAAAATGCAAAGCTGTTGGACGAGGAGTTAATCCCTTCAATTAGGGCCCAACAGCTTCAGCCAAAACGAGGAGAGCTTGTGGCTGTGCTCTGGCCAGGCACTGCTTTCGCTGAGGTTTCGTGGTTCAGAGGGAGTGGAGGTCTGGAAACTCGAGTATTTACGAGCCATTGAGAAACCCAACTGCTCCACTAACAGCACAAGCGTTAATTTCCTTCCCCACACCCTCCTCACGGCCTGACCTGCACCACACCGGCTGAGGGTTTGAAACAGATGAAGTGCTAAGAGATGCAGGCTTTGGGAAGAAGAAGAACCTGCTACATTCGAGTGCAGGTTGAACAGTGACAACAACAAGAGTTTCACAGGTGAGTAGCAGGAGAACAGCACTAACAGAGCTGAGGTACTCCAAAACCCCCCACACTTAGTGAATTTTTTGCACTAATTTCCACCATGTTAATGACAAAATACTATAATAGTTTAACCTACTTACATGTATGATTAAAATAGACTGAGTAGCACATTGGTTGGTTTGTTTTGCCCATTTGAGGTTTTTTTTGGTTTTGTTTTTGGTTTGTTTTTTTTTTAAATTTATTTTTCCTGGTTTATAAATCAAGAAAATAGGGAAAATTCCATTATGTTTCTGTGCATCACTGAGATACTGAAACCGCAGTGACAGAGCATTTTATTTGTAAAACATTCGAAGACAATTTCACAAATGGGGCAAATAAACCAAGACACAATGCATTAAGATTTCAAGTAGTTGAGGGATAAATTAACACTGTGTTTCAGAGCCCGTAGACAGCTAAAAGAAGCATTAGTTGATATTACTTAGGTAATTCACGGTTTTTAATCTTCGAGTTTTCAAGCAAGGGAAGAACTGCTCGATATACTCAATTTACAGGCAGTATTTCTCTGAGTTTCAGATTAATGCATCAAATAGAAAGACAATCAACACATACATATGTACTGAAGAAATCTGAAGGGAACCTGTAATAAAATAAAACCCTCGCAGAGAAAAAAAGAGCACTTTTCATTAAAACAATTCTGCTGACATCATTTTACCCCTGGGTTGGGCATTAACCATAAGTGTGATTTACGGTGTGCATTTCTTCTGCTTACAAGTGCTGCATTTCCAAGGGTGAGCTGGAAAATGAGTACATTTTCCTCAGTTTCACGCTCAGAGCAACTGCTTATGCCACGGCATTTTTATCACAGGATATTAGCTAAAAATGAAAAGCAAATACTCATCTGACTTTCAAATTCCTATCCAGATGTATCCTCTCAGAAAAAAAAAACCCTGTGGCAACACTTATTCTAAAACCTCCACACGGCTTCAGTTGCGCTACGAGATCATGGAACCATTAGGGTTGGAAAGATCTTCAAGATCATCAAGTCCAACCTTTGACCCAACACAATCCACACCAGTGATTTCTCAGACTTTTCTCCAGGTTTTCCCTCTTTGCCTCCAGGTGCAACTGGAAAGTGCAAAGGAAGGGGGAAGAGCTGAGCTTCTGTTCCTATCTTCACTTTGAAGCCCCCCACAGACAGAATAAACAACCAGGAACAGCAAAAATCAAGACACTTGAATAAGGGAACAAAATCTGAAAAGTAAAGTTTGGGGTTTATGCTACACCAAGTTATAAGCTAAAATAAGTACAGCAGAGACCTTAAATGCCAGTTCTCAAAAGTCACTGGTATTACTGGAGCAACTCAAATTCAGTCAAATGGGTTTGAAATAAGAAAAATTGCCTGGTTACCCAAGTGGGAATCAGGCAATGACAACGCTTTGCCACAGCTGAATCCAATTACTTGGTTATAGTTTTGAACTAAAATAAAGCATTAAACCCGAAATTTACCTGACTCATATAAGAGGCTTGAGTTCTCTCTTTCTTTTTGATATAGTTCCTCTTCTGCCTAAATGGACCCATTTTGATCAATGTTACTGCATCTATAAAATGTAAATATTCTCTGTCCATCTCTCTTGCAGGTCCCTTCAGGTCCTGGAAGGCCGCAATGGGGTCACCCCAAAGGCTTCTCTTCTCTGGGCTGGACAATCCCAATTCTCTCAGCTTTTCCTCCCAGCAGCGCTGCTCCATTCACCATCATCCATCAAAGACCTTCATGTCAGATGAGCTTTTTGGTGTGGGGAAGGCCAGGAGGCCTCAAATGCACCAATGCCATCAGAAATGTGTGACAATTGCTGCCCCAACCTGAATGTCTCTGCTTTTCCTTTGTTATGTCAATGATGCCACAAGTAACTGGACTCCTTGAGAGGTTTTCACACTTTTTTCAAGATTTGCTTTATTATTTTCAGCTATTAACTGTGGGGGTTTTTTTCAACAAAAGATTTGTGACCAACTTATTGAAACGCACCCTCAGAGTGAGTGCAGGAATGATTACATCATCCTGTCCTTTATGCTGTTATCATTAGAAGGGCTGTGCTATCATTGCTGCCTGAAATTTTTAAAAAGGCTTCAGAAAAACCCCCAAACCACCACAAAAGCACATCAACACTGCTGAACATGCTCTGGCAATAATTTCAGCTTTTACAAAGGCTTTATTTAATCTGAAACTTGTACTTAAAGGAAAAAAGGCCCAAAATAGTAGCTGCTCACAGCACAGCAGATGGTCCAGACAATAAAAAAGGCAGAACTATTTGAGGAACGTGAGTTGTTCACTGATACAGATAGAGCCAGTTAGCAAGTGTGCAGTGAAAATGGTATTTCACTGGGATAAACTGATTTGTAAATGTATGGATTAACCTTTTTTTTTTCCTCCTTAAAAAAAAAAAGAAAAAGGAAAAAAAAAGACAAAGAAAAAAAGTAAAAGAGTGTTTTGAATCTGTCCAAATAATCCATTTTTAACCAGAAATTGATGTTTCAAAATGCTAGATCATTTAGAAACATTGGATAACTGCAGTAACCCCTTCAGATATTGTGGGGGGAAAAACTTGGGATGATAGACACATTTCAAGCCAGGGTAGTTTCAGATATATATCCCACAGGCACCTTATTGCAGGATGACAGAAGAAATTTTAAATTGTAGTTTTTCTAGGACATGGAAATTATTTCGTATTTCAAATGAGGGTTTCCTGTGACGGAGGAAAGGGGGGTATAATAATCGTGACAAAGAGCAAAATACCTAACTGGGAAATCATAGTTAAGTATTGAAATTACCTGATTAACAATTTGGGGGTTAATTAGCACACAAAGCTATAATCCATGTCAGTGAGCCCTTTAAAAAGCCACCTGAAGGTGGAAACATTTAAGCCATTTCCTAAATTTGCAGTAGCTGTAGAGTTCACTCATTAATTAATGATACAATCTCCACGTACTGAGTTTCCAAGTATTTCGTTACTTTCAATAGTAAATTAACTCCTGAACTTTACCATGTTCCTCCTTGCAGTGGAAATAAAGAAAATGTGCAATTTAACCTGCAATGCCTTTGGTCACCTTACTGGGCACTTCCATTCAGGTCACACAGGAGTTCTTTAAGGATTATTTGGAACAAAGTGGAAGTTGAAGGGATTTTCTTGCATGAGCCACCACTGATTTCTGCTTTGGTAGAAAAACAAGATGTAAACTTTTGGATAGACCCAGGAAGCAGCACACAGGTCTCTCTTGCATCCACACTGCTCTCCCCTGAAAGGCAGTTTCACAACTTGGTTTCTGCTGATGCCTGGAAGCTTTCCTCCATTTTCCAGGCTAAATGTGTTTGGGATCAATTGATATTGATGTCTTCCTTTAACAGCTTTTCACCATCTCTGACTTTTTATATTATTTTCTTTAGACAAGGCAATGGTATTTCCCCCTTCCCTGGCATATTTATTCTAATTGATTGAACCAACCACACTCTTTCAGCATTGCTTCCTAAGAAATTTTCTTTATCCCTGATTCCTGTCAGCCAGCCTTCTCTACACTTATTCCATTGTGTTTATCTGTGGATGACCACCCATGAGGAAAATGCTCCAGATGAAGGGTTAAATTTATTTGCTTGACAATCCTAAGGCTTCCACCTCTTTTGTAGAAATACAACCCCTACCAACTCTTCCATTTGGATGGTACTTTATTGACTTTATGCATGTCCAGCAGCCTAGGCTGTCCAATGTCTGGAATTCACAGGATTTCTGGAGATAAGGAAAAAAAAATTATTTTTACTGGAATATAATTCCCTATGGAGTTGAATGGCCTTGTGCCATCAGAAGCCTGGAAATTGTTTTCACTTCTCCTTTCTAATGACTGCCTGTTTGTCACTGGAAGATATTTTTATTCCTTCTGCAAATCTAAATCCTGTGACAGCAATCACCGATTTCCATGATTTTAAAGGAAACTCCAGTGTCCCGTGGCTCCCGAGCTTTGGCTAGCAGCTAAAACACCCCATAATTCACGCTGCTAATGAGAAAGCAATCACTGGGACAAAGAATTTCAATGCTTCCACATTAGCAGTTACCATTATATGCTAATCACATTTTAATTGCTAACCAGCCGCCACCAGAAAAGAACAGGCTACAAAAGCAGAAAATAAAATTCATGAAGCAGAAGCTTCAGTCTGTCTGTGCTTTCATGTTTAATTTCCATTAGTTACTGTCTGACCTGCATCTGTGAGAACTGCATTCGTTTACAGGAAGCTCAGAGCCCTTGGATCAGGTAATTCTATGAAAAATTAATCTGACAAATATTTCTCTTTCACTGCGTCTAAGCCAAAATTTTGGATCTTCACACTTCCAGTCAGGTTTGGGGTGGATTAGAAAAAATATTGTTGCCTTTTGCTCTCAGCTTAAGGTCTCCAAAGTTGTCTGGGTGCAACCTGGGCTTGTTTTCACAGCTAAACCACCAAATCAGTGCCACTGCACATCTTCCAGATGTGGTGAAGGAGAGGCTTTAGATGCTGGCACAGTACTGGTGTAATTCACTCAGCCCTAACCACAGGAATTCACCCCTCTGTGCTTTGGCAAGTAGGAAAACCCCTTCTTGAGGGTATTTTGAACTAAGTAATGAGTTCAAAATTCTTCTTCTTCCTGAGTAATGCTGCAGAGGGAAGAAGTTTTCAGGAGAATAAAGCAGAACAATCAATGAAACAGCAGTCCTGTCCTTTTTAGCCAGTTCCATTTCTACCCCAAGACAGGTTATATCTGTTGTGTCTGAAAGTTCCTCAGCCCCACAGAAGGCCTTGGAAAGGAGCTTCATTTCATCCTGTTAAGCAAGCTCACAAATCTTTCTGTTTAAGTGCTGAGCAAAGAACAGGGAAGAACAACAATTACTCGAGAGGCACATGGGGAGAAAATTCCTCTGCTCCCTCAGGAGAGGGAAAAAACCCTTCAGGACAAAGGGCTCTGCTGGGGGAGGCTCCAGGAAGGGGGTGGAGGACAGAGGTTGACCTCACTGCAGGTGCTGCACCAGAGGACGTTCAGGTTGGGACTGAGCAGGAATTTCTTCCTGGAAAAGGTTGTTAAATATTGAACAGGGCTGCCCTGCCCAGGGAGGTTTGGAGTCCCCATCCCTGGAGGTGTCCAAGGAAGGCCTGGATGTGGCACTCAGTGCTCTGGGCAGGGGACAAGGTGGGGATGGGTCACAGCTTGGACTCTCTGACCTTGGAGGTCTTTTCCAACCTTAATTTTTCTGTGTTCCTATGATTCCACTGAGGGCATAGGGCCTTTGGGTTTCTTATTGCCATTACCCTGAAGGAAAGAGAAATAAAATAACTCAGATATTCTGCAGGAAACAGGAACAGATTGGCAAAAGACAGTCTCAATCAACACATTTATTTGCCTTTGACCCATAATTTTTCAGTTTTTTTATATTCATCTAGTACGTATTTTTCCATCAGGAGAGATTTTTCCAAGCCTCATTGCTTTTGCCAATAAAGATCTCACTTACAGTGACAGTCTGATATTTTTATTTTAGATGTAAAAGATTTCCAAATCTAATTGCTGCAAAAGTTCATAATGCTAAAAATCACTTACAACTACACTGGTCTGGGGGTGGGGGGGAGACACAGCAGCAGAGCTATGAACTTTTTGCTGTGGTTCTTAATTTTCTACAGGTTTTCAAAATACAGCTTTGTAGAAAAACTGAAACAAAGTCAACAGGAAAAACACCAAAGCCTGAAGTTATTTGAGTTGTTTTGCTATGAAAGCACATCCTAGAGAATTACGGTTTTCTTGCTATTAGTTACAGCCTAACTAGCAGTGGCAATTGTTCTTAAATAATATCCCTGCGAAGCAGAGATGCAACAACACTCCCAGGCACAGGGTGGGATTTTGGGGTGTCCTGTGCAGGGCCAGGATTTGGACTGTGATGATCCTCGTGGGTCCCTTCCAGCTCAGGATATTCCATGACTCTCCGGACACCTCTGCCTTGTCACCTTCCCCTGGCCATTGTCACCAAATGCCCGTTCCACTCATCCCTTAGGTGGGGTTTGAGTGCATTTTTTAACTTCTACAAAACGAAAAGGAATTTCGCCCACATCAACAACGGGCACATTATGACCAAGCAAAAAAAACAAAAACCCAGAAAACAGTTTTTCACCCACTTGGCCAGGAGAGAAACTTCTACTAACAGACATCAGGAGTCAAGGCAGATGCTCCCTTCATCTTTCGCTGGCTGCAAAAACAGCCTCACACTCGTATTTATAGGCAACATTTCTATGGCGTTTTCAGGTTCAGATGTGCTGGAGGAGGACAGAAACAATTATCTCAGCCCCACACCCAAGAATTTTTTTCAATTTCACTTGTAAGCTGTCCATCCCTCTCTCTCTCTCTCTCTGATTCTTACTGGCATCTAGTGGTACAGTAGGATTTTTGTATAAAAAAGCAAATTCTTTGCTGGTCAGAACAGGAATTGCCCAGAAACCAGATCCAGCAGGTCCTGGACTCTAGAGGGTTAAGAGAACTGGAGTTTGTAGGTCTGATGGTGTCACTAGGCAACAAGTAACTTGCTGCAGCCAGCTCTCCTCAACCTCCTTGCTCCCTAATGAAGTCTGGTCTGCACGCTGGTTTAGAGACAGTAATAACAAAAAGCATGCTTATTCCCTCTTCTTCTCCCTTCCCACCAGCCAGTTAAACAAAACACCCTCCCCCCAAATTCGAGACTGGTGCTGGAATTGCAGGTGCACCATGGTGGAAGCAGTTAAAAATGCTGATTTTTTTTAAGGTGGGGATGGTTGTGGAGCTCCTGTGTTTTAGGCATGTCTCAAGAAAGGGCTGGAGCTGTAAGTCCAAGGAAAAAGAGAAGGAAAAAAAAGGGTGAAAACAATGAAAGAAAATGCCATTTAACTATTTCGAACAGTTTTGAGCTTGTAATTACAAAGCAGTGCTTTTTCCGAAGACCCATTAAAATACAAATCAAAACATTTTGTGTCTTTTAAAATTGGAAATTTAGCTACAGTATTTCTTTCTGTGGCTTGCCTCATTGTGTCAGGCATTCTTACCTGTTCTAAGGGATTAAAACATGAGCCAAATTTAAACAGATAATTCTGTGCAGTTGTCTTGTAGACATTATATTATTTTCAGCAAAACAGAAGTATTCAAGACACTGTGGTAAACTGAAGCAAATCTCACCATAGGTTGTTTTGCAAAGCAGCTGTTTAACTAAACAAAACTTCCTATAAGCAAGGAAAGAGCAAATAATGCTCAAATTCTGCAGGAATTTTACAGAATTCGAATATAATGCAAGGAAAATAAATCAGTGCTATGCAATCACGAGGGCATATTTTGGTCTCAGCATTTAAACAAAATAATATCACAAATGTGGCTTATTTACGTGGTCCAAGGGATTACACGTCCTTGCATTCAACACTTTCAGTTCTTTATCATAAATCTGAATTCAGCACCTCTACAGCAGGAGCATTTCTGACAAGCTGGGCTATTTGTTTTACTTGAAGATGGATCCTTGTACATTTGGCAAACTTAGCGTGTCATGGCAAGTACAAAAATAGCAGCATATTGCATTGTACTGCCAGAACAGCAGCCCTGTGTAGTTTGGAATCCACACACGATGACCTGTGCCCTACTAACTTGCAACTGCAGCACATTTCCCCCAGAGGTAAAATTCAGACACACTAAACCTAATTTCACACTTCATGTAAAACTAGTCACTCTGTTGGCCTGGCTGAGATACAACATGATTCTTTTTGGTTTCTACAAAGCATATTATGGATTTAATTAATATGGCTGCTCTCAGAATAGAGATTGAAAGCTTTTTCCACCGAGGTCCTAATTCTGCTCCCTGTTCAGTGTTTCCTGCAGGCTTTGCATTGCAGAGCGAGCTCAGAACTGCAGGGGTTTTACTGCAAGTGGGTTTTAATTTTTGCAGATAATAAGCCTTATTTCCTCCTTTGAAATAACTTTTCAGACAGTCTCCTTTCATGCACACTGTCTTTCAGGTTTACAGCCCTCCCCTCTTGTTCTGCACAAGCAGCGAGTTCTTAATCTTCATCTGCTCCCTACAATAAGTGCCGGCACACTCAGTAAAAATTAATTTCAGACACAAACGTGTTCCAAGACTTGTGATCCCTTTTGACAGGTAGAAAACAAGTAATCATGGAATCAAAGAATCACTGAATGGTTTGGGTTGGAAGGGATCCTAAATGTCATCCAGTGCCACCCCTGCCATGGGCAGGGACACCTTCCACTGTCCCAGGTTGCTCCAAGCCCCATCCAACCTGGCCTTGGACACTGCCAGGGATCCAGGAGATCACAGCTTCTCTGTGCCAGGGCCTCATCACCCTCATAGTAAAGAATTTCTTCCTAACATCTAATCTAAACCTACTCTAACCTGATCGAGTTCACAGAGAATGAATAATTGAACTGATTTAGTAAGGGCGAGGTTACACACAGCTCTCCAATCTCCTTTTAAGATCAAGGGAGAACACCAAGTCAGATTACTCGGTTCTAGATCAGTAATCCACCTAAAAATCTCGGATAACTCCTTGAGAGAAATCTAGAAGAGAAATCAAACCTTTTCTCAGAGGTACAGTTTCTAATCAAGGCAGCTCAGCCCCTGCAGGAGTCAGGGCACTGATTTTCAGAGCAGCAGAAAGCCTTTCAGTGGCCAACCATAAGTCTGAGCCCAAGGAGAGCATATCACAGGAATACAACACACAAATATCATAAACTGGAGGTGCTACAGCTGTGCTTTGCCAAGGAATGGGGACAACATCCCACACGTGCCATGCTGGATGAAAAGGAATCTGCCGTGGCAAGGAAAACATCAGAGCTCACAGAGCTGCCTGCGTTTCAATCTCAGCTGGCTCATCCCCACATGGAGCTCCAGTTTGGAGAGCCATCAGGAAACCAGGGGAAGTGATTTCCAGCTGAAACATCACCATGTGGGCAGCCCAGCTCTCAGTTTTCCTCATAACATTCACTTATACCGAGAGAAAGGGAGATGCAACCCCTCACACCTCATGTACCAACTACAGGGCCTGCAAAAACTGGGTCGAGGATGGAACTAAGCTTCTCAGAGAGAGAGGTCCAGCGTGTGTGTAAATCTCTAACTGAGCCCTGGAGCTTGCATAGCCTCTGTTGCAAAGGATGTCAGTGCTTTTTAACCATTTCTTCCTTCAGGCAGCTGTGGCTGTTCTTCCGTGTCATCTCTGGGCTGACAATTTAACAGGTACAGCCCCGCCCTGCCGAGCGAAGGAAGGGTGGATCAGAGGCAATGTGCCACAGGCCACTCCATTTCCTCCCCAGCTCAGTTAGGAAAGAGCTGTCTGCTCTTCTCAGCATGTTCCTTTTATCTGGTCTTGCTTCTGAGTGATTTACCCCGCACAGCCCCTTCCCTTTCCCACTCCAGCTCTGAATGCTGCTGAGATGCTGTGCATCACCCCAGGTGGGTACTTTGGGACTTTGGGGACGGAGATTCCCTGCCCCACAAACACCCAGGGACCAGTCAATCCTATTACCTGAGAGAGCCTCAGGGGCCAGGCTGAGGCTGCCCAGATCTCAACAAAAAATCTACACACTGCACACAAACACAACCCCTATGCAGCTGGTGGGGAGCAGCAGCACCAACCCCACAGTTTTTTAATGAAACAAAGGCCTAAGGAAAGATCTTTGCTTTTGAAATGCAGCATCTCCTGCTTCTCAGAGACTGTAATTAAGGATAAACAACTTCTTAGATGTATCTTATTTTATTTGCAACATTGAAAGCTTCAATTTTCTTTCACTGAGGGGGAACAATGTGTTTCTTTCCAGTAGGAAGAAAATTGTTCTGTGATTATAATGACATCATGCTGCCTCTCACGGGTTGCTGCAAGCCTAAAAGCTTGGGAAAAGGAAGGGCACATGAAGTACAGTACAGCCTTTCAGCTGCTTAAGTACAAATTCCTATACATATGCATGCACAAAAAGTAAGGAGTAAGGGAACTTTATTTTTCCTTGTCTCTGAACTCTCTTTACTTTAGCTTAAACACTTATAAAAATTCGGATTGGAAGAAATGTAGGTGATTTTTCAGCTTGATTCTCCTCTGTAAAAGAGCAATAAGCCAAAATGAGGATCCAAATACCTTTGACAGCAAATGAGAAATGCAGTTATGTTCAAATTTTACAGTGCAATTTCATTGCCATATTTTCTTCCACATTTTATACTAAAAAGCGTTCAATCAGCCCAAGTTATGTTCTAATGAGTGAAAACTGCTTTCATGTCACTTGCAGAATTAAAATACTGAAGTGACAAAGCATGAATTTGTTTCCAACAACTTAAGTCTGCACCATGGAAAATTAGAATTGCTAAATTCAACTCTGCTTCATGCTTGAGCACTAATATTAGTGAAGTCTATTTACATCTTAGGGTCTTTGGGACCAAGACCATAATATTCATATTTTTGGGGTTCTCTTTAATGTAGAACAGTGGCTGTTCATAACTTTTGCTGCCAATCCTCATGTTGGGGAGTGCAGGGACACCGCTCACAGGGAAACCTCAGTGGCACACGGACCAACCTTGTTCTGCCTCCTCCCCTGCTGCAGCCAGACCTGTTTTAGGACCCTCTGAGGTCACCTGCCCCTCTCTTCTACCTCTCATCACTTCTTGTGATTCAGGCCCCTCATCTTTAAGCAGCAGAATTCAGTTCTGCTTTGCTTTACTGCCGTGCCTAAAGCTTCCTCCAAGCTATGGCAATACACAAAGGAGTGGCTGCTTTGAGCTCTTTTTTCCTGGGAGTCTGGCAGCCTTGTTGTCATTTTCAAACTTGGAGAATAAAACTCCCTTACAAAAGACTGAAGCAAAGCCTCAGCCACTGAGGAATTGCTGGATATCATTACTCAAAACAACACTGCAGAAAGCAGCACATTGCTTCTTTGCACATCACTGTTATTTGGGAAATGCTTTTATTACAGAGAAATGGAACAGTACATATGTATTTCGTGAAGCTCTGCTTATGCAGGACCAAAGAGATTGCTTTCATGACTGAAATTTTAACACTTGTAAGAAAAAAAAACCTAACAGTTTTGTCTGGTAGTAGCTGCCTAACACTTGTGGATAAAGGAAAATAGATCCACACAGATCCCTGGGAGCATGGGAAGGTTATTACTGGCCAGGAAGTGCTTTTGCAGAATTCATAATGCAATGGCAGTTCTTTATTCCAATTTCTATCATGAGTCTTACAATGGCACAGACTGTCCTGGTAGGAATCCCAGACATGCCATAAGGCACTGAGCTCACCTTCATTTTGTAGCTCTCCCTTGCCCAAACTCAGGAATCTGCCAGGGAAAATCTCAGTTTTATAAATGGCAATGCAAATATAGCATTTTATTCTTAAGGCTGAGAGAATTGGGATTGTTCTGCCTGGAAAGAAGAAGTCTTTGAGGTGACCTAATTGTGGCCTTCCAGAACCTGAGGGGAGCTTTAGGAAAGATGGAGAGGGACTTTTCACATCGGCCTGGAGTGACAGGACGAGGGGAATTGCTTCAAAGTGACAGAGATCAGGTTTAGATGGGATATTGGGAAGGAATTGTTCCCTGGGAGGGTGGGCAGGCCCTGGCACAGGGTGCCCAGAGCAGCTGTGGCTGCCCCTGGATCCCTGGCAGTGCCCAAGGCCAGGTTGGACATTGGGGCTTGGAGCAGCCTGGGACAGTGGAAGGTGTCCCTGCCCATGGCAGGGGGGGGCACTGGAGGATTTTTAAGGTCTCTTCCAACCCAAACCATTCCATGACTCCATGATTGTTCAAACAATGAGGGAAGCTGAGGGAGTAGTGACTGACAACATCTTACAGGCAGTTTTAGGACCCTTGCTCCTGTCAGTGGATCTCAACTGAGCTCGTATCACTAGAAGAGAACAGCAACCCCTCAAATCACCAAGAAATGAATGACTTGGCTGTGGCACCTAAGGAACAATCCAGAATCACGTTGGAATTGATACAGAAAAATCGAAAACCTGGCATTAGATTTTCCAACCAGACAAGCAGGAAGCTACAACTCCATCGGCCATTTGAGATCCCAAATCCCCCTCAAGCAAAATTCCTACCCAAGCCCTGAGGCAGCTGAGGCTTAGATGAGCTCAGAGAGGCTGAATTAGGAGGGAAAGTCAGACCCTTCTCACCAGGCAGAGGTGTGAGGATACAGGTCTGGCTGCACCTGCAACTGGTTCTTATGAATCATCACAGGCTCTAATCAAACCCTGCACTTGCAAATCTATCACTCCAAGTGCTGCTGGGCTTCTGCACCGAGGGTTACAAACATCTTTTCAGTCCTGCTTTGGGCTGCCAGGGCTCTTGGGGGTGTGTGATTTTGGGCTTGGTTTGCTCATCTTCTGAGGGCAAGTGTGCACTGAATTAGTGATGCTGGAAAACACAGGATTTGTTCAGCACCTGCTCTGAGGGCCTGACGAAAATGATCAGGGAGAGGCATTGTTTGAATGTGTGAACTCCTTGCAGGCACCAAGGCAAATACATATTTTTAAATGGTATTTCTGCAACCTGTCCTACAAATACCCGTATTCAGAGCAAGGCCATCTGCAAAGGGTGTGATAAAAAATTCCTGGAATGGTTTCTCAATGGTCCTGACAGGCATGAAATCTCTTAACAACCTGGAGAGAGCATACCGATGGACACCCAAACTATTACATTATATTAGCTTTTCTGCCCACTGTTGCAAGCACGGAAAGAAAGGAAAAAAGCCAAAAATCACCTCAAGAAGCTCTTCCTGGCAATGATTCCCACCAATCTTTCCTCATCTGCAGCTCAGGCTGAGGCATCCAATGGACTGAGATCAATCAGCCCGCTGAGATCTGCCTTCAGGACCCCAGAACATCTACTCCTGAAATCGAATTTTTGAAAGCACATCCAGCCTTCTGTGACTTCCTGCTGAGCCACTGCTGCATAATTTCAGTTCGGTGAAAATTTTTGTGAACACGGTGGCTTTTCTGTTTCTCCAGAGCGCACCATTGATTTCAAAATAAAGCAGAATCTCTACTGAAATGCAGATGCTGACGGTAAAATGCAGAAAAACAAAGGACATGCTTTAAAAACTGGATCTAGCCAAGCCTATTTCAAATAAGGCCAATTACTCAACTCGTAAACCTACCCAAATTCACTATATTTCTGAGGTTTTTATTGTAAACTACCACACCACAATTCAAATTCCAATCAAGATCGTTAAACCTACCCCCTTTAAGGCCTGCAAATTATTTGCTACACTTGCAAAGGGTTCTTTTTGGTGTTTTTAAAAGCTCCTCTAGTCAGTCTGCTATAATTACAGGATGAATAAGGATAAACATGTAGGAAGGCACCCCTCCTTGCAAACCAGCTGGAAGCCAGTTGTTATGATTTAAAAACATTTCCATGCTTCTGCTCTGGCAATGTTTAAGCATTTGCAAATATCCCAAAATGCTGTGTAGGAAGGGAAGTGATAGCAGGCACAGGGGTCAGGGAATGAAAATTTCAGTCAAGGAACTGGTGAAAAGAAGCTGGGGGTTGGACTGGAGGATCTTCAAAAGGTCTCTTCCAACCCAAACCTTTCAATGGTTCAGTGAAAATGGAATTACTGTACACTTAGGAGAGATTCTTGGAATATTCTCACTGCTGTCACTCCCTGATGTGGCTCTAACTTGGTCACCATAGAATGCCTTCCTCCTCTCTTCTCAAAACGAAGGTGTTTGGGGATTTTTTTAAAATAAAAAATATTAATAAAATAAATATCCTGATAGCATTTTGAGCATAAACCGATGCTAGATAGAATTAATATATTAAGCTAATACTGAACATGATAATTCTATGTTTTCTCCTAATTCTATACCCTATCAGTCTTCACAGTTGCTGGGCTCTAATTTCCTCCTATAGCATCATGACCATACAAGCCCAGCTTCCAGAAGCTTTAATTAAGGCAGATCTCACCAGAGGGCTTTCCAAACAAGCAAAACACAAACCAGGTAGAATCAGGGGAAAGATAAATTCCCTGCTAGATTTATTTGGTTTGGTTTTTTGTTCTTTTATCTTTTATTATTCTTTATTATTTTATTATTATTTATTAGGCTTTTTTGGGGGGGTTGTTGGGTTTGGGTTTTTTTGGGTTTTTTTGTTTTATTTTGTTTTGTTGTTGGTGGTGGTGGCTTTTTTTTGGGGTGGGGGGAGTTGTATATTTTATCTTTTTATTATTGGATCAGTCAGGACCATTGAGGTACAGAGGTCACATCCAACCCCTCTGACATTCTGGTTGACGAGCAGCTGCCACACAGGTTATTTCCTGCTCTCTGGGTTCCTCTTTCACTTCTCCTGAGGGATCCATGCCTCTGGATAGCGATGAGCCCATGGCAGAGGAGTTGGAACAAGATGAGCTTTGAGGTCCTTTCCAACCCAAACTACTCTATGATTCTATGAAATGGGCACTGATGAAAAAACCAGCAACAAGATCAGATAGTTCTTGTTTTCTTCAGAAGCTAATCTTTAAAAGTTTCTCTTTGTTTTTGTTTTTGTTTTGTTTTTAATGTGGATTGGGATGAGTTTTCTTCTCGGTGAGGAAAATTAGTTTAATAGTCCAAGCTAAGTTTGGAAAACAGTAGCAAACAGTACCAAGCTATCTCTGCTTTATCTGTTTGTATCCGGACATTTGACAACACACATTTCAAAGGCATCTGTGCATGAATTATGAACTACTTTTGTATAAACTAAAGAAATGGCCGTAGTGATAATAGTAATCATGGAAAAAAATGACTGTGTGCCTGTTTCATTTAGAGCATGAATAATTTATTATTACTTTTTTAATTTAACCCTGTCCTGCTGGGCATTATGTTGAGATGAACAACATGAAAAATGAAGAACCATATCAAGGGTCCTCTTCATGTAGTAGTTTCAGTGCTACTGTTTTAAAAAGAACAACAAAAAGATTTGAAAAATCATTAATAGGATTTCTTGTAATCTGTTATCTGCCATTCCATTCAGTGCCAACAGTGGCAAATATGAAAGCGGATTTCATGGAGTAATAGAAACGCAGAATGGTTTGGGTTGGAAGGGACCTCAAAGTCTAATTCCAACCTCCCTGCCATGGAGAGGGACACCTCCACTAGAACAAGCTTCCCCATTTTATGATCATTATAGCCATCCTGGGTGCATCTGAAAA
Source organism: Oreocharis arfaki (assembly GCA_013398015.1). Taxonomy (NCBI): domain Eukaryota; kingdom Metazoa; phylum Chordata; class Aves; order Passeriformes; family Paramythiidae; genus Oreocharis; species Oreocharis arfaki. The sequence continues at coordinate 349,442 of VZRR01010831.1, read as the reverse complement.
GGAATCTGTGATTTGCCCAGTCCATCTCTTTCTGTGTTCCCACAGTCACCAGGTGCAAACTGGAGCTGGCACGGGGTTTTTCCATTTAGTTTGCGTTTGTCAGAGGCACAGGGATAACTGCATGAGGCATCCGAGTGGCATCCCAAACCAGCCCTGACATTTCAAGTTTGTGCTTGTCACCTAATGTTAAAGCACCACTACTTGTTTTGCCACTTTATTTCAGTTTTTAGAGTTTTGTTTTTTTAAAAAAAAAAAAAAAAAGAGAAATTTTAACGCACAAGCTGCTTTGCTCCCTGACCTTTCTCTTTAGAGTGGTCACTGAATCATCAGGCAACGAATATCCCATACCCCCACCTCCTTCCTTAGGATGCCAGCACTTTTGAGAAGGTGAAAGGGAAGCATTAGGAAAGCTTGACTCTGTCCTGTCATGTTGTCTTAGTGTGACATGAAATTCTGTGACATGTGACATTAAAAAAAGGTCACTTTGACAACATGACGACTGGAATGCCAGCATATTGTTCGCTACTGCTGGTAAACGAATGGCAAATTGTGAAATATCTACAACTGAAAATAAAAATATTTCCTTTTCCCCTTGTATTTTATCCAGTTTTATGACCTCGTGGAGTTTTAAAACTGTGGGGCTCCTCCAGCTTCCCTCCAGTTTTCTCATTTCTTCCTCATGGAATTTCCTTAGTTGCAATGAGGTTTGTTTTGTTTATTTTTAGAGGATTTATTTAATCTTCTGATGATTTCCCTATTCCTTCATACTCCACTGCCCAGACAAAGAAGTAAAATTGCATTTTTAGTGCTATGGCTCAAATTTAAAAGAGGGAGAAAGCCAAGAAATAGATGTGAGAAAGGCCCAAATCTTGCCTTTGAAGAATTATCAGCATTTTCCTATATCAGCTGGAAGCCATTCTGATCTGGCAGAGGCTCTAATCAATACCACAGAAGCCAAATATATATTTTATATACATATGTATACATATTTATAAATATGTATACAGATATATATATATATATATATATCTTTACAGAGAGATAAAGAGAGATAGAATATAACTGGCATTGTAACTTTGTCATGGATATTAATAGAAGATCATAAAACCCAAAAGATGTAGCTTTCTGTCTGACCATACCAGTCCAGTTTTCACATCCCAAACATCTTAGAGGTGTGCACAAGCTGATTATGAGGCACAAGGACAAATAAAGGGTTATGTGAAATTTGACATTCCCAAAAGTCAAAGTATCGTAATTTATTTAATTTTTTTTAATACGTTGTTATTAAATAGCTTAACTACGCTGTTATTAAATATCTTAACTGAGTTCTCAGAGATGTCAAACAGGAAAACACTGATGCTCAGCCACCCTTCTAGGGAATGAATGTAACAAGTTCCCTGCACTCCCTGTGCAGAAATCAAACTGAGCGAAGAGTTTGTACTCGGATGTCTCCTGGAAGGGACATTTCTGAAAGAATTGAGCCAAATGGAAATGCAAGCCCCAAAAGGAAAAAAAAAAAACTTAGTGAATTCCAGAATCTGCTCCTCACATTTATATTCAGCTCACTGCTCCAGCACATTTTTTTTATCCGTTCCTTAGACTTTCACCGAGACAATTCATAATTGTTAACATAACTGCCTAAAGCCTTTTAGGTGTAAATCAGTAAGCAATGAAGTGAGGTGGAAAAGCAGCTTCCCTGCAACAGATGCGTGCTTGAAAATGAGGTGATAATAGGTAAAAAGGTATTAGGAAGACTAATGACATACAATAACAAGCCTGTCTAATTGTGAAGATTTAATTAAAGCAGAGCTGCTGTGATGCTGATGCAGTTGTTAAGAGACTGGATTTCTGTGTCAGACCAAGATGCCGTCTCAAAACAATATCATCTAGACCTTTACAAAACCTTTAAAAAGGTCTAGATCCCAGCATGTCATAAAAATGTTTTAATCTCTGTGTTTAGTTGTTGAAGTGGAGTTGAGTAAAAAAAAAAAGGTACTTCTGAGGTGCTTCAGCAGCTCATTATTTGATAAATCCTTGCTATTCTGCAACACATTTATTGTCTGAAATTTTTGTAAACACGATTGCATGAACAAGGAAAAAGCTGGAGGAGTGACAAGCTGCAAAACACACAACAGCATCTTATTGTAAGGTTAGGTGGCTTGTGACAGCTCCAAAGGTGCTCTCAGCTCTTTCTCGCTGAATTATATTTGCAACTGTAGCTAGCACCATATGCTATTTGGCATCAGCCAAGGTGTGTTAGACACCAGAACCAGACTTCTGAGAGAGGAATGGAGGGAGCAGATTTCTCCTGAGGCTCCTTGAACCGTCAGTGAAAACCTAAAAACTCCTTTCAATAATTCCTAATAATTTCGAGCAGGGCCCATGGTGAAGGGTCTGGAGAGTCAGTCCTACAAGGAGCATCTGAGGGAGCTGGGAAAGGGGCTCAGCCTGGAGCAAAGGAGGCTCAGGGGGGACCTTGTGGCTCTGCACAACTCCCTGACAGGAGGGGGCAGCCGGGGGGGTCGGGCTCTGCTGCCAGGGAACAGGGACAGGAGGAGAGGGAACGGCCTCAGGCTGGGCTAGGGGAGGCTCAGCTTGGACACCAGCAGGAATTTCTTCATGGAAAGGGTCACGAAACATTGGAATGGCCTCCTCAGTGTGGTGGTGGAGTGCCCATCCCTGGAGGTGTCCCAGGAAGGCCTGGACATGGCACTCAGTGGGGATCAGTCCCAGGATGGATTTGATGGTCTGGGAGGTCTTTTCCAACCTCAATGATTCTGAGATTCTGTTCTATGATATTATCTTAGGAAACCCTGATCTAGAAACAGAGGTAGATGGTAAGAATTCCTCATTATCCCTCCTTTCAGTGTAGTCCCAATGTCCAATTTTCCCTGGGGGTTCACATGGGATTGGAAGGAGACATAAATGGCTGACCTCGATCCCCAGAAATTTTTGCTGGAAATCTGTTACCCAAGTCACACAAAGCATTTTTCTTGTATCTGCTGTCACCTTGTCATGTCTACTCCAGCACTTCTCCTTTTTATCCCCTTTTCAATATCCATTTACTGCCTTGGTTTCCTCTTCATGCTGAACTTAATAACTGCTGTGGTCAAGGAACTCAGTCAGCATGTCTCTTTGGAAAGTGTTAAAACATGCAAGATCCACTTCCTGGGACTCAGAAGTCCTAACACAACCCTTTCCTGTCCCTCCACCAATTTCCACCAAATTCACAGGAGTAAATTTTTGCACCCTGTCCAAACCCATCAATGCCATTGTCTCAAGGGGGGATTTTGATTGCCAACCAAACCCTCGCTCAAGATTGCTCTGAAAAATGGGGTAATGCAGGAATAACTGAGGCAGGCAGCTCTGCACTCCTCCACAACAGGAGAGCCCAATACTTGGTCCAAAAATCTCGCATCATCTGCACAGACTGGTGGTGGAAGAGCAAAAATGCACAGCCCATCACGTCATTTCCTCTGTTTAATGCTCTTGTAAATTACATGTTCATCTTGAGATTGTTTCTACAGGTAGACTATCAGCAATAAATATGGAAAGGAGGCAGAATCATGGGGAATAACCTGTCTGGGCCCACACTAAATCCTGCTACTCACTTTGTAAGGCCTTGCTTTGCAGTATTTCATTGAATGGCTCAGAAACTTGAAGGACAAAAGAGGGCTTTATAAAAACATCTCAGAGGAACTGATTAATGTCTCCCAAATGCAACTACTTTGGAGATAATACAAATTCTATCGTTGTCTAATTCAAATTAGGCAAAATTCAAGTTGAAGGAAATCTTTTCCCTTGTCCCTCCACAAAGCAGCAACAGAAATCGACAGCAGATGGTTTGTAAACTATTAGTCATTTCAATAGTCATTCAAAGTCTATTTTCATCCTTTCACATATGATCTCCATCGTTTTTCCTTCCAGTCACAGTTATTTCTTTCCTAGTTATTTCAGCATTTCCCATTCCAGCCAATAGCCAGAAGTGAACACAGGACTGTGGTCCTGACTTGCACAGAAGGTTTGGTTCAGATTGGTTGCTATGAAAACAATATTTATAGCCAAGGAGGGAAAAGGACAAACACAACATTTTACTGAGGCCAGAGAAATAATTGAAAACTGGTTTTCTGTATTTAGAGTTACAAGCTTAACATGGCAGCCTACAGGTAATGGGATTTATGCCTTCTAACCAGCGATTTTTCCACCCCAACAAACAGGTTTGATATTTTCTGTTTACTTTGTGTTTTGTATTAATTGATCCCCCACACTAGAAAGAACATCCCCCTAAGGTTTCTTCCATTTCCAGCTTGTCAAACGTCGTTCTGCCTTCAGGCACACTCTCCTCACCCCTTCAACACTTCACACCAGGCCTGTACTGCCCAATTTATTCTAGCACTGCGTAATGTTAAAACATCTTGTTTTCAGCATCAGTAATGATATCTCCAAAGAGAACATGATTTAAAGGCAGTTTTGTGCATGAAAAGATTGCGCAAATTAAGTTCCATGAGTGTCAGAAAAGCAGAATTAGTTTTCAACAGTTGAATTAAACAGAAATCACAAAAAAAGAGTCCTTAATTGCTCATGTTTTACAAAAATCTCCATCTTGCACTGCTCAGTGTCTTTTAAACATGTACACTCCAAAGCTGAATGAAATCTCTATGTGTTCACCCTCAAACTTTCTTTCTTCCTCTCGCTTTCCTCCTTTCCAGCTCACTAGTTCTTCTGGAGACGTGTCTGAGATTTTTCCAAATGAAAAATACAGTCGGAAATACTGGAAGTTATCAAAACTCCCAGAAGACATCACTGGCAAACCATGAATCCAGAAAGGACTGGTGGATTCACAAAGATTTTGCAACTTATTTGACATCAGAGGGCATCAAATTCCAGGACACGTCTAATGGAAAGCAAATTTTTTTACTCCGCTAAGAGCTGAGGAGGGAAGTTCGTCATGATTTGATTAAGCCAAAGGAAAACAAGAAACTCTTTGAGAACTTTTGGGTTTCAATCTGTTGTATTGCAAAAGGAAAATGTCTTTTAAAAAAAGCATTTCTCCTTACAGGTGAAATCACAATGGACTTCAAAATTTCAAAGATAATTCAGAAGGAAAGTAAAAACATTTTTGTTTCATAAGACTGAAAATAAGATTTCTGTCACTTTACTTCCATCTTCCAAGCACAAGTGGCTGTATTTCCAGGAAAAGAAAGGACAAAATCACTTCTGTACAGTCTGCAACACCCTCACCCCAGGAACTATTAAAAAAAGCAGAACAGCTGTAGGGGATAGATACAACCATGAAATGATGAAACAACCCTCAGGATCTGGTGCAATCTAAACAGTTCTTCTGGGTACATATAGACATCCTGTCCATCTCAGACAACACTTCCACACAGAAATGGAAAGACAGAATTAGGTAGATGGAAGTAAATCTGGACATGGAAAATAATGAGAGATGCAAAACAAGTTAACAGAGAAATTGCAGTTGTATTTTTTGTTTGCTTGTTTTGTTTTGTTATGTGATGTAAACTGCTTGGTTTTACCAAAGGATAATTTGTCCAAACACAACTTTTATGTTATGTGTGTTACCAAATTTGCTCCACTGAATTTTTTATCTTTAAAACAAGCGATATCCGCAGGATGTGCTTGTACTGTCAATGGCTTCTACTTGCCAGGGAGAATTAGGGCCTCATTTATATAAACAACCAAACTCCCAATAAATTTAGAAGGATGAGTCTTCATCCAAAGTTTTACTGTTTCTCAGTATTCAGCTTTAGCTAAGCCAATTCAGGAAGAAATCCTGCATGGAAACGCTCGTCAGGCAGGTGGAGTCACCACCCCCTGGAGGTCACTCAAAGGTGATCTTTGAGGTCTTTTCCAACCTGAATGATTCTGTGATTCTGTAACGGATTGATCCTGCAAATTTTTGTTTGGACTGTACTTGCTGCAAGATCTCCCATAGAAAAATAATGATCCCATTTGTAGGATTTGAAACCAGGAGGCAAAATGCAGCTTGGGGCAGCACGACTGTGGTAGGGAACCATCCTACAACTTGTATTAATTGTGAGCTCTGCAGTCTTAGAGCCCTGTCTGACATTTGACCTGGGAGAGGGCTCTGATCCAAAGGGCAGCCCTGGAGGCCTCTGGTGTAAAAACAAAGTTATTATGTGCAGAAAAAGCAGCAGAGAAGAGAAATCTCTGCATGCATCCACAGCTCCCAATTATGGCTCTGGGACAGAGTCACTTGGCATCTTTGCCAAGCGACCAACCAAAGGCAAAATTCAAATTTAGATCTCTGTGAAACTCATGGGTGGCCCACACCTCAGCAAAGCCTGGGTACTTTTTAATTTGGCCACATTAGACATAACTCATTAAATCATTGCTGCCTACAGAGCAGTGGCATTTTATTTCTGTGTTGTGTCAGTACTTTGGGGTTGCTTTCCTTCCTCCAGCTGGGTGGTGAATCGTCTCTTTTTATTCACAAGGCATGACTAAGGTAACATTTATTGCTGTCATAGTCCATCAATAAATGAAACTTTAGACCAGTCTTGATCTGTTATTAATTCCTGCACATTCTTAAAGGGCTGGAATCAGAATAGAGACTGCAACGTGAAAGCCACCCTACTTATAAGATGCATCAAAGTTTTTACCCAAAGTCTAATTTTCTTTCACAGTTCCTTATGTACTGGTGATTACGCTCTAGCTACTGAATAAAATCCAGTGATGGACAGAAGATAATTTATCGCCAAATGTAAAGCGCTCTTAGAATTCAAGAAATTCAAGTTCCAGCTTTAAGAGGAGAAATTATTTCTTTGCCTTGCCTTCCACTGGAGCATCTCCTGCTTCTCCACATCTATCCCCACAGCTGTGTTCCAGCTGTGACCTCACCAGCACCAGCTAGAGCAGGAAGATAACTTCCGTCCTTTGGCTGACCATGATCCTCCTGATATAACTCAAAATTTGCTTTTCTTTATTCACTGTGGAAGTTCAATTTGGAGTTCAATGTGTTTTTGTTAGGAAAGAACGCATTTCATTGTGTCCACTTCAGTAAATACTCCATGGTTAAAAAGTCATGCAGTGTAAAAGCTTTTTCATATTTCCTTTTACCAACTTAGGATGACTTTTTTCATTATTGGAGTCGATTTAGAAACATAATTATTGATATTGGTGGTTTCCCTGGCACAGAGACACTGCTGTGCACCATAACTCTGCTTTAACAGACCCTGTGCAAACACCAAGCAAAAAATTATGTCTATAATAGAATTTAATTGAAATTCAGGAAGCAATTCTGCTTCACAGTTCCATGCTGGTTGTTCTCGATCACCTTCTTCTGACTTTTCATGCCCAGATTCACTGATTTTCTGTAATATGATGGCCTTAGATCTTGTAGCATCAGCTTTACCGTAAGTTCTTTCCTTTCAGACACAGAGTTTATAGTGTCAGTTTATTGGTCATTTGTACCACTGAGGAGTCTGTTTGCTTCACTAAAATTGCTCCTCATTTAAAAAAAAAAAAAAAAAATTACTGGAGTAGTGCATCACTGGGCCAGGTTTTCTAAGCAGGTTATGAAATCCCATAACTGATAATTGGCAATTATCAGCCAATTGCAGATTTATTCCTTTGGAAAAGTGTCCTTTGGGTTCTTTGCGGTAAGCACAATAAAAATAATTTTAGTTTTCTTAAAAGTCTCTACAATTCCCTTTTATGGCAGAGAAAATTTCAATGTTCAAGAACCATTTTGCAGAAAACTAATTTGCAATTATAATTTATCCCCATATTGCCATCCAAGATTGCACTTAGGAAGACAAATAGAACAGAATGAACTGTAAATTTCCCTCCTCGTTATGAATGATCAGGATCCTGCAAAGGCATTATGCTTGATATAAATACCTGAAATATGGTCTTTCACTAGTGAATTTAACTAAGTTCTGTTTGATAAAAAGTGAGCTGAAAATATTTTTGTGATGGTGGAAGATCTCAAATTTTCCTGTGAGGGAGAAAATGGCCAAGATGGAAAAAAATATAGGAGCACCAGCACTTCTTGAGAGGTATTGCACCACCTGCAGTCCTGAGCAGATGAGAAGCAAGCTGTAAAAAAGGCCAACATATTTCACATTTATCTCTATTTGGGCCTTTCTTCTTCTTTCTATTTCCCCAAATGAAGGGATGTAAAACACACTACAAGAGCATTCACGCTAACAAAAAGTAATTATGGCCTCTGAAAAATTTTTAAACTGAGGTAATTGCTCTGTATGGCCTGCTTCTGACTGTGATTCTACTCATGTTTTGCTTGGGTTTTTTTCCTCAAAGTATTTTGTTACTCCATTATGGGGTTTTGGTTCAACAGATGTCAAAAACTTTAAGCATTTAATTTTGTAAGTACTGAGCTTATCTCACCATCGTTACTGAAGTAAGAATAGTGACAGGTTGTTTAATCACATTTTTATGTGAAAGTCGAAGGTGAGTGATTCCCATCCCCTTCCTTTACGAAAGGATAATTCTGGCAATGCTCTTTCCAAGGAGGACTCTCTGAGGTTCATGTATATGAATTTAACAAGCATTTCCCTTTGGACAGATACCCTACAAATATTTTCAAAAACAAAGTTTAAAATCTTTTCTTTATAAGTGTTTTAAAGACAAGTTAGAGTGAGATATCCAGAGAGGCGCTCTTCATGGGGTACTGGAGTGACAGGACAAGGGGGAATGGCTTCAAACTGACAGAAAGTAGGGCTAGGTTGGATATTGGGAAGAATTTCTTTCCTGTGAGGGTGGGCAGGCCCCGGCACAGGGTGCCCAGAGCAGCTGTGGCTGCCCCTGGATCCCTGGCAGTGCCCAAGGCCAGGTTGGACACTGGGGCTTGGAGCAGCCTGGGACAGTGGGAGGGGTCCCTGCCCATGGCAGGGGGTAGAATGAGATGAAGTTCCACCCCAGAATATTCTACCTGAACAACCTGGGGTTTCTTTTGCTTGTTGTAAGCCAAAGGACGAGCAATCCCTTCTATACAATAACCCCTTCTATGCATTCCCAGCACAGTTTTGCCCCTGCCAACATAATTTGACTTTCCAGTCTCTTCGCAATATTCCACCTTTAGACAGAGCTGCTGCACCAGCACAATCCTAGTTTGACTGAAACTTGTGCACGAGAAATTTGCTATGTACATCAAGATAGCTGGGTTTCCATCATTAAGAACAAATTTATGAAATTAAAAAGAATTAAAATAGTCCAAAAGGCTGCAGAAACTTAAGCTACATAGGGTGCTAGGAGGTTTTAGGACCCACATATACCTGTAGATACATCAAAAGTGGCACAGGAGAGTGTGTCATGACCATTAAGTTTGCCATGTGCCTTTTTTCCTTTTCCCCTGCCTTAGACATCATTACTTTGGGCCTCAAAAAAAAATTTTTTTTTTCTCCTCAGTTTTTACTACATCCAGTAGAGTTGCATTGTAGCAGCTTTTTGAGGGGGAAAAAAAAGATCAGCTAACACTTATTTTTGTAAATTCTAAAAACTTTGCAAAGCAAAACATTGGTATTTATAACAGGATGGCTCCCAGGCATTGCAGGGGCCGTGCAGGGCACGGTTACCATCCACACTGGTTAAATATACACCCAGCCTGTCACAGAACCTTATCCAGAGCCTCTAAATGGACAATATAAATGGACAGGACAGAGGGAAATAGAGAGAAAACCCAATTACCCAGAAGAAGACCTGTCCAAGGTCACGCCGCAGCTGCCTGAAGTCACCGTGTTGACACAACAGAGCCACAGTGGCAGCACTACTCAAAGTTCTCATATTTTTTAACCTTGAACTACAACTCTATCCATGGGACCACACTGCTCATCAACTTTTAAACTCACTGAAAGCAGCAACATGGTGTAAGTTTAGTCACTAGAAGAGAAGATAGGAGGATTCTTGCAATTTAAGTATTATTATTCCAGTCTGACAAGTTACTGAAAAAAACAGGAGGTGTTAAAATGCTACAGAACAGTAGCAACTTAACTCAGATTCAAAAAATTGATTTATTTCAAGCAATAAAGGACTCCTAGTGTTGTTGCCAACATTGAAACATGAATGGCCTTCTTTTATTCCTTATTACACCTTCATTCACAACTCCTCTGAGCAAAGGCTCGAAAGACTGGAAAGGGCAGGAATAAAGGAAAAGCAGTAGAAATCCTTCTGTCTCCAATACCTTATGGGCAAAAGAGTGAAAGGGGCAAAACATCTAAATATGCTGCAAGAAAGCTGACAGCAACTGCAACATGAGGGCAAGCTGCAGGGGTGTGAAAAGTGATCATTTTTTTACTATTATAATCATCACATGAGACATTCAGAGCCCTGAACTAAAACATTGTAGATGGAAAATGCTTTCTAGCAAAATACTTTTACAAAAATGTGTTGAAATAACCACAACAATATGATTTCATATTGAGGTCAATTAAAGGGAAGAACTAGAAATTCTTTCCTATGACAATAAAAGAAGTTACTTCAGAATAATTGCTTCCAACATATTCCACTAGTTATCTAAAGAAGAAGATGGAAGCGTGGATTATGAAACACGATTTGTTCCCTCAAGTCTATAAAAGCTAGAGGACACAACATTGTCAGCCATGTGATTTTAGATCACACCACACAATGAACCCATGGGAAGCATTAATAGGTTGAGAAAGGGAGAAGAATGGTATCTGCTGTCTAGAAAAGTTACTGCAAACATAAAATTCACATATAAAACAGCAACAACAGCATTTAGAACAGGTTCTTCTGTTACAGATCAACAGGATGAGCAGAGAAGGAATGCCCTTGTTTTATGGAAGGTTGTAGATCAGGTTCATGTGTCTGTGCTGGTTTAAGATTCCAAATCCAACCTCTTAATCAGAGGAACGTCCTGCCGGGTACAATTAATTTCTAATAATTGTGGCCTATGCTTTGGAATACCCAGATCAGAAGTGTTATCACCTCAGTTTCTGAAAAAGCTTCAAACATGCCATCATTCTCTCTGACTTCGTATATATCATGTTCCTTTTCTGAATAATACAATGGGAAATGCAACTTCACATGAGAGCAGAAAGTTATATATATATATACATATATATATATCCATAGGGAATTTATAGTCACTATTATTTCTCCAGGTTACAGAAACTGCCATTTAAGCCAGCTCCTGTACAGAAGGAATTGGAATTCAAACATGTCCTTTCCAATAAAAAGGAATTAATTTTCTCTTCCACATCAACCTTCCCCTCCTTCCTCTTTCTTGGGAAAAATGACTTTTTGGACTGGTGTGGGCAATCCAAGCTTACATGTCCACGTTTTCATCCAGCTGGAGATGAGCTGGGTACAGTTTGGGGATGTCTACCCATGCTAAGTGTAAAATCCTAGAAACAAGAGGTTTTGACAGGGACTTTGGATGCAGATCTCTTTAGTGTGTCATCCAGGAAATCAGACTTTAAAGATGAAGCTTAAAAGGAATGTTTTATAAAAAACCCCCTCTCTACATCTGTTAAAAGGCACAGTGCCCAAGCCTGGGCTAAAGCAAAGCACAGAGCTTCTCAACAGCTTAAGAACTTAGAACAGCAGATAATTTAGTCCATCTGGAGGTACATAAATACAAGAAATTGCCAAACTACTGCTCCTAATTTGTATTTCTTTAAATGTGGAGGTTTTTCACCTGTCAATGTCAAAGCCAAGGTACTTCCAACAACAAACATGATTCTGAATATCTCAAAATCTTTAATTAGAGCCACGCTGAACTAAATTTAACTGCAGTAACTCTTGTGCATGGCACAATATCCTCTGCTATTTGTGCTACTCTGTTGCATTAAATGTTCACTCCAAGACCATGATATTGTTCCTACCATCCACAGAGCGATGCCACATAAAAATACTAGATGGTGTCCAAAATTGTGCTATGCTGGTACTTCCATCTTCTCAGCAGTGAACACTTAGTGCAATACATGTCCATTAAGACAAGGCCTTAAGCACCACTTATAAGGAAACACTGATTTTGCTTCTTAATCCTATGACCAGATGTAAAAGTCAGATCTCACAAACAGAAATTAGATCACCTGTTATCTCTTTATCCTTTTTCTACCACAGCCTAATGACTTGTTTGCATTGTTCCCTGCTGCTGGGCACCGTCTTGATTATTTCAACGACTTCTCCACAATAATCAACACTTGTTTCCTCATCAGTGTGCTGGATGATTGGTTTCCTTTTCCCAGATTAATTATTTTACATATTTCTATACCGCACTCTTTACCATCTGGTGACCCAATTACCTAAATGATCCAAATCCTCCTCAGCCTGGTTGCAGTTTCTCATTATTCCTTTTAAATTCCATTTTAGTAACATCCATCAGCCATGAGGGCTTTTCTTCCATTCTTTCTCCGTGTCAGCAGATCTTAAGATTGCAATCTAGGGGGTCAGATCCCAGTGGAGAATATTCCAAATCTGATGCATAGGACACTTATTTTTTCAAATGGTATAAAAGATGATGCTAACAAAGATGGAGAGGGACTATTCACAAGAGGATGTAGTGACAGGACAAGGGGGGATGGCTTCAGACTGGCAGAGGGCAAGGTTAGATTAAATATTAGGAAAAAAAAGCTTCGCCGTGAGGGTGGGAAGGCTCTGGCACAGATTTCCCAGAGAAGCTGTGGATGTCTCATCCCTGGAAGTGTCCAAGGCAAGGCTGGATGGGTATTGAAGCAACCTGGTCTGGTGGAAGGTGTCCCTGCCCATGGCAGGGGGTGGAATGAGATGAGCTTTAAGGTCACTTCCAACCCAAACCATTCAGTGATTCTATAAATTAAACTCCTGGCTTACTTCCAAGTTTAGGTCCAAATGTTCACTGATCTCCTCAGCCTTTTCCGAATTTCTAAGGATTTCAGAGATATTTCAGAAGTATGGAGCTATTGCTGCACACATAAACCATTTGCTTCTCAGCTTTGCTGGGTTTGTCTAACACCAGCTAACCACAAACCAACAGAAAGGAGGCCAACACACCACTGGCTGCTCATGTCCTCAGATGCTCCTGACAACTTGAGCTGTTTTTCTGACATTCTGCAAGGATTAAACATTGCACTTTCTACGCATGAAAGTGGGTTTCTGAATTATATCTCACATTTCATATGAGAATGGCTGCGATACCAACTCAAGATGCTACAGGAAGATTCAGTAAGCAGCAGTGGCTTTGAATTTTACAAGAGAAGATATCAACACTGTTTCTGAGAAGGAGAAGGATGGAGGAGGGCTTCTAAAAGATGGTAAAAAGCCTTTTCTCACAGTGATTTTTAAATAAGTGGGAGAAATCAGAAGGGAATGGCAGATGCACAGAGAGAGTTAAAATGCTGGAGGGTTTTTAGGGCAAGGGATTTGCAGTTTGCTCTAATTGCCTGCTTATTCCTTCATTATGGTTGAAGGGTTCTGGTAATTCACCATTATTAAATATTCAAGGTCTGGTCTGGAGGAAGCATTCTTCAGGGATTGCTCTCATCACTCCAGCGCCAGTTAAAAATCCTGCTTTGTGCCTGCCCATGTGTGCAAATAAAGCTCTGCTTTTCCTGTTTTATTGACTCCCTCTACTAAAAAGACTCCAAGCATTGTGGTAATGTGAGATTATTTAGGAAATTAGCGCTTGTGCATCTTTCATGGAATTTTCCTCGTATTAGCAAGAAGAGCTTGTTGGCTTTTTGGGAGAAAAGAGTAAAAATGTTCCTTTCCCTGAGTAGAGCCTTTGTATGTCCACACTCCCTCCACACCCACGATGCTTTTACTCTCTCTTACCTTCATCTTCCTCACCTACAGACCTCACAACATGAAAAATCCTTTCTCTTACTTCCTTGTCAAGGTGAACCAGTATAAAAACACAATCGTAAGTTACACAGTAGTTCCAAGCCCCTTGAAGAACAGGAGTTCTGCTGAGGAAATATTGGATTACTGGAAGGGCTCCATCAGCACCAGGACCCTGCCATAGCAGGGAGCATTTACATGTGCAGGGAATCAAGTGTCCTTTCTCCAAGTCTTCAAAACAAAGAGGCACAAAATACCTTCTTCTACTGGGTAGGGAAAAACACAACTATAAAAAACTCTGGGAAGAGTGCTTGGCTACTGCAGAGTTTTGGTGATGTCCTCATTGAGGTCTGAGTGCTGCGGTGGGAGTGAAAGTCATGGAGCCATGGAATGGTTTGGGTTGGAAGCGATCTGAAAATCACCGAGTTCCAGCCCTCCTGCCATGGGCAGGGTCACCTTCCCCTATCCCAGGCTGCTCCAAGCCCCATTCAACCTGGCCTTGGGCACTGCCAGGGATCCAGGGGCAGCCACAGCTGCTCTGGGCACCCTGTGCCAGGGCCTGCCCACCCTCACAGGGAAGAATTTCTTCCTAATATCCAATCTAAACTCTCTTTCACTTTGAAGCCATTTCCCCCATCCTGTCACTCCAGTTCCTGATGAGTTGTCCTTCTCCAGCTTCCTTGTAGCCCCTTCAGGCACTGGGAGGTGCTCTGGGATCTCCACACAACCTTCTCCTCTCCAGGCTGAAAAACCACAACTTTCTCACCCTCTCTCCAAAGGGGAGGTGCTCCCCTTTGCTTTTATCAACTTTGTGGCCTCCTCTGGACTTGCCCCAACAGCTCCATGTCCTTCTTACATTGAGGACCCCAGGGCTGGAGGCAGCTCTGCAGGTGGGGTCTCACCTGAGCGGAGCAGAGGGACAGAATTCCCCCCTTGACCCTCTTCCCACTCTGCTTTGGATGCAGATGTCCTTCAAATAGTACAGGATTTTTGTCACCAGCAAGCACCTTCTAAGGCTGAAAGCTCCCCCTGGGATTGCCATGACACGATATTGGCACTTCAATGTCCAGCTCTGTAAATGAGTTTTCATCTAAGCAGTTTCTAGTGAGCACATAACTATTTCGAATTCAAGTATTATCCATTGCTACAAAGAAAATTACAGAGGAATGGAATTTCCTTTCTCAGATCCTTATGTGTGATTCCACACCCAGTTTGGCATGGATTGTCCTGGATTTTGTTCTGGTTAATAACAGAGAGCCAAAGCAGCTATGGATGGGCAATGTTCAATGTCCTGGATTATTATGAGATATTTTCATTAAAAATTACATGTAATTTATCCTCTGCCTGAAGGCAAATTCTGCTTTCATTTAAATTTCAATAACTTCAGAAAAAATCTGAAGAAAGCAAAGTAGCAAAACCTTGCATCGATCATACAGAGATAAACAAAAACCCCTCAACAACCTGATGGTGAATTTTGAACTGTGAAATCAGCATTAAAGTGGTAATTTACAATTCTGAGGATTGCTCACTCCCCCCGTTTACAGCTTTGAAAGTTTTAGATGCAAATTTGCTGTGTCGTTATTATAACTCTACAGGAGTCTGACACGACTTTGTTTTGGAATTCCTGATAGAAATGGGAAAAATTAAATTTGCACTAAAATCCTAATAAAATCACTAAGACTTTTTTTTTCTTCCTGGAACCACCAAGTAAGAAAATTCTGAATAGATCTAAGCCAGGATTTTCTGAAAATGCTTCGTTTGCCAAAGGCAAGACAATCTGGTCAGACTCAACCTAGTTGCAAATTTGGTTGAAATTCACCAAAGACTTTCACCTAAATGAAAAAAGAGTGCTGAAAGCTGATTTTCACAAAACTGTGGTTTAGTCATTTGAGCACTTCAATACACAGATGATCAATTTCTTTTCTGCCTAAATAAGCTCAAAACACAAATCTTCCCCTCCTTGGAGAGTACCCTGACTAGCAGCCTGTAAGCATTTTTGGGGTTTTTTCTCTGCTTTGCATAACTGATTGAAGGATGTTGATAATTCTTTCACATCTGCAAAAAGCATCCTGTCCATTGCTGTGGGGTTTTTTGTGGGGTATTTTTTTTAAGGTGTCTCTGACTTCACACTCATCTTAAATTATTAAAGCAGCAACTGAAGTAGAGATGGGGAGAGGGAAGGTGGGATTCTCTGGTGTGGTGGTTTCAAAAATCCTTTAAGAGGATTCCATGCTTCTGGAATTTTCATTAATGAACATTTCCTTATTTACATAACATGAAAGTGTCAACAGGAGAGACAAAAAATGTACTTTGCATTCCTATGAACTTAACCTATACCTGTGACTGTGGGTTTCTTCCTGAACAGGTAAACAACATGGGATTGTCTTCTGACAGGAACCTGGACCTGTGTCTCCTGCATGTTTTATATCTGGTCTACTGCATAAAGAGGCTCCTTTTCTCGGTAATTTCGGAAAAAAAATTAAAAATCATAATAAAAGCCAGGCTTTTTTATTAAAATGTATTTTTATAGATATTAAAAATAAGCAGCAAGACTGCATCAGATCGTCCAGTCTCTGATGGTTAATGGTGGTGGATGGCCTAATGAAGACTGATAAGAACAGGGCAAGCACATACTGATGTTTCAGAATACTTGCCAATTTTCTAGCACTCTCTAGCATAGAGCCCTCCTCTGACGGAATCTCTGCATCCAACAGCCCCCAGCGGGATGCTTCCTGCCACGAATTTGTCCAAGCACTTTCTGAATCCATGTAAATTTGTAGTGCCTGTGACACTCTGTGCAATAAGGTTCTCAGCCTAATTATGCGAGGTGTGAGGACGTGCATCCCATTGCTCATTCCAGTCTCCCAGATAATGCAATCTGATAGCTCGTTCTTTTGGGGGGGAAAGGAGGGAGGAGAGAGAAGGAGAATATTAATTTGTTACCACATCTTCTGTGGCACCCGGGATTTTGTCCTCTCCTGTCTACGCTACATAATAATTAACTTTTACACTATAGGATAATTCTGCACGAGCAGATCCGTAAGAACCAGCGGTGTCACATTTCTCTGAATCTGCCCTGAGCCTCTGTCACCTCACCCCTCACGCCTTTCCCACTCTGCCGGTGACTTCCCAAAGAAGTCTCTTGGAACTGTGACCTGCTTCTTACACAGGTTTTTATACAGGCGCAGAACTCTTCTTCCTCAACAGTTCTGAGTTTCTCTCGATGCCTTTTGGCACTTCCTATGGCATCTTGGTTGGGTTTTTTTCTGATATTTGAGTGCTTTTGAGTGTCCGGTACTAGCAATTCGCTTACATTCATTCTGCTTCTTTGTTCCATAGATGTCTTTTTTTGCAGCTGATCCTGTGTGGGTTTTTTGGTACAGCCTTATCTTCCCTTAGCAGCCCTTTCACACATTCCTAATCTACTGGCCCTCTGTACACTCTGGCAGAAGTTTTATTTCTGTTGTGTCTGTAAATAAATGCATTCTTTCCTTGATACCTTTTCAAGCTGTTTCTAAAAATCTTTGTGGCCTGACATGTTATGTTTCCATACAACAAAAACTACCAGAGGTTGAGTTATTCCCTGTTTTCTGGTTTTGGACATAACATTAAGTTTCTGAGGGATGACTTCTTTCTTTTGTTATCCTTCTTTAGCCTCTTGTTTGACCATGGCAGTATTTGATAGATGATAGCTTTTTAACAGATGGCATTGTCTCCAATATGGGATCTTTCAGCTGTAGCCATGACACCTGCAAAGATTTTGTGCTTTCAGTTGACCCTTTTGGTTTCCTTTTTAAAAATGCTTCTTCATTTTTTCTTGAGAGTTCCCTTTTTGCCATCAAGCGTTTGTGAAGTGCTTGCTGGCCTCGGTCACTCCTGTCCTGCTCTTCTCAGCACTGGTGAGGCCACACCTCAAGTCCTGTGTCCAGTTTTGGGCCCCTCATTCCTAAAAGGATGCTGAGGTCTTCAAGTGTGTCCAGGGAAAGGACTGAAGCTGGGGAAGGGTTGGAAAACACACTGTGAGGAGCAGCTGAGGGGGCTGGGGGGGCTCAGCCTGGAGCAGAGGAGGCTCAGGGGGGACCTCATTGCTCCCCACAACTCCCTGACAGGAGGGGCAGTGAGGGGGGGTCGGGCTCTGCTGCCGTGTCCCAAGGGAAAGGAGGAGAGGAAATGGCCTCAAATTGCACCAGGGGAGGCTCAGCTTGGAGATTGGGAAAAGAAATGTCACTGCAGGAGTGACAGGGATAAGTTTGCCCAGGGAGGTGATGGAGTCACTGTCTGTGGGAGTGTTCAGGAGGAGTCTGGATGTGGCCCTTGGGGACAGGGTTTGGGGTGATGCTGGTGCTGCTGGGGTGGCACTGGATGGTCCTGAAGGGCTCTCCCAGCCCTGATAATTCTGGGACTCTGTAACATGTGGAAAGGCCACCTGGTCACCCCAAGGGAGCCCCTCAATGCCCACAGCACTTTTTGCAGGGCCTGTGCACCCCTCGGGACCAAGGCAAGGCTGGCACTTCCCCTCCCTGCTTTTCCTGCATGAATTTGCTGCCTCTCTGCAGCAGAGAAGCCTCGCCATTCCCATCCAGGTCTGAGATCCCAATCTGACTGTTGTTCCGCTTATTTTAGTGATGTCAGTTAACACTGAAGTTTCCCTGGCACTCATACCAACCTGACCTATTTTATAACACCACAATTCCAAGGGTTTGGGAAAGGCATTTTCTCACTTTCCTCATTCTGCTACTCCAGTACAAGTCCAGCAAATCATTTTCTGAGTTTCATTTCAATTGGGGATTTCGTTTCCTCTTCCATTTTTAAGTTTGCAGCCAAGCCAAGAGACAGCTATGCCCCAGCCCAGATTTCAGCAGTTCTCATAGAAGAAACTAATTTTTTTCATTCTTTCAGTGTTTTTATACTTGACCATTATTTATCACTGTAAGTTAGATTTGGGTAAATTTACATATATATGCATTGAACAGAAAATGTAAATTCAAACCTAATTACACTGAAATATGAGGTGAAATATAATTATTATCTCAACTTTTATAGTGTCAAGGAAACAAACATATTTCAATACTTGAGTTAAACTGCAGTTATCTGCATTAAATTATATGGTTTATGCTATCCGGAAGGGCAAATTGGGTAATAATTCATTCCTTCCACCTTTACTATTTCTGCAAGTACATAGTCCTCTCACATATCATAATATCTAATTGCTTTTTCTCATTCGTTTTTTTTTTTCCCTTTCTCTGTCTTTTTTGGCCCTGAAGGCTTACATCAGAACATCAATAACTTGCTACACGAATTATTTTGACTTGATCTACCTCTGTGTTACTGCAGACACAGCAGCCTTGGCTGGGACTACAACTTTGACAGGAAAATTCCAGTTACTTTAGTCATCAACCATTCTGAATTACCAAAGGAAAACTATTAACAAATTTCTGACATGAAAGTGCTGCCTCTTATCACTGTCATGCAATAATTAGAATAAGCAAGCAAGCAAGTGCTCATTTTCTCATTGAGCTGACACATCTTTAGTCTTACCCAGCAGAGCTTTGATACTTAGCATGTCACATACCTACAAAAAACCATGAAATTTAAAGTGGAAAACTTTTCCAAAGAAAGTTCCAATTCAGTTTAAAACCCTGTGATGTTCTACACTTGCAGAAATGGCATTTTGGAGGTTGGAGTGAAAACTGTAGGAGAAGGAATTTTTTTTGGTTGAATCACTTGTCCCTTAATTACAGCTCCAAAACTGAAAGCAAATCAAAGCTCCAGACATTGCAAGGCTTGAGACATCACAATTCAAATAAAAACAGTGTCAGCAGCAGGACTTCCCCGATGACTCTTACCCAGACACAGTGAAGAGCTCCTGTTTTTGCCCAAGTTTACCCATGCAATGTCAAGGATGTCCCTTTAAAACAATGAGCTTTTCTTCAGCCTAATTCGAGGACTTTGCCTCACTTTGGATGAATATGTAAAATCAGTGAAGAAAAAGGAAGGCAGGTGCTCATTTTTCTTAATATGGGGGCGGCCTGTTTGTCTTTCAGTGTCTTTTTCTAATCTCCTCATCCCTAATGTCCTAAAGGTGTCTCACTCATCCAGCTACAGACTAAATGTATTTTCATGCTACAGAACTTTTTCTCTGTCCTGCCCATGACAAACATGACAGCAACAATTTATGTCTGTATGCACAGGGGTTCCCCAAATACTGTTAGTAGTGACAGAGCTGATTCGGTGATAAACCTGGCTGCATATTTTTATATTATCTGTCAATTCTAGGAAAGAGACCACAGTTTTCCTCTTCTTTTTACTTTGAAAATACTATTTTAGAGTGATATTCATTGGTGATAAGTGCAGGTTTGAGTATATAACACCAGTGGTTGAATCAGCAATCTTTCTGAAATGATCTTCTTCTCAAAAGAAGAAAAATCTCATCTTTGAGCAACAAAAAATTCCTGTTGCACTGACATTATATATTTTTTTACCTTTAAAACTAGATAGAGGGTTTTGGGCAGAATCAGCAAGTCAAACCCCTTAGAAACCATGGAAAATATTGAACTTCAATTAAAGTTGTGGAGATTTCACCTCTTTAATTTTAAAAAGTTGCTTACTGCTACGATACTTCGCAGAAATCCTTTGGGCCAAAAGAAGAGGTAGCTGTTTCCCCAAGCTGTTAATGAATTTCACACTAAATACTTTGCAATCTTCAGAAACATGGGACTTAACCTAAATTGCTTTTCCATCATTTGGAAAAGATGGCAGTCTTCCCGACTGTAACATCTGCTTTTTTTTTTCCTTTTTACTGGCTCTCTGACTCGCAGCACTAAAATCTGACTCTGATGGTGTTGTCGTGGTTGGGTTTCCCTCATTCCAAACCTCCTTGCAGCACTCACAGTGGCCTGAGCTGGTGATCAACCAGCCCAACGCACAGATGGTGGGCAGAGAGTAACTTTCAGTTTCCAGGACTCCAATTAAACTCTTCCCCCGGGACTTCCACCCACCGAACAAGGTCACCTGGGGCCTGCCCAGTGACAGTGACAAACAGTGCTTCTGATCACAGAAACCCAAAACCCTCTTAGTGCCATTTGCAATTTCTCAGGGACCGGTGAGGAAAAACATTTTAACACCACCCTTTGCTGATTATTAGGAGATAAACATATATTTGCCATTAATGCGAATAAGCAATAATAAACATTTGGCCTTCATTTCATTCAAGGTCATGGTGACACACGGTGATATAAATTAGGAGGTGACTGGTGACAGGTTTTCAGGGTGGATGGAAACAACCACACTCAGAGGACTTGTGCTGCAGCAAAGCACCTTTTCAGGCTGCTGGAGGAACATTCATTACCATGTACCACACTCGTGTTTCATTAATACATAACCAACGTGCAGAATTGCCCCGTTAATCTTGAAGACGAATTACTCCTGTCAGGGCTTTGTTACAGGCTTATCTCTACCACCAACACTCGTGCACTGAGACAATAACAGCAACACTCCACTCTCTCTCGAGTAAGGGGAGAACGAATATTCCAAGTAATTAAGAATACTCAGCTTAGACAGTTGATCTTCTATTCCAGGAGCTGGTCCTGTAGGTTTCACTAATGAGACACTGCCAGTGCCAAACACCAGAGCTAACCTACACACTCTTAACCTGAAGGAAAAGCAATTAATGATACTGTGTGATTGTGGGATT
The DNA here is from genome assembly GCA_013398015.1 of Oreocharis arfaki. Lineage (NCBI taxonomy): Eukaryota > Metazoa > Chordata > Aves > Passeriformes > Paramythiidae > Oreocharis > Oreocharis arfaki. The sequence goes on along the minus strand of VZRR01010831.1, from coordinate 327,967 downwards.
TTAACCAGTTTCTTCAGCTTCTTGCTTTCAGCCAGAAACAAATGTACAAAAATGCCAAGAGATAAAAAGTTCAAAGGTCAAGGAAGATTCAGCTGTAATTAACTTCTGAGTGCATTGCTCTGCAGAGTGCTTGGTTTAATGGCCATGTTCAAATGCTTGGGCTTTTTTTTATTTACAGTTCGACTCCTTGTCAGATCAGATTAACGTGCTCCTAAAATGATGCTTCTGCAAAACAGGGGAAGAAAGGAAAAGAAAGTCTTGCAGGCTGCATTTGAATTCTGGCGATTGTCCCGTCACAAACTTGCACTTCTCTGTTCCAGTCTCCACCAGGGATGTGTCAAAGGCCGGGAGGGGCTGGGCCAACACCAAAACGGGCTCTGTTCAGCCTCACAGGAAGGAAGCTCGCTTAGATCCATCCCCGGGCTCTCTCTGCTGGGAATTCAGGGAAGTGAAACCTTCAGGGCATACATTTCATAGTCTGCAAGCCCAGCCTTGCTCCACAGTGAGGAAAAGTTATCAAACCCTCACAGACTGACCTCTACCAACACAAATTGTAATTTGGGATGGGTGTCCCCGTCAGGCGAGCACTCGGGTGAGATGGGTGGAATTGGGTCCAAGAAACAATGTTTTAGTAAGTCACAAATTACCGAGATATTTATTTTATAAAAGAAAGTGACCTTTTCAATCTTTCTGCAGTCAAAAAGAGAAGGAAAAGTAGATTCGAAAGAAAAACATATTTCGTTCTGCTAAGAAAAAGGATGGCTATATTGGAAAGTGTATTGAATAGAAACATAACATTAAATCAGTTACACAATCAGTGTTTTTCCTATAAATCCAATATATTACTGCAACTACTTTTTCATAAGAACTTAAAAAAAAAAAATCTGCTTTCTCTTAATAATCAATGCTGTGGTTCAATATATTTTACTTCATCTTCCCTATGATCACTCTTCCTATATTTAAATTAAACTGAGCTCCTGTTTTGCAGAACGTGGATCATTACCATGATTTTGCAATGATCATTTTATTATATCCCACGGGAAAAATGTGACATCTTAGTTTGACAACAATTAGGCTTTCCCTGAAAAAAAAAAATCAACTTTAAATATCAGTCAAAATTAAATGTTTTCTGAGGGGAAATGAAAAGCTTGGTAGAGAATAGACTATAGAACTCTATGTATTTGGGGTTCCTAAGGCTTATGCACTTAAAATTGCTGTAAGGTTTAAGGCAACATATTGAAATTTGCTGCTTGTGTTTATTTCTTAAGCAAGGGCACATTTGCTGGGGCACTTCTTTATGGAGCAAGTTCTTATCTCTATATATGTCCATTCTATCTTATGTCTAACACCTTATCACCTGACATAAAATTATATTTTCATGTATTGCTAAATTTCACCCCTTTACCCATTAGCTAAGCCTCGTTTCTAATCCATTAATTCCATTAAAACAATTTCCAATTTACACTGACCTGGGATGTTTATTTTCTTGCCTGTGTTTGGAGGAGGCAGAACTACACAGCGGCAGAGAAACAAGGAGATAAAAATGACTTTGAAAAGTTGTGGGTTGGAGATTAGAGACATTCAGACCGACATTCTGCCTCGGAGAGGATGGGATCTGTGGCCTGGGGAGGGAGGACGAGGTTACAGCCTTTAAGCCACGCCATGCAGGAAGATCCACAAGAAAATCTGGGTCAGTCACTCGCTGAAGATTGCACACTGCTCAGCACCAGTGGCAATCTATATTTGGCCCTTGTGTGAGAGAGAGGCAGCAGAAGATCCTTGCTCGACCCCAGCACAGCACCAGCCAAGGGGTGAATGTGTTAGAGGAGCTGAATCTCCATCAGGTGCCCCACTTCCAAGTATTCCAGATGTGAACTCCTTCCTACAGGCTTTCCCCTCATTTTAATTCCTATTGCTGGTAACTGGCAAGAGAGAGCTCTTTTCCTTTCTTTTGTTTGTTTTTTAAATGCATTTTAATATCTGCAGTTAACTACCATTTTGAATTGCTTGAACATTTATGAAGAAAATTAATAATTTCCAGCAGAATTCATGGCTCACCTCTACTTCTCAGAACACTGGGAGGATAAATCAAGCACCTAATACGCAAAATAGAGTAAGGTCCCTCAAAGAGTACTGGTAGGACATAAAATTTTCTACAGAAAAATTCCTGCAGAAAACAGGAAAGAAACGGATCGGACCAATAAACAGATTTTGGGTTTGCAGAAACCACAAAGAGAGGCTACAGCTTTCTGGGCACCCTGAACAATTAAATTCACTTCTGCTTGAGGAGAGAAGCACCAACATTTTCCTTGACAAGGCTGTTTTTCCTCAGAATGACCAGAGATGCAGCACATTGTGTTTCCTAATGAAAATGAGGCGAATGAATGGCCCTGCTGTTTTCCCTATTATTCTTCTTTCTACCTTTTAATGGCACATTACCAAAACGTGAGCTGCCTTCTCTGAATCGCTCCTGTATTTACAGATCCCATTAAAACCATCCAGGTTGCACTGATGTGTGCTCTGACGGCCGATGGCAGCGCCCAACGAGATGGGAACTGCCTGCTGCTCCTCTAAATGGCAGAAGAGTGGTGAGTTACATGCCATGGAAGGGAGGACTGCCAGCAGTCAGGATTCCCTGGAAATGTTTATTCCTTCTTTGCCTATCGTTCTGACACGCTGTGTTTGTGGGTCTGATAAAAGCTTTCTTTGACCAATGGGGAGAGCGTTCCAGGACTATCCGTGCGGATTGCCCGCTGGAAGGGCTGTGTTGAAGGCACACCTGTGAGTCCCCCTGTGATAAAAGATCCACAACACACTCCCCTGGAACACAGGCCACAAGTAAACCACGTAATAATCACTTTTAAGCACGCAGTCGCTGTATATATTAGCTCTAGAAACAAACTAAGCCACACCAGCACGCCTGGGTGCATTCCCAAGGCGTGTGAGAGAAGAGTTTCAAAGGCAGTATTCCCAAAGGAATACACTCACTGAAAGATAATGCCAGTGCAGAAGATTCCCCAGGGAATCTGGTGGTGTTTGGGTGGCAATATTAGCATCTGCAAATCATCGAGGTGGCCGTCCTACCATCCGCTGTGTTATAGGTAAAAGTTAAAATAAACACAAATCGGCCAAAAGTGAAGGGCATTACATTAATCATTATTACAAATGAAAACTTGCTTTACCAAAAACATCAAACATTACTGAAAAGCTAGTGAGAAATCAAAAAACTAAGGTGAAAAACACATTACTAACAGTCATTCCTAGTGGTTTAAATACATTCCTCAGTATTGCAATATCATCCAACAGTGGTGATGAACCCATAAAAAAAAGAAAAGTAACATGGGGCTACTTTTCTACGCCTGTGCATAAACAATCTTTTCTTCTGAGGCTTTGGAACATTCAGTCAGTGACTATGGCCTTTTAACTACCTGAGCATACTCGTGGGGCTTGGAATGGCAGGGAAGAATGATACATAAATCTGTTAAAATCAGCAGAGAGGTTTTAACACCCAAATTCCAACATAACCCAAAATTAACTTGCTTTTTGGGCCTAAGCCTAACTTATACCCAGATCTAACTCACCTGTCAGGTCAGCTACTTCATGAAGCAAGAACCCACCAGTAAAGTCAACTGGACCACTGGTCTGCAGAGCTTTGATGATAAACAAAGGCAGAATCTCTCTCAAAAATAAATTACTATCATTGATTTAAATTACTTCCTTTCTTAATTTAAATTATACTGATTGTAACCACTGGCCTTCAGGAATCCTTTCATTTCTACTCAGGTTTAAGTGGTAAAATGCACATTTTTTTCCTCCACCTTGATCTGATTTTCACTTTCCCAAGACAGCCATTAAAAAAACCATCACACCAGCTCCTTCCTGACGTCTTATTTGCACAGGTTTCTAAAAAATCAGCTCAGGATTGTCTGTCTCAGTTTTTAATTAAGTTAATCAGTTGTAATTACAGGTCTAAACACTTCCTCTGCACTTGCCAAAAAAAGCCCTCCTTTTTTTCCTCACTGCCTCCGATCAAATACTCCCATGAAGAGCTCGAGCAACACCTGCTCCACATTAAGATCTCCTAAAGACAGGTAACAGTGATACCAATTTTAGTATCGGGTGGTAATATCTAATTACTGACAGAACATCATCATAAAATGGTTATGAAAGTAATAATTTTGTTCTTCCTCAGCAAACACCGCCGCAAAGTCAAAGAGAAACTGATTTACTTCCATTAGAATTAATTTCAAGGAGCTGCCTAGTTTTGTCACCATAACTTCAAAAAATGCTAATTAATTCTAAATCAGAATGTATGTAATTATAAAGGTTTTCTGCTGAAAAACAAATTACCTGGTGCCCTTGGGGGTGAACGACACAGAGGGTATTTCATATTCTCTTCAACAGCATAAATATTTTACATTTTAGGCCATGAAAATAATGTGCCAACCATAAACATCCCATCTTTTCTCTCTCAAATGTTTAGAGACTGTTTTCTTCCTCCTAGCATGGAGACACTAAAGGAGTTGACAGTCTGCTTGCCAGTCAGTTTAATCTCACTCTCTCTCTGGGTTTGTGGGAAAACTGTGGCATGCCAAGTTATTTTTGGCCAAATGTTACAGTGCAAAGAGCCTTCAGGAGCTGTCGTTCAGTGAGTGGACTAACTGGCAGCTGTTTTACCTGCAGAATGGGAATTGATGTTGCCATGGAAATAGAATAACTTTTTTTTTTCTCTGTCTTTGCATATTTGGGTTTGCCCAAGCAGAGAAATCAGTTCGAGAACAATCTCCAAAAGCAGAATGAAAGACAAGGAGAGCTCCTGGAGGGAGCTCAAGAGCTGTTTGCATCTATTTCAGACAGTGGTCATTTATGGACAAACCACTTGAGTTTCTCTTCCTAAATGGGAAGTAGGTGAAAAATAAAAAAAATCCACATTTCATCCCTGTCTGTTGTTGACTGCCATATTTTTTCCATGGAATGTTTCATGCTGAGCAAACTTCCCAAGAATGGGCCTCTTTCAAAACACAACGGGGACAGTTCTGTTTGCTCTCATCAACGTTTTCACTAACACGATCTGTAGCACAAAAGAACACAACAAATGCAGATAAGGCTTACAGATATGCAACAAAAGAATTTATGCTTTGGTACATGCTGCAGAACATACGGTGGGACTCTCCAGATGCATGACAACAGGAGTCCAAGCAGTGAAATTTATGTGCCCTGAGACGCTGCAGCTCCCAAAGAGACCTCCCCACCCCAGCCTGTCTCCATCTTAAAAAAAAAATATCGAGGAGACGTTTCCATCCAGTCATGTAATCATCATCCTCTCTCATGAGACAGTGCCTGAACCTTGGACTCTTCAAATTGTCCGAGTATGAAGTCACTGGAAGTGCTGCAAATCATGTTTTCGCAGAGGGAGGATTTCACAAAAGGGTGGCATCACTGACACAGTCAGTCATGCCGATTTGCTGTGCTCCTTTCAAGACTTCAGCCAAGAGCAAAGGAGCTGAAAACCTCAGAATTTACCTCGGTTTGACAAAAAGCCAAGACCTTGTGATGCCTGTGAAGCAGGACCGTGCTCCTTGCAGACAGACAAACCGCAATAAGAAGTTAAAAACACACTGGTTGAGTAGAAGTGATTTCTGCGCTAAGAGGGGTGTCGGTGAGAGACAAATCCACAGCAGGTTGAGATTTTCATCAGCACAGATTAGAGGCACAAGCCTTACCAGAAGCCAGCAGGGTTTGTGTCCTTTGTATAAGAACTTAAAAAACTGATAAGCGCTTTGTGCCACAGCGTGGAGGATTTTTGGGGGGTTGTTGGTCTGGGGTTTTTTTATTATGGCAGTTAAATACACCGGTTTTTATGTTGTGGTAATTTCAGCTCCCACTCAAACCTCAGGGGAGAGGCATGATCTTCCAACTTACTGTAACAGCTACACTTAAACAGCTACAGACCAATCAAGGAAGAAAAAAAATGAGGCTTTTTCTTCTTGCTGAAGTTCTTCAGATTTAGATAAATGTAAACACCGTTGCCCCTCTAGGTCTTCACATTTTCTTTACCTTTCCTCATTTAGTTCCACATCTACTTTAATAAATATTTAACCACATGCACCAGCACTTCCCATTTACTCTCTCCTTAGCTTAAAGATTAATGTAGATATCTGAGGAAACATCTTAGCTTAAAACCATGGAAAAATCATTTTGTTCATACGTGCATTTAGGCAGACCCATGTTTACTTGATTTGCTTAATGGGATAGAAGATTTCACAACTGCATATCAGCCTGAGAGTCAGGAAATATTGAAAGGAAGATGAGGAAAGGCTATTTCCCCGTGAAAACTTTTTATGGACTCATTTGTGATTCTGATTGAAATTTTGTCACACTGGAATCAACAGGAAAACCACCATGGTCTTCAGCAGAACAAGAATTTCATTCCTGTTCTAATTATTGCTTTTATTTTTTTTCCCCCATAAATGAGCATTCCTGCTGGGTTCTATAATTTTCTTTTATATTCCCAGTGCAAAGTATGAAACCACAGCCTAACATGCGAATGAGGCCTAAATTTTCTATCAGACACATCAAGGACAAACAAATTGCATTGTACCCGCATTTACGCTGCACAAACTCACAGTTTAGGGTTTTTTTTCTTCTACTCTAATACTGCAGATAAGAGGTTTTGCTTTCTACAAAGGCTAAGCAGGGGGCATACCTGTAACTCGCTGCTGATGTGACCTTGCAGCATCCTGGGCCATTTCAGCACATTATGTACAACAAGAAATTGCACTTATCACATCTATAGAATATTCAGATTATTTCTGGCCTTGACAGTAACCATACTACCTCAGATTTATTTGGCAACAAGGCCACTTTTTTCCCCAGATGAGCCTAAATGTTTTGCTTTTGTTCTAGAACTGTGGCCTGTAAACTCGAGCTGACATTTACCACGCCCCTCGTTGCTTTTGAATGATTCAGGGCCAAAATAACCTTATGGTAAATTCAATAGTTTTTGTGGGCCCTGTGGTGTTGAAGATGAATCCAGCCTCCTGTTTCTCACACAATATGAACATAAAGGACAAGTGAATAGCAAGAAGCCACTAAGAGTAAACTGTATTTCAAATATCCTGCTTGTATTTAATGACTTCTAGCCCTGTATTTTTAAATGACACCGTATTTAGGCCGTGGTATTGCACCCACAACTGCAACGGAGTGCCAATAAATGTTTCTCTGCTGACATTCAGTGCAGGATTCTCACCTCAGCCATACATCACATTTTTGGTCAACCCAGCAGCCTGTCTGATTACAAGTTAATACATCTGTTTATGCTTGCATTTATAACCTTAGGAGAGTCCAACTTGGGCTTTGCTTATTCTGCATTAATCCCTTGGATTTTTCTGGAAATTTTCACGTATTTTCATCTAAAGTATCTATTAGCCATTTATATTTAATACATGCATATTAAAAATGAACAGTAACTCCAATAACGCCTGGTTTTCTTCTTTCTTCTCAGTTTAACAACTTCATATTTCCTCATCCCACTCCATTCTGTTGTTAGTTCTCCTGCTGCCATCAACCAGCTGCATCAAACACTTCTGTTGTGCAAAGATCTTGGATTAGAACAAACTCGAGTTTCAAATCCTCCTCATCCATCGCAGAGGACACATGGGAAGGAGGAAAAAAAGGACATAAACGCCCACTTTTTTATCTCCTTAGGATATGTTTAGAAATTTTGGACCAGTAACAAATGCAGGCAGGACTGCAGAAGCTGGCTGTGACCATGAGGAAGGGCAGTCACTCCCACAGCTGTGGGCACTGCCAGCACCTGCATGTTCACCGTGCACAGAACAGCACAAAGTCACAGCCAACAGCAAATGCCCTTGTCATTTCAGAGCCCAAATTTCACTGGTTTTCATGCCCTTCATTTAGTGATCAATATGAAATAATTCTTATTTTAATTCTTATTTATAATTATCTAAGGATAATTCTCCAATCCCACACAGTGTCACTGATGCTGGATGGAGGCTGCTTGAGGAGTTTAGCAAAATAAACAACAGCTGTGAATCACAGATCCTTGAAGATTATTCCTTTTTGATTTAAAAAGAAAAGGCAAAAAAAACTTTGAAAATTGAGAAAATACTAACAATTTGTAAATGCCAGTATTTCAGATTAATTTACTGCCTCCTGTTCTTCCAATAGCATCTCTTCCTCTAGGAAACCTATGCCATAAAATGCTTAAAGGGAATTCTTTTCTCAACCTTGAAAGGCTGCTTCCCAAACCTCTTTGAATGCAATTTCCCAACGAGCTTCCCAACACCCTTCCCCAGGCCTGACTCAAGGCCAGTGAAACCAATACACAGCCACTGCTTCTAATGACCAGAGATCCCTCTGCCAGGAGGCTTTATTGCACAAGCAGATATCCAGATAGGGAGAATTAAAAAGCAATCATCTCCTGCTGAGACTAGGACAGATTCCAAACTGCAGCCAAGGTTTTTTGGGGATTTTTTTTTGGTAAATGTGTGCAGGCTTTGCAGATGAAATGCCAAAAGCAGAGAATCTGATTGCAGTGACCTTATTATTGCTCTAAAGATCCTTCAGTGGACAGCAAATGTGATGAGCTGCTAAATAATTGATTATTTCAAGAACTTAACGCTGAGTGCTTTTCACGCACCAGTACAGCATATTATTTTATAGGTGTTGGTGTGTCAGCAAAACTCTGAACCACTCACCTACACCTCTCGCTGAGTAGAAAAAAAAAGGGAGAGAAGTGGGAGCCTGAGGCAATTCCCTTGAAAGCTGGAAAGCATGGATTGCCATCAGCCTCAAAGCTGGACTGCAGGAAAGTTTTGCTTCACCTCTTTGCACTTAAAATGCAAAGTCCTGATATCAGTATTGCTGTGCAGGAGATGTTATTTGTTTATGGCAATAAAGCAGCAGATTCGCATGTGCTTGGAGGATTTAATGGGAATTTTCCCAGCAGGTAGAGAGCTTTACTCCACCCACACACCACTGTGTGGCAACAGATTTTGCTCCTGGACACAGAGCAAATATAATGCAACTTATCTTAACTTTTCCTGCTCAGATGACCTTGTAACTTGCCAAGTCAATAAAAGCCAAGAGAGGTTCCCCAAGAGATAGGAAAGAGGGCAGAAACAGACCTCTATGATCAGAGAATACACAGATGCTGGAGCTCTGTGTTTTTGGAGGTGATGTGATAAGACAATTTTTTGTTGTTGTTTTTTTTTTCATGATTATGGTAAAATACTGGAAGAGAGGCCCAGAGAAGTTGTGGGACCTCTGTCCTCAGAGGTGTTCCAGATTTGACCAGTCGTGGCCCTGAGAAACCTGATCTAAATTAGATCTTTTCTGAACAGGGGGTTGAATTGGATTGGCTTCTGGACGAGCCCTTAAATGTAATTTATGACACTGTGAGACATGAGTAGGAGGGAAACACTTGGCATCTCTAACCTAATTTCCAGACTAATAGAGAGATAGAGAGATCTCTATCTAAAATATTACCCATTTAAAAATAAATGCACTTTGTCAGGACGATAAAACCTCTGGTTCAAAGTTCAAAGCTGTTACGAACATTAGCATTTCTAACAGGGGCTTACACATAAAACCATCTTGAATACTCAAACTAAATGAACAGAAATTCAAACGAAATCTGAACAGGAAAAGAGGGAATAAATAGGTAATTGACTTGGTTTCTTCCCCCTAATCTCAGCCATCTTTACTGGTATCAGATCTAAGGGAAATCTTCCCCTCCTCTGCAACAAGCTTCATTTTTCCTAAAATGCCATCGTATCTGGGAGGCATTTAGGAGCAAGCTTGACATTCTGAAACCATATGCATTCACAAGTGAAAGAGAAACAAATAATAGTGACAACCAAGCTGTGAATAGCTATTAACATCTCTGGATATTGTGAACTCTCTTCAGACAAGCCTGAACGAGAATACATTTGGTGTTTCAGTGATTTAGTTGCTCTCAGTTTTCCACAATTCTGGCACTGTTACACCCCTGTGATATCACTTGACTCTGAATAAAGCAAATTTGCTGTAATTTGCACCTGTAGCAAAAATCACTGGCTTTGGCTCCCATTAGAACATGTCATTTAAAAGAAAAATCAGAGCTAAATAGGATGCATGAAGGTATCCATTTTTTTTTTTAAATAAAAGCATTTTAGAGATCCAGGTGCAAAACACAACCTTGGTGCAAATTAATTATCAGTGTTTTACACAACAGAGTTACTGATAGGAGCCATTTCCTTTTTAAATCCCCCTCCTGCCTAGTTTCTTTGACTCTCATTTTCTTGACATCCTTATTTATTCAGTATGACTGGATGGCCTGAAATGATGGTTACTCTGAGAACCAAAGGCAATCAGGACAGCAAGACATCAGCAACAAGACCAGAATGCAGGAATAAAGAAACTAAAATGGAAGAACATAAGGTTTGGTTCAACTCACCTTTCTCTCCCTCTCTGATTCGTGCCTCTCTTACTTCTACGAGATAAAGCATTCCTCTCACATACTCTCTTGATAAGCTTTGAAGTAGTAGGTAACTCCAAGACTGAATGTTTGTGTATATGCAACAAGAAATCATGAAAATATCCTGAAATGGTCTGTTGTCTTGGGGTTTTTTTAAGTCTTTCTGTGTGCTGTGCACATCTTTACCGATATGTCAACAGATATGGAGCAGCAGTGCCACAAGGAAACAGAAAGATGGTTTTAGGTTGTTGGAACACAGCAATAACTTCTCTGCAAATATGAAAAATCCCTGAAAAATGAAGAATATTTTGCAATATAATTACTTCTGGATTACTATTTACAATTATACTTTTGTCACCTAAACGAAATTTTTTGCTATTCTGCACTCAAATCAGAATAGAGATATCTGTGGTCAACAGGAATTAGTGACAAACTCACTCCAGCACTGAAAATACCCTGGGTGTTCTGTAATCCAGGGGCAAACAGAGCAATTGCTGTGGCTGCTCCTCCATGGGTGTCAGCAGGTCAGCAGGACACCCCAGAGCTCGTGTCACTGATATTCCTCCGTGCTCCCACTCCAGAGATGTGGAAGCAAAGGGAAAAACACCCCACCTGGATAGAGAGGTCTGGGGAACAGAAGGTCTCAGAGCAGGTGGATCATGTAAAGGGCACCAGCAAAAAGAAAAAAAAGACAAAACACAGCAAAAAGAGAAAATAAACAGGGATGGAAAATGTCTAAAACCGGTTAAGAAAGGTCTTTCTCTAATCTTGAATTTACCTTTCGATTCTTCTCTGAAATGATAGACACACAGAATTTTCCTAAAATCCAGATATTGCAGAAGCCCAATAGAGAAAAATATTCTTTTCCTGCCACCTTTGCCTCCAAGGACAATGCTGCTGTGCAGCTGGATGTCCAAAACCCAGCTGAGAATTCATAGGGAACCTAAAGAGGTGCATATGAAAAAGATATTATTTAAGCATTCTTTCTACGTAGGAAAATGGACATAAAATTTGATATTGGCAATTTATTTTGATTACAAAAGCAAGAAGCCAACCAGAGGTTGGACAATGCCAGACAAAATAGGTGGTGAGAATTTGTTCTTTCTTTTTTATCCATGTCCAAGTTCTAAAAAGCAAGGCTCTAATAGCAATATTTGTGTATTTCCCTCCACCACATCCTATTTTCTGTGGCTGTTAGTGGCTGGAAGAAGCCGGTCTCTGTCTCCTTGGGATGTGTGCCTCATTTAAATGCAGAATAAAGGAGATGTTTCATGTTTTCTTTCTTGCATGTTAATTGCACTGATTGATATGACACTGGTCTGCATGCTTTGTACTTTCTTTTATTACCTCCCATTTAAAAAGCCCTGAGATAAGGCCATGGTAACATTGTAAAGAACAAAAAACCTGCAAATAATACCCTGGCTCTGGGCAAAAGGTGGTGGGAGTTTTTTATTTCAGTGCAACTACTTGTTCAGTCCAGTCCAGACACTCCTGATAATAATAGGTATTCTGCTATATTTCATCTTTAGTCAATGTGAAATACAAAACAGGTTGGCTCATCTTTATGCAGAAATCATGGTTATTAGGTAAAACCAATATCCTCATTACTTTTAAGAACAATATTAGGTATTATCAGTAAGATGAAACAATCAACAACATCTGAAAAGTGAGATCTTTTTTCTCTCAGAGAGATACTGCATTTCCCTCTTATTTTATATATGAGCTTACGTACATGCATAATGCACATGTCTGGAACTCTTTCATTCACTGGGTTCACTGAAAACTCAGGGGTTTCTGGCAAAGATTCAGCAAATCAGAAATGTATATACGTATTTATCTGAGCTTCCATGCAGCATTTTGCTATTGCAGAAGGTTCCTTAATGCCTTTAAAAGACTTTAGTATTCCTCTCCTCCCACACTCTTAATTTAAATTTAAAGGCAAGCACAAAAACTGGGGACATAAACTGGTTCTGCCGCCTGATTTCATAGGAACACTTTAAGCACCTGTTGGAAAATGTGATCCCAGCTAAAAGCTGGATGACAAGCTGGCTCTACAATCTCACAGCAGGCGATTTTTTAGCTCCCACACCCATGAGATGCTCCATTGCAGGACTGTGGCTCTGAAAGCCAGTGGCCCATAGCCTATCCACCCCAATGGAAGGCTTTTCAGAGACTCCACTGCGTTATTGGATTGGGCTCAAAAAGGTTAATTTAAAGGTCTTTCATGGCAGAATGTCACTCTAGTGGCAGCATTATCCCAAATTCTGCTGCTCCCCAAAGCACCAATGCAATACACATTTAAACACCTGAGTTGATGTTAACTGGCAAATTTCAATTCCAGAATATGGGGATTGTCCCACCTGGCAAATGCTGATTACTATTCTCATCTCCAAAGAAAAGTTCTCTCTATAGAAAGGGAAAACAGTTGTTTTCACACTGATTATTGAGTCACGGTAAATACATTTCATATGGGAAATATTTTATGTCTAATTGTTCAGGTTGTGAACAATTATGTGCACCATGCCAATTATTAGTTAGCATGTGGATCAGTCAGAATGGGCTCCTGATACATCACACACTTCATATAGACATATTTAAACTGAAGAAAAAAAGAAATCTATCAAGAAATATCCCCCTTCTGATGATAAGCAAAATACTGAATTTTCAGATCATGACAAATTACTGCATTTCAGCATCTGTTAATTTTGTTTGGAGGATAAAATCTGATGTGTCAACGTTCTTCAGAGAACACAGAAAATAAATGCCAGATTCTGAAATACATCATTTTAATGTTCCAATCTAAGTGAAACATTTTAGCGTTCCCAAAGCATTTTTTGAGGAGAATGATGCTAATCTCCTGTTTTCTGTCTGTTCCTAAAATATGGAAGCTGAGGTTTGGATCATCTTTTTTACCAACAGACCAATTCCTTGAAGGTTTGCTCTTCCCAGGGGTAATGTAANTATTAACTCAACGCCAGGTTTCTAACCCAGCTATACCTGCTCCAATGCAGAAAGCTGACCAAAATAAATCTTTTCTGTCTTCTGAGAAATGTGAATGTCAAACAACCCTGACCTGTGGGGAAACATCCAGGCTGTGATTCCAATAAGGCCGTGCTGAGCTGGGGAACTGTGTCTTGCTTAACCCTTTGAAAAAAACCCCAGTATTTCTGGGAAAATAATAGAATGCAACTGAAAGTTAGTTCAGGGGAACCAGCCTCAAAAGTCAAACCTGCACACAGAGAATTGCAGCGGGGGGAATCCTGGGATTTGCTGACATGCCGTATCCATGATTTAGTCCAACAGTTAGGGCCGCAATCATACCTCGAGGCTGTGGCAGGGCATGCTGGGCAGCTGAGAAACGCAAAAAATAGGAGGGAGCTCATCTTTAGATTGCCTTCCCCTGGGCCAGTTTGCCAGGCTAGGTTAGATCACTCTCTGCTGACAGATGGCTGCAAGCCCTGGAGGGCCAAGAACCCGAGCCAAAAGTTCACGGAAGTCCGCGGGAGGGCTCGCGCCGCATCACGTGCCGCGGGTTGGGGCAGCCGCGCTCCGGAGGGACACCGAAGGCAAGGAGCCTGAAAACAGCTTCCAAGAGTTCCAGGCTGAGGAACTGCCTTCCCTGCATCCCAAAATCCAGTCCTAACGGGAGCTCTAACGATTTAGAAGAATTACTGCCGTGCAAGAGGAAAATGGCCGCTTGTTTCTGCAGACTATTGATTTCCACCCTGCGACCACGTCTAGACCTACACACCAGCTGAATCCAAAATATGTCTGGTGTCTTAGAGGAGAAGCTCTTTCCATCCTGTGTTCCACATCCTGTTCGGCTGGGTTTTGGCAGTTTTCAATACTAACGATTAAAAATACGAGAAATCAATGGTTTAGGGAAGCAGAAGATTGCCTCGATTTGGGACACACCCATCAAGAAAGAGGAAAGGAAAGATGTCTCCTTGTAGGATTCTTGTTAAATTCCCAGTCACTCCACAGTTTCTTTTTATTAGTAATACTGCTGCTTCTAGAAATGTTGATCCAGTGGCAGTTCTTATTATCTGGCATTGGCACAGCTACATCTGGTGATGCTGCCTGGCCAAAATCAACGCCCACATGGAAACACCCCTCCGAAGACAGCAGTGACAGGGATGTATGGCCAAAATACCACTGCACAGAGGCAAGGAGGAAATACCTACAGCAATCCTTTGGATCAACCCTTTCCCAAGAGTCCCTTGCAAATGAATCTCAACAATTCCTTGCTTGCCAATAAGTGCTGAAAGGAATTGCCTTGAAACCTTCCAGAGAAGAGAAGACGTAATTTCATTATTTGAAAAGGTATGTGGTAGCTCAACAGAATGTGCAGGGGAAAACTAATAAAAGGAACACTCAGCGCAACACTGACATAATTATCATTTGCTTTTTAATACTGTACACTCACATAAACACAGCATGCTCTCAGCTGAGTATAGAAGTTTGTTGAGAATAAAAGTACATCTGATTTCCTAATAAATTAGAAGGATAAGGAACTCCTTTAGGAAAAAAAAATCAACATAAAAAAAGACCTTGCAGTCACTCTTAGATGTCAAATACCATTAAATACAACTTTGTCTGTTGCTAGAGAAGATAAAAGCTGTATTTAAAAGCCTTGCCAAAAATGTCCTTTTCAGTACTAATTAGCATCAATGGTCAAAGCCGCTAGAGCAAAAGAAGAACAGAGAAAGGGAGGACAAGAGAAATAAGTACCATCACTGACACTAACAGGATTTTTTTAAGCTTTGTCTCATGATACATTAAAGGATATTTTTCTTTTAATATGATGTCCTAAGCTTACAAGTGCTACAAGCAGATGCCCTTCTCAATCTGCATTAAAATCAAGTCCAAAGGCACACAAAGAAGAGCCACAGCAGAAAGTGCCTCTTCCCACTGTTTACCCAGTGAGAAATTAGCAGTTCTACAGCATGAAATGAAGCTGAGACCTCCTTGTCATGTTTGAGAGCACTTTTGGTTCCTACTTCAGGACTTTTCAGCCCATTCTGTGGACCAAGAGGAAAAGACTGAAGCACAATTAAAGAGCCCGAGTCCACCTGACTGTGTGGATTTTCTCTTAATGCTTTTTGGAGTCATGTGAGTTTTATAGAGTCCCAAAATGGGCAATTTTACCGTTGCAGCAATGATATTCATTGAGAATTGCAACGGGTTTGCCTTTTCCAGCTTTGGCTGTGCAAAACAGCCCCTTGTTGACAGTGAAAGCATCAGAGGTCAAGAGATGCAGGAGTTTCCCATGCATCAGAGTGGAAAGTAGGTCATCAGGTCTGTTCTGCCACGGTGCCAAAACCAGCTTGGTCTTGTCTTTTCACAGTGCTGGGGGCCAAGCTGTGCATTTGTCCCCCTTTTCCCTGCTGCCTCCAATGCATCTGGAACAGCTTAAAGAACAAACTTCACCAACCCAAAAAAAACCCCCAAAACACCCCAACCAGCCAAATAAAAAAAACCTCCCAAAACCGTGAATCTTTCCCTTCCATGATGACCTGCATTTCATTTAATTCCACAGCTTAATTTCTTTCAAAAATACAGTCCCTGCTCACTTCTCATCCACACAGAGTTAAGTCTGGAGCGACTGTGGGAGTGCTGCAGTTCCATGGGTATAACCAGACACGAGAATTCCTGTATTTCATAATTACTTCTAACTCAAAATATGGGTCAGAGCCTAAAAACTGATTAGCCCCTTGAGCTTTTCATGTCTCTTCTTGTCATGAGTGGCATGACAGGGGAAGGCGAATAAACAACCCTCCCCCTCACACTCAGCACATGGCCAGCCTGGGGCACTGAACCCTCGATGCACAGGCTGGGAACAGCATTGCCATAATAGATACACCAGCTTCCCAAATCTAACCTGTCATTCTGCTTCAGTCCTTCTCATGAGGGGATCTTCTTTCACATTCCTTTCAGACTGGCCATGCCCCAAATCCTCTGAACCGCTGCTAAGTGCTTAAACCAACTTCTCTAAGTTGAAAGCCTGGTTTGCCCTCAGCATCCTGCCAATATTTGACTTATTACTGGAAAAATCATCACAAGTACAAGACTACAAGTAGGAGATCTTAGACTTGGGTGTCTTTTCATTACGGACAGGATCATTTTAGACTGATCACCTCATGCTAAACAGATGGAAATGCTTTTTCTCCCTATCAGTCTTGCATGAGAATCAGTGAGTTAATGATGAGTTGTTCACCTATTGAGTCACTCTGTGTTTGGGATTTCAACTGCAGGGGGTGTTCATGCAAAGAAAAGAGGGGTTTTCTTTGTATTCTGAAAAAAGGTGTTCCAAAGGCCCGAGGGACTGCTTTTAAGGAAATTATCTTCAGTGTATGAAGTGCAATGAAGCCAATCTCTTTCCATGTAACGAAAACTGGAAGTGACCCACATCAGCATTTCCACAGCAAACAGGCACAGTGAGGCACGTGAACAATAAAAAATTTTTAGGATACATCATGTTTCTGAAGAGAAAGTTTATGTGCACTTAGTACATATACTAATTAAATCTTCCACTTAACACCAGACATGAAAATCAAAATGCTGAGAAAAAAAAAAAAAGTTTTGGTGAGACAGAAAAAGGGACTTTTACCTCAAAACAGAAAATTGCCACTTGAATGAAAGTTTATGGTATTCCTTTTTTCATTTATTTTAAGTCATTGATCCCTGCACCTGCCATGACAGGAAATTATATTATTGCTTGACGTTCGTTTTCTCTTAATTATTAATGCTGTTCCACTGCACACCCCATCTTTGTCCCAGGAGGCGCAGATACAAGGAATCCAAATTGCTGCTTAGCAAAGTGAATGCCCCATCCAAATCTCCATGGAAATCAAGCTTCTCTATCCGAAGCAGAGCCTCAAATTGCTGCAGGTTAGTTGGTATAAGCAATTCCAACCCACATGGGACAAAGAGAAGATGAAAGTCAGCAAAGAATCCCCAGCTCTTCCTGTGTAAACGCGTTTTGCTTCACATCTAAAGTTCACCGGGAAGGGCTTGATGCAACACAAGAGGAGGAATCAGGAAGGCAACACGAGATTTTCCCTTTCCAGCGTGTCTCGTGCAGCCTCAGAAATGCTTTCTGACAGCTCCTCATGTGTTGGAGAGGAATTCTTCGATGTGCAATCAGCAAGGGGGTCTCTGTAGATGCAGGTTGGCATATGGTATCTCAAATTTCTCAGTGACAAGTGGCATGCTAGCAGAGCAACAGAGTAGCAGGGAAAAAGACGTTTTGCTAATCACTCCCTGTTGCCCACACCCTCAGGCAGAATCATATTGCTTCATGCAGATGAGCTCATAACAGTTCCTTATATTTAGCTTTTAGATAAAAAAGTGCCAGCTCCTAACGCTGTGTCAACAGGCACCCGAGGGCCTTCCACTTTACATTGCAAGTGTATTACTATTTAAAGATGAGCTTTTAGCTTAACATCATTGCTTGCCTTCAGAGTTTAATTACCGCCCTCCCCATGAGGCCCAGTGAACCATCCACTCCTCCCACGGGAGTTCTGCCTGGCAATGATCTTTAACTAAATAAGTAAATGCCAAATAAGCGCTTCTTAAAGGCGCAGTGGCTTGTTCCCTGCCCAGCTCTGATGCTGCAGAAGCCAGACTCTGGTTTGGATCTCCCTGGCAGCAAGCCACGTTGAATTTAGAGCTCTCAGATATAAATCTCATCCCTCTGATATAAACTGAAAATGGGGATTTTAAAAAATGGAAAACATTTTTTTTCCTCCTTTTGCTGTGTCTTGTGCTCAATTATCCCACATCATCACCTATAGGCAGGCATGAATCACTGGAACAAGAGACTCTGGTACCCAGTTACACCAGCTGGGTGTCAAAAGAGTCTATACAACCTGCATTTCTCACATTATATCCCCAAATTATTTTCCCACTTTTGTTTCCGCCACCTCTGTCTGCAGGACTAGAATATTAGTACTGCAAAACAATTCATTCCCTTGACATAAACATCCAAGACTTAAAATGGGTCAACACAGATGCACTTCATTCTGTGACAATTCAAGCTACTGGGCAAGACAGAGGCTAAAGACTCAACAGTGTCCATAGAAAGAGGAATTTAAACAGATTTTTTTTTAGAAAAAGGAAATGATGAAAATTGTCGCAACCAGGTGTGGTTTCAGAGATGTGAGAGTGTTGCAAAGCAGCTATAGTAAAGATGATCCCAGATCTTAAAACCCTATACCCAAATAGTACCAATCTGTACTTGAGGACAGCACACACAGCTCTGACTGAGCTGGAAAGGAACAGAGCCGAGGATCTGTCTCGCCTGACTTCTCTGCTAAGAGGAAAATAACCCACTTTGGGCACATCCCACCAGAGCAGTCATCACATCAGCAGACGTGGGCTGTGCTTTCTGGGGCCCTGCTCGGCACACATTGCAAATGATCGTAAAATCACATTGTATATGTGCCTCTTGGGCTTGTCCCTGGCTTGAGAAACAAAATTCAGGCCAGAGTGGCTTTAAAGACCATTGGGTCTGAAATTAAAATGAAGCTTTCCATCATGTGATTGTATAAACATAATGGGGTTTTTTTGTAAAGTTGCAAGAAATCACTTTCTTCCTCTGCATTTCAGAATATAAAATCTCTAATCATAATACTCTGGATGAAATAAAAGTGCTTCCATTTAAACTAGAGAGGGCAAAATACTGTTTCATTTGTGCACCAGGTTGGAAAAACATGCAAGCATCGAGTAAACGGAGTGCACAACATCACCATCTTCAGAAGAGAGCAGAAAGCTGCAGTTTCTTGCAGGCTCCCTATGAATTATGGATGTGGCAGCAGGCCTCTGGCAACATTTTGCTATAATGTTAATTTTTCTCTCTTTTGATTGTCTGTTGTTTGTATTTATAAGGAAAGCTGCCAAGCATCAAAACCCAGGAACGTTCTTAAAGTATTTGCTCGGTCTCTGAAGGTGTGAACTGCAGTTGGATAAAACTGGTGCTTCCTCAACTTTAAGCTTTTATTTTTATATTGTTTTCCTCGCCAGGGCATTTGAGTGTTTTCCAAACATGACCACTCCTTCCTTTGAAAACACTGACTAAAATGAAAACTAAGCACACATTTCTCCACCTGTCAGCTCCTGTGCATGTTGCAGGGTTTGTTTAGCTACTGTGGAAAAGCCAAGCCAGGTGAGTGATTTCTCTTTTTTTTTGTTTCTTTTTCTTCAGACAAAATAATTCAGAATAGCTGAAATGGGCATGGCTACCACTTTCTGTGTGCATTTTAAGCCCTGAATGCGCTTATTTACAGGAATTATGCCTAAACACTGAGTTTGCCCATTTCTTTGAGAAGATGCTTCGCTGGCAGGTTTGGAGAATGGCATCACGACAGGGGCTGTGCTGCCAGCAGCCTTCTTTGAACAAGGCTGCTAATACTGACAGATATATCCAGGTGCAGGGCTCCTGGACTCAGATCAGCCATTGCTTCTCTCCTCCATGGTATTCAGCTTTTGAATACTGAATGAAAAATGAGATAGAAACAATTCTTCCTCGGCGCATTGTCACTTAGGGCTTCCCTTTGATTCTGTTCCCGAGGCGTTAATTTCTGTGAGTTTTATCTCTGATTGCTTACCCATGGCTGGAATAAAAGGCTCTGAGAGCCTGCACTCGCCACTTCAAGGGAGCAGGGCCAGAGTGAAAGGCTGGAAAACGTGCTGGGAGTGAGGGGTAAGTAGATGCTTGTGGGGATAGAATGCACAGAGATCACCACTGCCCTGATTCTGAAGGGGAAGGTGACTTCCCTCACTTCGCACGTGTTCACACCTGGAGCAGAGGAAAGGCAGGAACACTGCAGCCAGCAGGAATGCCCAGAGCAGAAGAGAAGCCAGGAACAGACCCTAAACCTGCAAACCTACAGAGTGCCACGATGGATGGCTGGTGCTGCAGAGCAGCACTGAAAGCTCCTGTATTTTCCAGCCTTTAAGCACCTGCCAGAGTGGAGAGATGCCAGGAGAGGGCAGGGAGCAGGGATCCCCCAGCACAGCTTGTTCACAATGGTCTTGGCTGTTTATCCATGTACTACCCTCTGCTGACTCCTTCCCTGAGCAGCTCCCTGCTCCTCTCACCCAGGAGCTCTCGAAGCGCTAATTGGGTTTTACATGTTATTAAATCACTGGTGTCAGAGAACTTAGAAAAGCACCACAAAATTCCTCTTGGATCAATGCTGCAAGTTAACAAAGAAAAGTAAATTCGCATCAAATAGTCCCTTCAATTCTGATGTGCAAGCATTAAAGAATAGGACCTTCAATTAATAATAAACAGTATTGCTGTCTTTAGCTAAAAAACCCTTTTGCTTCATCAGAAAAGACAGCCTTCAACACCTGTAGCAAAGGGCACCAACACAATGTTCTGAACAGGAGAACTAACTCAGCATCAGCTTGCACTATCTTAGGTAGTTTATACCTTCTCACACGGTACCCACCAGGCCCAAGCAAAATCAGCTCAGCTACAAGTAAAGACCAAGAGTATTTGCTGAAAGAGGTGAAGGAGGACAGGATTATCTACAGGTAGAGGGGCAAATAAGTGCTATAGAAGTGCTGCAGTTTATAGAAATGGACTTCTTTTGCCAGCTTAAAATATCTAATTTATATACTCATGGCAATGGGGATTTTTGAACCCCTCCAGGAGTTCCCGTCCTGCTTTGACACAGCTGAAAGCGTTCCACAGCCTTACGACTTCTACATTTGCTCGTGTCTGTGTTTTCAGAACAGGAAGACAGAGCTTCCTAAAGAGATGTTGGCAAGCGAATCATTCTGGGAGTCTTCAGCTATTTTCTCCACATTAAATAATCATACTGAAGACTTTCCCACATGTTACCCAATTCCTTGACAGTGCTATTCCAGCTGTAAAATCAAACCTCCCCTGTGTCACAAGACCCTTCTTGCATGGTTAAATGAAAGCAGCAAGTTGTGCCATAAGTGGCACAGAGTGAAGAGCTGGATGCTGCTACAGAGCCTTCTCAGAGATTTATTCCTGCTCTAAATATGATAATGGCATTATTTCATGCACATGCTGTAATCACTGAAATATGTCAGCGATCTGTAAACGAGCATTGAAGATCAGATAAAACCAGATTTCTTATGTTTCAGACATGGATTACTGTTAAAATCCAACCCGGAAATTGAAGCAATCCTAAGCATCGTTTTTTTATTATTATTTTTTTTTATCAGCATTACAGCTCCAAACCATCTGTACTTAATTGTAAGACAACAAATTGTCTAAAAACCAGCGAGGATTAAGAGGGCAAAGCTTCTTATGGACTGTTTATATTGGAGAAATTTAAAAGCTTCTAAGATCACAGCACTTCTTCTGCACTTGTTTTATTTCGGTCGAGCCCCTGTGTTTATCTTCCAAAATGGAAATACATAGAGCACGTTGATCACTGCCACAGCAGCAGTAAGAGGTTTATCAGGCTCTTAAACTTTGATGAGAAATCTACTGATAGCTTAAGAGCTGGCTGACATTTACCCCTAAAGTTCATGCAGGGCAAGAAGACCAGCTGCTGAGCTCCAGTGCTCCACTGACTCCCAGAACTGGAGAAACTGGGCCAGTGGAGTAGGGTGGGAGATATTTTGCGTGTCATGCTTTGCTTGTGGCAGAGAAAATAATTTCATTTGTGTGGAATGAGGGACAGAGAATTGGCTGCAACTGTGTGGAAGAGATGGAAGTGTCAGTCACCAAAAGGGTCACCCAAGAGTCTTTGGTGTGGGTGGCGTTATGTCCATCTCCTCCTGGTGAGCAACTTCAGTGTCCTGAGCACCTCCAAAATGTTTTGGAGTGTGGTGCTCATTCAGCTGTGCTTGCATTCTGTTCAATTTACTCCCTTTGCCGGCCGGTGACTTGTTTCAATCACTGGCTAGAAAGTAATATTGTGCAATTAAATAACAATTCACGAGGTGAAGAACCAACATCGACCTGTCAAAGCCAGCACTTTGCCCACATGCCAACTGCAGCTCTCTTCATTAAAGCAGCACTTGGTGCATCTCCCAAAGAAATCCATATCTGTAGAAGGAAAAAACCTGCACATCTGCCGACAGAAACTTCCTTTTAGGGCTCTTTCTTCTTGCCTTTAAACTCCTCTTTAAATTCTTTTATTCTCTTCGATCTCTTAGAAAAGAAATTCTTCTTCAAAGAAAAAAAAAAGAAATTCAAGCTTGCTCTTCTGAAACACATCAAAAACTCCGAGAAAGCTCTTAGTGCCATGTCTCCTGGGACTTCTTATGCGCTAAATTAAATGCAGATGCTTTAAAAATAACTGGTAAAATATTTAAAGTTGAGTGAGATGTTACAGCTAATAATCTGCTCGTTAAAATAAACATGCAGGTTTTCTAATACAGTAGTAAAGAATTGGCTGCCTGGCACACAGACTGCTCTAAATGGTTTCTCCACCTTTGAAAAGCTGGATGATATTGGCTGAGTCCGGATTAAAAGTTTGCCTTCAACACATCTTTTTTTAGGGGTCAATTTTTCATTTTTTAACACACAAATGTCAAATCTCATCTAGGACAGGCAGTAAACTACACCATCTCTGCCTTTCCTCAGTTAGGAGATGTCTTTAAGGTCACTATGTTAGAGGTTCATGCAAACGAAGATCACGTCCTTTTTTCCCTTCTCAAATTCTTTCATTACCAGTTGTTGTTAATGCCTCCATTTTCATTTTAGCTACTTGCTTTTCAATAAATTAGAAAAAAAAAACAGAGAAGAACCATTTCTTTAGTTTTTATTTTTTCTTAAGCAAAGGTAGCTCTACAGCCTTACACTTACACGTTTTTTTACTTATAATTTGAAAAGGAGACAAAATGAAAAGTTCCAGGGATCCAGTCTCAGGTATCCCTCTCTATTGAGATACAGATTATTTCAGAATTAGTGCTGTCCTTAAGCCCACTGCCTTACTGGCTTTGCCAGCTCCTAAATCCAATTAAGATTCCAGGCTGCATTTTAGAAGCTAAAGAGTCAGTGTGTAAACCTACAAACAGCACATCCTGCAGGGCAGATGTCTATGGCCTCATAACCTCCCTGTCTCAAATGAAGCTGTTTAATTTGATTTTTTATCCTCTTTTATATCTGTACATGTCTCTAGCTGTTCTTAGAAGTAATCTTTTTAAGGCAAATTTGTACAGATGTGCTAAAAAAAGTGCATTATGTCCATATCTCCTGGGCAAGGTGGGACTTCCTGGATGGGACATTTCAGGAGAACCACTCTTATATTTCAAATCTTAATTTTATACTTCCAGACATTTAAACAAGATCTTATTCTATCATTAATAGAGAAGATGATAATTTTGTACCTAGGAGCATTTTCAAGAAAAAAAAAATTAAAATTGGGTTTGTTTAGGAAACAAAACAAACCAAAAAGAAGCTCTAATGCTCTGTAGGGTGTTTATTCTAATAATTAATTTCACTTTTCACACTGGCTAGACATTGTAACAAAATGAAGCAGTTAACAATACAAAGTAGTTTTTATTCAGGTATATGTCCAGAGCTGATGATTAGTTCCAGTCTGTACCTCTGACTGAACTTCACTGACTAATTTTAGTTAAGTGAGATCTGGTCAAAATTACCTTTATTATCTCTTTCTTAGAATATTTTCTTTTCATTTTATTACATTTCTTTATGATTTTAAATTACAAGACAGATAATTTGTATGAGTTAGTGGTCAAAAAAAATTTCAATATCTGCTTCATAAAACTCAGCTCAGAAGTGTATTCTGCTCACATTGACCCACACAGCAACTTCTCTCTTGTCCATATTTTGAGGCTTGTTCTACACAGACCATCCCAAATAATGTTGTAATTCCCATATGTGCACACCACACTTCTGTCAATGAAGTTATTGCAACCCACAGGGGGAAAGAGAAAATAAAAAATTCAAGGAAAAAAATGTGAGGCTCACAGCACCAAACTGGGTTTGGCTTCCAGCCTCCAACTGCTGAAATTCCTCTTGATCTCTGAGGAGAAGCAACTGAAAATACCAGTGAATGCAGTCTTGCACATTTGCTCATTGTGGTCAAAAGCAAGGATATTCCAGATTTTCTAGATTGCCTAAAGTGGGTCAGGAAGCCCAGGAATAACTGGTAAATCCCAGCTTCTCTGGGATTCAGTGCAGGTGCACAGTGACCACCATGAAAAATCCTCATTTACTCTAGAGGAGTTACTTGAGGACTGCTGGACATCCCCAAAATTCAGATAAACATTGACTTCCAACCAAAGACTGCAGAATGACAGACTGTAAACCAGAAAACTCTCTGGGGGGAGAAAACCAACACCTAAACCCCCCAAAACTTCCATTCATTGAGGCTCCTCAAAATGAAAGATTTGCTTGAGTTTTCTATAGAAAAAAACCCCAAACCAAAGCTAAGTCAACTGAACCATTCTTGTCAAAGCAAAGTGCTTTGATCAGGGCACGTTTGAGCTGCTCTGAGATTGTTCTGGGTTTTTCATGACCTTTTTTTCCCTTTCCAAGCCAGGACCTGCAGTCCTGGATGTCTCCCAGGATGAGCCAGGCTCGCTCATGGCCGCGTGCTTCCCTCTTGCCTTACCCAAGAGAGGAAAGCTGGTCCTCCAAAGATGGATGTGACACTTTGAAAGGGTTAAACTATTGCAGTTAAATCTTCTAATAACTAAGTATTGTCATAATCTTGTAATCTTTGTAATTACTAGCTCTGCCAGCCAGATCCTGTTCTGTTTTCTGCCCTACAAAGACACACGGACATTCGAGGTCATAAAATGACTGATCTTGTAGACCCAAGGAAATAAAGCCACTATTTACGTGTGGAAGGATAACAGCACAGAATTCCTAAAAAAATGTACAAATCTGTGAGGTTTGAGACAAACAGGGAGGTATTTATTAGTACGGTGAAAATATTACATTGCAATGAGAGCTTTGCAGGTATTGCTTAAGAGCACCACAATAAAATGAATATGAATTTAATTATTAGATTGTTTCTATTCTTTATAGTTATATTGTTTATATAATATGTTTATATAAATATATGTTTACATTTATATTCTAATGTTGACATTCTTTCTAACCCTATCCCTTAGATTCTTACATTCAATGCCAAAGAGCAATTAAGCTGATTTTTACAAAAATTAAGAGGTGAGGTCTCTTTCTGACCAGAAGCCTATGAAATAACACCAGAAAAAAAGCTCAAAAAGCAGCACAAATAGCACAAAAAACATACAGCTCAACCTTTTACTAATTATAAAGTATACAATGTAAACACTACTCCCAGGAGCTGGGATTAGTTCCTAATCTGAATTTACAATCCCTGAACAACAGCTGGGATTTTTTCATGAGTCATAGCTCATTTCTTCAAATCACCTCTGCCCTCACAAATTAAAAAGAAAAAAAAAGAAAAAAGAAACAAACCAAAAAGAGGTTCCAGATTTATAAAAGTCATCATTATCTCCTGGTTGGCCTAAAACAATTAACCTGAGTATAAAACTATCAGCCTGGAGGAAGCTAAAGCCTGGTTATAATGTGCCTGTCCCCTAAACTGGCTCCCTACTGGATATTATGTCAAGTGTAAGAGTTCAATCTGGACTTCGTGCTGGGAATGTTGCACAACTGGGATCCCTAAAAGGCTTCCAAAAGCTTGAGGGCTGCCTTTTCTCCTCTGCCACTGAGGATTATCAGAGTGCTCCTGTCTAGGAACTTTTAATAGCGTTTTGTCAAGGCACTGAAATGTGTTAATACAGAGTTCGAGTTGTTATAAAATGTTGGCATTAACTGCTCCAGAAAATTAGAAAGTCACCTTTTAATTTCATTCCTTCCTCCTCTCCATTTAGGATGTGTTTTGGTGAGCCTACCCTTCTCTTTTTAGAACTAACCCTGCACTTAGGTTAGTTTCTCCTCAATTTAGGAACTTTTATCATTATTCTCCAACGCTTATTTCCCCCAAGGTGTTTCTCCTCCTTGAAACTCTTCCTTTCCCTACCATCTCCTTCTGGCTTTACTTACCTGAGATTTTGTCTCCCACTTTTCTGTTTTTGCCAAATAATCTTTTCCCATTTTTTTTCAACTCATTTACCACCACTCCTTTCTCCCCTGTACCCCTGCATTTTCTTCCAGTGCCCTGAATTCCCTCCCCCACATATATTTACTCACAGTTCTGCTCCCAGTATCTCTCTCTGTCTCTCCCTGACCCTGCCACATCTGTCAAACAAATTATATCATATTCCCTAAACGGGGTGTGGATCTCTGAGGATATAAATCTCTGAGCAGTGTTGTTCAGTTGCCCTCAGGAGCTGCTCATTATTGAGGTGGGGAGAAGAGGAATGGCTGTTCTTCCCCACTCCTTTCCATCCACCCACGGGGAGATTTGTGGAGCCAAAAGGATTGTTAACATTTCTTTCCAAAATGGAAGCACAGCCAGCTCACATAACGGGACTGAGGGACAGCAGGGTGCAGACCTCCCTTTGTTTACTCTGACAGTAGACCAAGGGCAGCCAAAAAATGCCATCATTGGAGCTGGACCAGCTGAATATCCCAAAGGAAGGCCAAATTCCCAGTGGAATAGCTGCCCTATCACACCAGTCAAGGGCCACGCTGCAGACACAGAAAACACCAGCAAAGTGGTTCAGACCAAAGTCTTCCAACTGGAGTTGCATTAGAGATCCACCTCAAAAACAGGGAAATCTAGGATGAGATCCACCTCATCCAGCTTTCTGAGGTGAGCAGGTGGGCACCATCTAAGCAACAGAGGGAGTAGGACCTTTCCAGAAGGGAACGTATGCTTTTCCAAGGAATATGCCTTAGATCAGAGAGGTGAAATTTGTCACCTGTCTCTGTTGTTCATCTGAGAGAGGAGACCAAGACAGCTCCTTTTGGAGAAGATGGAGCCTTTCCATGACAGGCAAGATTTCCTTCCCTCTCCCACTACCCCAGTACAGCACGCACTTCTCCCTTTCAATGTTTCCAAGGAAAGCAGAAATCGGTTTTCCAAGGTGGAAAACCATACTGTATAAAGCATTAAAAGAACTTTTTATGTTATTTCTACACAATAAACCTTCAGGCAATGACAATGAGGACCCTCTGAGCTCAGTTTAAACTGCTGAGAACCCTACAAGAACTTGGAGGGAGAGGCAGCCCTGCCTGGCCATGTTTTAACTGGGTCCTTAAAAAACACCGTGTTCGGCGTCGGAGCAATATGGTTTTATGGAATCTGAATTGACACATTACTTAGAAATCTGATTTAGCAGCGGTCATAACTGCTCCAGGAAAGTGGTTTCTCTGCTGCAATAAACCAAGTTTATTGAATAGTTGTCTGGTAACCAGCCTGCAGTATGATTATTATTATTTACTATCACCTGATTTCACCTTTCGTTTAGTAATGGCTGAAGTTATTCATCATTCCCCGACGAATTAAATTGCCAAAAGACTTTCATCTGTCTTTCACAGGGAAATTATTTCCTAAAATATTTGGAGAAGCGTTGCTCTTTCATGTGCACACACATTTATTTATATACGTATGCACGCGCACTCGGGGCTTTGTGTTTTATTTCGGAGGACATCACGGCAAGATGAAGGCTTGGCTGCTGAGTCTGCTGTGGTTTTAGCTGTTCTAGTCAGTTCTTCTCTGTTAATTCTGGTGCCTACAGTTGTTTGTTTCATAATTCACCACGTGAGTGCCTGCTGGAAGCAATTTTAATACCTGGTTGCTCTTGGCTCCCAGTGAAGGAGCGTCCTTCATCAGGGACAACAAGATGGGGCTGGTGAGAATTTATGAAGCAATGGCTGGATGTGACTCCTGGGTAGAAATCACTTTTATTATGTGCATAAAATGGTGTTTGGATTAAAGGACAACTGCATTTCTCAAGATGACAACCATTCCAACACCTCAGACAAGGGAATAAAGCCTGCAGTTTGGGGCTTGATTTTAGTGACTTTTATGGAGGTTTTCACTTTGACTGACCTGAGAATTTAAGGGATAACCTAAACACAATGGGTATTCGGTTTTCATGTTTCATAAAAAGGCAGAGTTGACAAAAATATTTCCTGTAAAATAAACACTGAAACCTACTTAGGTGCTGAAGGTCAGACTCAAAAATAACCCAGAGTCACAGGAGTTTTCATGGTGCCTTTCCTTCCGTCACATTTCTAATCAAGGTAGTCCCAAAGGTGTCATTATTACAGCTGTTAGTAAAGATAGCTGATATTTTCTTCCAAAACCTGTGCTTGTGGCAATTGATATGCCTTGCTGCTGCCCTAAAGGTATGGTTTGATTCATCAGAACCTGGTGGATGCATCCTAAAACGACTCTTTTAACTATTACAGTTCTTGTGTGTGTTGCTGCGTGAACAAACCACAGGGGTTTTCCTGTGATTATTTTGTAATAATATTGTGAAGAACAGAGAGGAATATAAGGGGAATAGAGAGGAAAATAACAATGTAGACTCGCCACAAAAGAGTTTTCACAGAGAGAAGGAATTTGGGGAAATTTTAAGGAAAAACACAATCTCATCAGCAACGAGGGAGAAAAAGGACGTGACCTGGAAGCTTAAAATGTTGTTACCACCCTAGAGTTCCTCTGCTGCTAGATCCAATTTGCTAAACCCTTCCCATCTGAGGGTTTTATGCTCTCCCTGCCTTGTCCATGAGGAATTCTACTGACTGTCATACACCAAACTAATGCCAGATCAACCCTTTTTTTATTATTGTTTAACAGGAAATATTTCATATTCAGGACAATCATCATGCAAAGCTGATCACACGACAGAGCTGACCATATCCTCCTGTAAAGTGAGAGGAGTGATCAGGTGAGACAGTAAACCTAACCTGGATATACAGCTCCAGATATTTCAGGGAGTAATTTCATTATTCACATCTTATCAATCATACAAGAGAAACAATTAGTCTTCAAAATTGTTCAGCTGGCATGATGGCAGGATTGGCATTTGATCAGCTGTGGTCATCTGGATCTTCTCTATTCCCGCTTTATTGCCCTTTTTTTGGGCTTATTCTGGCTCTATTGCCAGTTTTGGTTGAGCAGGCTTTCACCATGTAATGAATAATTTCCTTTGGCTAAAGTACCCAGCCGTTCACAAGAAATTGTGTCAGGTGAAGTCTGACTCAGGACAAATTTGAAGTGCAAGATGAACCTAAACGTTTACTGAGGACAAGAACAACAAACTGGAGATGTATTCTGAGAACATTAGAGCTGCTGCAGCTGTTCCACAGTCCTACCAGTGAGTGCTCTTCTTTCCCACATAGATGTTTTTCAACCTTCTCTGAACAGCTGAAGGACTTCACCAAAGGACACAAAAATTCATGAAGTAAAATTTTGTCTGCCTGCTCAGAATGTCCACCTGAAAACTCAAAGTCTGTGCTTAGGAAACCACTGGGAACAGAGGGAGGCGGAACAAAGCATCATATTCTTTGTTGAGGTGTTAAAGATGTAGTTAAAGAAGAGTTAAGTATTTCTGTGTTCAAGGCACCTGCTCCTCCCCAAACCTCTCCTACAGACTCAGATTTCACTTGAGAGCGCTGTCTGTATCAGAATTGCACAATCCTCCCCCCAAGTGTACATGAAATGTGTTTTAGGACAGGCAGAGAGGTTGTGACCTGACTAAGAGGCATCTGATGGTATTTTTTTTTTTGGTTCATGGGCTTCCTTTTCTTCTCATTGTTGCTGTTTGCAAATAGCTCCAAATAAATAAATAAATAAATGAAATTAGTCCAGTGTGAAAAGAAACGTGCCAGGGAGAACAAAATTCTGCCAGCTGGTCTTTGCCTTATGTTCTTCTGCTATTAGACCTGAAGTTTTTGAACCCAAAAATTCATACCGTAATTATTCAGTTAAGGTCTTGCAACAGATTTTGTGCTGATTTTATTTAGACACACTCAAGAAAACATTTCTTGACTGCTTTTTTCCAGCTCTCATTAAAAAAAAAAAAAAAAAGAAAAAAAAGCCATGTCATAATTTGTTTTCCCCAGATTTTTTATAACAAATCCAATTTAGTATAGTAAAATTCCTCATCATACATAATCAGGCACCTTCTGCTCCAATAGGAGGTGTTATACTTTCTTCCCGTGCTACTGCTCCTTCCCTCCTAGACTATTTCCCAGGAATTTAGATAACCTTTAACTGTTGTTTCCATAACTAAATACTGTTATTTCTGCTAATTTGAATGAGACTGTAGTTGAATATTAATAATATTTTACATTTTCCTCCTTTCTCCAGTAAATAACCTCTCACAGGCTGAGTGCTGTAGACTTTCTGATTCCTCAGAAAACTTGAAAATTCCCAAGAGGCCACTTAAAAAGATTTCTGGTCCTCCTACACAACTTGATTTTTCTCCCTGCAGCAGGTATTTTGCTGTGGAAATCCAAGTAAGAACGTGGAAAAGTGGAATATTGTGGGGACATGTATAAAATTGGATTCCTTGCTGGTTCTCGACAGGCACCACAGAGGAAACTGATGGAATCCAAGCAGGAACCTGGAGCTGGACAAGAAATCAGAAGTGCAAAACTTCAGGTGAACTTCTAATGGATTTGCCATTCAAGATAGAAAAAAAAACCCCAATCAGTAACTGTAAGGATCTATTGATTTAAAGTTGAAATAAACTAGATTGAAGAGGATATCGAAGTGCAATTTTTATTTTGTTTTCTGCCTAGTGGGAAAGGTATAAAATTAAGCCAGTCAGATTGAGATATGTTAGTTAAAAAGTCTATTCATATATATAAAATGGCTGAAGTGCCTTTCTGTTCACCAGCATTCATTTAAATAAATAAAAAAATTGCATGACAGCAACCAAACAAATTTTCTCATTTTTCTACCAGCTTCAAATCCTACCAAACCATATCTCATCGGTATTTCTGAAAATGAAACATCATAAGAAATATCAAAAGAAAGCCCACTGTTTAAAAACCAAAGAACTCCAGGGATGCCTGTGTACATTGCTCCTGTGAGAATATTGGCTGTTAAATTCTGATTTAATTCCCCTGAGATTAATTTGTTCAACAAGTGTGCCAAAGGTTTTAATAAAGCAGGAGTTCTGTGAAGCAAATATCTTTCAATTCTACCTTTACAGCTCTATTTGTTGTTAAGCATCTCTCAGCATTTCTACAATTTTATAACCTATGTCCAGCCCACCTCTCCTCAATCTGAGGAATCTGCAGTAATCCTGCCTCTTTTTTTCCCCTCTAATTTACGATGGTGAGGGTTTATTTAGCATATAACACAAGGAAAAGATATCTGCATCTTGAAATTGCAGTGCACCTGGCAGTGATAACCCAGCAAACATGAATTTCCCCCTCCTTATTTGACCAGTGTGGCCAGTTTTAATTCTCTGGCTTTGTGGTGGAGTAGTAACGCTGCAGGTTTTATCAAAATAACAAGGAATTTGGGGATGCTTTCCTGCTGAGAAATTGGGTTATATCACCTTATCTGGCAAAGAAAATCAAAATATGGCAACACCACGAATAGAGGCACTTCTTCAGTTTTAAATAGGCTTAGACTGAGACACTGGATACACTTAATTCATTTTGCATGTATTCCCTGTCTCTCCATGTGAAGATACTTCTTGAAGTGCTTAATTAGCTAAAACATCTAAAACCAACAGTATTTTACCTTTTTCATTTATTAATGAAACTATTTTCAGCTTAATCTTTATTTTTCCTCTGGCATGCTTGCTCATGTGAAGCGACTGATTCTTGTTCTGTAGGATATACTTCTGCATTTGTAGGTTTCTAGAATATGGTGATCTTTCTTTGATCTCTCTTCTTCTTCCTTTTGATCTTTCTCCCCACCAGTAAAAACTGTTCCTCTATACTCCTTTTTTCACCATATAAGACTTCAAAAAAAAAAACCAAACACCTTTCTATTTTGTTTTCTCCACATATCTCTATTTCTTGCCTGCTTTATCTTTTGTTTTCACAACAGCACTTCACGAAGTTACTTTATTAATTTTTTTTTTTTTTTTTTTACTTTCGTAGTAACACGAATGACCAAACTGTGCAGTACTTGGGGTTACTCTAATATTTGCTTTCCTTATGTCAGACATGCTCCCTATGCTCATTCATAGAGTGATTTGGGCTGGAAAGAACCTTAAATAATCATCCAGTGCCACCCCCTGCCATGGGCAGGGCCACCTCCCCCTATCCCAGGCTGCTCCAAGCCCCATCCAGCCTGGACTTGGACATTTCCAGGGATCCAGGGGCAGCCACAACTTCTTTGTAAATAATCTGAGCACTTGAAACTCTCTTTTAAGTTGGCAGAAATAATAAATTTTTCCCACATTTTGACTTGCAACTTTGCTAGATTTTTTTTTTTTTTTTTGCTTCCAACAGCAGTTAGGCTCAAGGTGATAATTTTCAAACTATTTTCATAGTATTTAGTGGTAGTATTTTGTAGTATTTAGTATTTAATTTGTATTTAAATACTATTCTCATAGTGATGAAATATTTCAAATAGATTTCAAAATCATATTTTCAAATCCTATTCTCTGAGAGTTTAAAGGGCAAAAGTATCAGGAGCACAGGTCTCCAGTCCAACCTCATGCTCAAAGCAAGGCCAACTCTAAGACACATTGATCCAGCTGGGACTTGAAAAACACCAAGGATGGAGACAGGACAAGGAGAAAACCACCAAGGATGGAGACAGGACAAGGAGAAAACCACCAAGGATGGAGACAGGACAAACTTTCCGGATAATCCACACCAGCATCCAGCTGTTCTCGTGGGGAAAAAGTGTTCCCTCACACCCAGGCTCATTTCTTGTTGTTGCTCATCCTCCTGCCCAAGAGAGACCTGCTGTAGGACTTGCACTGCCAGGACACGCTGTGGCCTCGTGTCCTGCTCGTTGTCCCAACCTCCAGGGCTTTTCCCACCTTCCCCAGTGCCCAGCCAGGCCCTGCCAAGGGCTTGGTCCATCCCGGGGCCGGGGAGAGGAAGGCGGGTTGCTGTGGATGGAAATCAGGAAGCTCCTACATGTCAGAGACAGCAGAATTGTTCAGCACCTGCAGATGGGGCAGCAAATCTGAAATCTGCCCTTCACACACATATTCTGTTATTTATTACAGGTTTCAATCTTATTTATCACCAATTTCATTAAAAAGAATTTTAAAAATATCAGAAGCCAGGCAGCAATGTTCTGATTTCTCAGGTCGCCGCCTCCATCCTGAAAGGAAAAGATGAGGCAGAAGAGATCCCAGAATGTGGCCTCTTTAGGATTTGCCACTGGGCTCCAGCCCCACGCTGAGGCAGAGTGAAGCTGGCTAATCATGGTGTTTTCCAGCCTGGAACAGCTCTGTTATCAGCCACATGCAGGCTCTGACCCCCAAAGGCTGCCTATTGTGCAGCATCTGGGGCTGCCAGCAAGGACAATGGATTGACCTGCTCAGCCTTTGCAAATTGAAACTGCCTGGGAAAATAAAAAAATAAAAAAATAAAAAAAAGAGAGGAAAAAAAAACAGAGAGAGAAAAAGAAAGGGAAAATAAAGAAAAAAGGAGGAAAAAATAAAGGAGAGAAAGGGGGGAAAAAAAACCAAAACACCAAACCCCCCAAACCCAGGTTTATTAGCATTGGGTTGTGGAGGAAAAAACCAAAAATGCTGGGAATCTTCAACTGTCACTTGCAGAATTCACATGCCTGCAATCAATCTGATCTAAAGAGCAAAGAATAATGTTTCAGGACAAAACAACGGATTGTGTTTAGCCAATTAGGGATGCTGCAGGTTTAAATCACGTTTTATTTTCAAATGAGTAGAAGGTGAGACAATAAACTGCAGAAATATTGGAATGAAATAGAGTTGCTGCAATGAATATGCAGCAAAATGCAAATATAAGGGAATATTTAAATCAGGACATAAGAAATGGGAAATTAGTTATATTTTTTCAAGGCTACCAGTAATAAAATAGGGAAAAGCAGACAAAAAGCATTGATCACAAACAGGTTTACTTCACACAAGAACATTTTCCTTGCAGAGGTAGCGTGGCTCTCTGGAATGTTCTAACTGCTAAAGAGGTTAAAAGATTAGTGTCACTGGGAAAATTTCAGCAACACTGATCTTAAATATTTTTCACTGGGATATAAAATCCATCCACACTGGGCTTGCCACTAGGTGTCTGTTTATACTTTTCTAACATGAAAAAACCCCACGTTAATGGCAATTAGAAACATACAGAAAGCAGATTATACAAAAAGCATAATGTACGAGCACTAATTTAATTTCTTCCCAGAGGGAGTTTCAAAGGAGCATATCCCTCCCATTTTTCATATTTAATGATACATTGCATTATAGTGACAAACTGGTGTTTGAGCCTTAATAAATTAATCAGTAAATAAATACAAATATACCGTTCCTGTGCAGAGGTGAACTCATCCTTGCACGAGGAAAAGCCCAGCAAACTTCAGTGCTCACTGATCCAGTGAATCCTAAACAGAAATTTTTGCAGTTTCTGGGCTTTTAAGACTGGAGAATTCAGATGAAAGGTCTTAGCAGAAAAATACATATTTAGAGGACAATTCCCACCCCTGGAAGTGCCCAAGGCCAGGTTGGATGGGGCTTGGAGCAACGTGGGACAGTGGAAGTTGTCCCTGCCCATGGCAGGGGGTGGGACTGGATGATCTTTAAGGTCCCTTCCAACCCAAACCATTTTTATTATATGCAAATATAGGGACATTATTGATAACAATGTTCAGTAAATGGCAGCAAATACCATTTACCTTTAAATTATTCATGTCTTTGTATTTAGAATGGCCTGACATGGAACTGCAGCTGGAGAGCAGCCTTTCTGGCCTGTGACATATGTATAATTTCTTCACCACCTTTTCTTACAATAACCACAGCAAAATATCTTGACTAACGAGAGCAAAATTCCCCCCTAAAAGCAAATATTTCATTTCTCTAATCAGCACAGCACATGCAACAGATTTCAAAGCAATTGAAGGAAATATGCCCAATACCACAGCCCAAACCACTCCTTCAGGTGTAAGTTACTGCTAGCCAAAATTTATAACCATTCCCAGCCTCTTTTCCTCTCATGGAGTTGCTGATTTTGGAAAAATGGAGAGTCATGTCCTGCATGAAGTGCAACCAGAGCAGTGACTTGGCATTCGAATCATCCCTTCTGAACCTCATGTGGAGTAGCTGCAGCTAACAGACGAAAAATATCTCTGTGTAATCACAACATTGCAAAATCAACTTTCAAAAGGCCTCACGCTGCCATTTAAGCAACAGCATACACTGATGATTTCAAAGATATTCAGGGTGTTATTGCTCATTCAAACAGAAATATGGTCCTTGCTGTGGATCTTTAAGTGCAGTTCACCATTCCACCATAAGCACAGGCAAAAACAAAAGGCAGAAAAGCACAGTTCAGGTTTTTGTGCTTCATACTGATAATTACTCGATTCTGCATGCTAGAATTTATAATCAGGCATTTATCTTCCTTTCTGGGGCTCACCTGGGTAATTACATTAGAAAGTAGTGACTGTGGTTTCAGAATAAGATGAGGAGCAATTTTTGACAGGTCACCATTGGAGACAATTAAAAGCAGCTGCTTGCAGCAGTTGGGATTACACCAGTGTGCTGGTTTAATGCAAACTATACAATCAATCTGGAGCACAAGGATCTTTTGAGGACTGAATTAATGTTTGATTGAATGAACTCAGGCATTTTACAAGCCAGAGTAAGCAAAGTGCTCAGAGCTATCAGACAAATACTGATTTGAATAACAGCAAGGATGTGAGAACAAAGGCTGAAATAAGGTGCCTCGTTGGAAGCAGAGGGTGCCACGGTTTCCTTCAGCTCGCATCGAGCTCCCCTCTTTTAAACAAAAAGTTATGTATGGTTAATTGTGGCAGAGAGAAGATGTGGCAGTGCCTCACTGCTCAGGGTGCTCAGACCTTTTCTGGACTGAGAAACCTTCAGATGCCCAGGGAGGTTTGGAGTGCCCATCCCTGGAGGTGTCCAAGGGAGGCCTGGCCGTGGCACTCAGTGCTCTGGGCTGGGCACAAGGTGGGCATCGGGCACAGCTGGGCCTGGCTGGGCTGGGAGGGCTTTTCCAGCCTCAGGGATTCTGTGATCTGATTTTAATCCAAGCCAAATCACCTAACATCAAAAAAGGATTTATGCTCTGAGGAAGGAGACTGCAATGATTTAGGCAGGGTTGGATGTGTATTGATGTGTTAATCTGTTGTCTTCACCAGGTACCTTTGGATTCACTGTAATCTGTGTCTTTTCTCCTGGAGTAGAGAAAGACACAAGGCATGAGGCCATTCAGAGTCCAAATATCTTGTATATTCTACAAACAAAAGTAGCTGGCTCTGGCATTTTGTGCAAGGGCATCCATTCTGTCTG
Organism: Oreocharis arfaki; assembly: GCA_013398015.1. NCBI lineage: Eukaryota > Metazoa > Chordata > Aves > Passeriformes > Paramythiidae > Oreocharis > Oreocharis arfaki. The sequence continues at coordinate 291,147 of VZRR01010831.1, read as the reverse complement.
CCCAAAATGATGCAAAATCAAGAATCCATTTTAATTCTGGCTCTGAGCACCTGATGCCTGGAGCATCCAGGAAGAAGCATAAGAGATCCTGCAAAAAATGTGTCAAAAATGCCCTTTTTCATAGCTCTCTCTAATCAAAACCTCAATCCTTATATTCTTGAAGCAAACTATTGGATTGCTTCATCAGTAATTCACCAACGATCAGCCTGACTGGAAATCCTGGAGGATGGACTTCTCTGAATGAAGGGATAAATGAATCTTTCTTTCTTATACCTATTAGTGTTTGCTTATACTTAAGGTTGATTTCATGAGATCCAGGGAGATTTAAGTCCTCTGCTTCAGGCATCACCCTTGCCCTGAGAATAACAGCGAGTGTTTGCAGCCAGTGCAACTCAGCAAGAAGCGAATGCAATCAGGAAATGCGTGGGAGGGAGGAGAGAAGCAAGAAAATCCAGCCTCAGTAATATGAAAAGCATGTACAAGGTGCGTTATGCACTTGTTAGCAACTGTTAAAACTTAAGCAAGGTGGTGAGGAACACGACTGGAATGGAAGATTCAAACAGGATTTGTCCCTACTGTGGCTCCAAAGGATTTGCCAGCACAGGTGTTAAATGTTCAGTGTCACTAAAATCAAAACTCCCACAGAATTTCTAGTATTCATTCTTATGTGTTGATGTTAAGAAAGAAAAAAAAAAATATAACAGGGAGAAAAGGGTTATTTGGTGGCTTGTATTGCAGAGGGAAACAATGAAAATTGGGTGTGATTTACCATATTAAAATGCTCCTGCATCCTACAGGGTTAATGGCAACAGCCCTCATAGGAAAATAAGCAAAAATTTCATCTAGAAAAGCCTTTTTTGTGCAATTTTTGTGGGGGATTCATTATTTTTCATATGCAGTATATGACCACCTGCTCTGAGCACCAGCAGTTTGCCAGAGCTGTATTTATTTTCAGGCTGTTTCTTTTCAAAACCTGGCTGTCCAGCCCCAAAAGCAAAAGCATCCCTTTAGCCAGATTCCCTTCCACAGGTGCATTGTGGAAATCTCCAAGTCACAGCATGTCTTAAAACCCTCCATTCAACCCCCCTGAGCCAGTGCTTAAGGGGTCTCTTCCTGCAGAGCCCACTCTGTGTTTCGTTTAAATTCCGGTGCCGTCATCTAGGCCGGGAATCTCAGCTTTGGGATTCTTTGCCCGTCACCTTCAATCCGCGTTACTATGGGTACTGGAAAGCCTATTACTGTACAAGGGGAAGAGCCACGAGAAAGGAAAGGCACAGAGATTTGCAGAAGCAACAAAAAAATAACCAACAAAACCCAAAAAAATAAAGGCAAACGGCAAAGAAAATTCCCAGTCGCCCGTAGGACATAATTTTTGTACAATATCTTTCTCTCAGGAATGCCAAAACCATCAGTGTTATTAGAGGCAAACAAAAATGGAAGGTGAGATCGCTGTTCCCTGCCCCACAGTGTCACACACAACGTCTCTTGCACGCTGTCTTTGCTGTGTTTCTCACCTCTGCAGGAATGCTATGGGAAGTAAATATCATTCACATAAGAACAGCACTCTGTCAACAAGTCTTTTTTTGCCACTGAAATAATCAATGAGGAAACAGCAATCTGCCCTGCAGCCTTCTGCACTCTCCAGCGTCTACAATAAGATTTCTACACGTTGGCAGTCAATACGGTTCAATTAATGTTTAATTCATGCTTTCTTCCTGAAGCAAGATGAAAAGACAGAACATTTATCAACAGCAGAACCACAGCAAAAACAAACACTTCTTGTTCCGGTATTACCATCTTTTTGAGATGCGAGGCGCCGTGTCTGAGAACAACCAAAATGTCACCTGCCGTTTGTTTTCCAGGGCTGCATTAAGTTTTGCAGATGATCACATAAAATATTAGCCTAAAAATATACGGTGAAGGGAATTCTTCAGTGAGTGCAGCAGCCACACTAAAGCATTTTTGCTATTTTCAGTGAAGATATTCTGGAAACTAAACCCAATCCCGTTGTATCGAAGTGTGTGTCAGCTAAAAACTCAGTCCCACTGAAAATCTTTTCTTTTCTGAGCCCTGTGTTTGTGGTTATCAGGTAGATTGCTGGTCATCCAAGTGAATGCTGACTGCTCCTAAGAGGCTGGCAAAGCACTCGCTGCTGAGCTGCCATGATCCCTCTCTTGTCAGCAAGCATCTGTCTTGCTGAAGATACAGTGTTTTATCTTCATGTCTCAAACATCCAGGGCTCTAAAAATAAGAGTTCAAAATCTAATTCATGTCCATGGCCCACCTAATCATCCAGCAGGCTTCAGTAAATGCTTTTTCATTGTTTCCTTTTTCATTGTTTCCTTTTTCAGTTTCCTGTGCTCAACCAGCAGATCCAGCTATTTACAGTTATGAATTAACCTCTTAGACCCAAACGTGGATCCAAGCCCCTCGCCAGGAAAGGCTGGTGAAGACCGAGGGTGAGCCCAGCCAGGGCTATCTGATGTAATGAGCATCCTCTCATTATGATCCACTTTGATCAGCAGTGACATTTGAGTATCAAATATGCCCTGCCCCTCATCTTGAAACTTCTCATATCAAAATGTCTGAGGTTTCAAAGAAGAAGAATGAAAAATTCTTGGGATTAAGCGCTGGTGCAGTGGGGATGACAGAAAAAAGGCAGGTGACATTTTTACATACTTTTCAGGGTGCCAAATTATTTTACAGAGAGGTCATTCTTCTGTACTGAAAACATGGTCCACAGCACATGCCAAGAGACCAAAATGCCACAGACTGAGAGAAGTTTTGCTTGGTTACCACCACCCTGGGAAGAAAATGGTTTTATATCAATAGCAGTTCTGTGCTAAGATACACAACAAGCACGAGCAACAGCACGCAGAATCTTTCATGCCAGGGTTTGACAACCACAAAGAGATGTCTGTAGAGACAACTACAGACATCAATAAGCTTGTGGGTCTTTTTCTTTTTAGGTATGTCCTGAATTCATATCTAAAATTGGCCACATATCATGAGACTTTAGTAGTCAAATGCTGAGAGTATTGACCAGGATCAACAAGTAACTGAAGTATCAAAAGCTGGACGTGATAACATCAGAAGGTCTAGAAAACAGAGCATGGTAAGAAGGGCTGAAAGAGTGGATGTCATTTAGTCTGAACAAGAAAATATTTTGGAAGCTAAACCAGCAGTCTTCAAAGTGGAGAGTGGAAGAGAGAGAAGATTTTCTCCATCCAACAGAGGTTTGACTGGGTGGATTTAGTTTCAGTTCAGGAGAACAGTTCAGTCAGGACCAAGAAGCACAGGGAAAGCTCAGCATTCCTCAGGAATGGCCCAGATGTCAGGTGGTCCTGCCCTCAGGCAGGGGATGGCAGAGGTCAGCCCTCAAGATCCTCTCCCAGCTAATTGTGGGATTGCAGAGCCCGCCAGCAGGAATGGATTACAGGGGGTGCAAACACCCATCCATAGGTGACATCCATGGTGTACATCCCACCCAGGGGATGTGGGCTGAAGAGCACAGGATTCAGTTCAGTCTGGATAAGTGCAACAAATCTACCAATAGAAGGGAAAACACTGAGGAAATTAACTGAGCATGATTACATATGACTCATGTACAGTCACATGCCCACCAAAGCTGTTCCCTATGGAACTGGGTGGATGATCCAGCATCAATCCTTCCCATGCAAAAGGATGAACCTGGAATGTCAGGCCACGTGTTAAGGAACACAGCCATAACACCAACCTGGTCCTCACGGTCCTTGGCCCACCAGACAGTTTGGGAGATGGGATGAATGGGCCCAGAGCCAAATGTGCTTTGAAAACAATCCAATTCCAAGGAAAATGCTTGAAAGGAAATACACTTTCTTTTTTCTTTTTTTCTTTTTTTTTTAAAACAGCCCACATACTGTGGGAAATTTAGGGTAGGTACATGGAGGAAATTCTTTACCATGAGGGTGGTGAGGCACTGGCACAGGTTGCCCAGAGAAACTGTGGAGGCCCCATCCCTGGAAGCATTGAAGGCCAGGCTGTATGATGCTCTGAGCAACCTGGGATAGTGGAAGGTGTCCCTGCCCATAGCAGAGGGCTGGAACTGGATGGTCTTTAAGGTCCCTTCCAACCCAAACCCTTCCCTGATTCTGTGGAAAAAGGAAGAAATGCCTGGGAGAGAATTACCTCTGCTCCAAACACCACGGGACATCTCTCATCTGGAGGGAAAAGACCACCCAGCCTCAGGTTAAAGCCTCCTAAGGAAAAGCCTGTCTGGGCAGCTGCAAACCGAGAGCTCAATAAGGCAGTAAATGCTACTTCTCCACATCAGGTGATGGATTTTGATTCTCTCACTTTTATCAGATTATGCTGAGTACATGAGAAAATAAAAGCAGAAAGGATGTTTCTTGTCTCATAAGCACAGTTCAGATAAGGATAAGAAGGGAAGTTGTGCTTTCCTTTCAAGAGGCAGTGGACTGAGGAGGTATTGTTATTCAGCTGCCAAGAGCTCTCTCCCTTATGTATAGACATCAGTGTTTGCTCTGAAATATTGTCTGATATCTTAATTGGAGGCTACTTTTCACATGTGCCCATGGAGAAGTAAGGCACTGCTTCGCTTCCTTGCAGGGACAAATCCTGTCCTAGGCCCTGGCAGAGGGAGATTGTCTGCAAGGGGGTGCCACAGCTTTAACTCACACAGCCTCATCCTCTGGTGGGCTCTGCTTCAAAGAGTTCCCTTTATACTATCCAGGATTGTTATGGAGTGAAAATTATCCCCTGTTCCAAAGTGCAACTTCCTTCTCTTGGGATTTCCTGGATCAGAAGGGCTGGCACAAGCTGGAGAAGTCAAACCTGCCGAAGCGAGGAGAGAACAAAACAAACCAGAAAGAGCCCGACTGAGCTGTGAGCAGGCAAGTACAGCAAGGAACTCCCCAGTAAAGCATCCCACGGATGAAAAAAGGAGCTCTGAACTCATTACTGTGAAAGTGGTCACTGCAGTTGTATTTTTTTTTTTAAATGCTGTATCTATGATCCTAAAATTATCCAGCTGTGCTTATAGGAAAAGTAAAGGATTTTGTATTAACTGAGACCTTGGTGACTTCAATTTATTCTTACCAACCTCACCGTTTCAATTTTGCCTTTCAGCACACTGCTCCATAAAGATATGAAAAAAAAAAATAAATTAATAACAGAACTTTTACAGCAGTAAAAATATATCCCATATTTACAGGAAATTTTCAATGAAAACCAGTTTGGCTTGGGGAGGGTAAAGCCATATGTGCTTTAGAATATTTCAGGTACCTCCGTCCACGTCCATACTTATCTAACTTGGGAAGTGGGCACCCTATAGCATCAGTCAGCTGAAATTACTCAAATTTTTGATTTTTAGAAGCAATGAGATGCCACTCAAGAGGCAAATCCCCACCATAAACCTCACTTCCACCCTGGGAGGCAGCTATACAAGCAGGTGTGCAGTTAAAACAGCAGTGCTACCATGGGATTCACTTGATAAAATAAAATTCTGACAAATACTCCAGAATTTTATCAGTAGCTCTGTGGCAGTAGTTATGTCAAGCTACCAGTATGCAATGGTTTGCCACATCACTTCTCTTTAAATTGATTAATTATTTCTACTCCTTATTCTTGTGTCTCTGCCTGTCTGCTTTTTCCCCTGAAGAGTGTAAAATGACATTTGTGATTGCTGCAGTTGGAGAATGAGATTTTTATTAGGAAAGCAATTGCTACAGCAAAGATGATCAAGAAAAATTTTGCTGGTTTCTTCCATTTTTAATAAAACAAAATTATCCCATTTTCCTTCAGTCTTGACCTAGCAAATGGCTGCTAAGCACCTGCCAGGTGAAATGCTTTTTCCTTTCACAAGGAAAGGATTTCAACACTTAATTCGCCAATTCAGCTAATGTTTAATTCATTTTCTTGTCAGCCAGCTAGATTAAAAGAAAGAACATTTGTCAACAGGAGGGAGGCAACAAGAATCCAGCTTTGCACTCCAGTCCTAATTTACAAGAGCACCAAGTTCCCATTTCTGGATGAAACCTGTCTTGGGAGGAGGGAGGCCAAAGTTGAGATTGCAAACCATAAAGGAGCTACTGGAAGGCAGACATCCCTGATGATGGATCCTTTAGGCAAAGTCAAATTTATGATCTAGTTAAAATGGAATATCCTGGCATCTAATGTCATCACAGCACTAATGAGATAGATCTGTAGCAGCAAACTGCCTTCTCTGGTGAAATACATGATTTTCTTTATTTCCTCTGCCTCAGCTTGCCTCCAGTTTTATGCCAGGCAGGGAGCAGGAGCTGAGCTTGCTGCAGGTGAGGATTTTTCCCCTGGTGCTGTGCAGCATTTGTGCATTCACTGCCACTGTAAAACAGCATAAGGAATAGAAAACTCAGCTCTGGGGGGAAAAAAAAAATGGCAGACGTGTGTGTTCTGCAAAGACCTACAGAGGAAGGAGAAGGGTGTAGAAAAACATCTTTTATTTCTCAGACATTTGTATTTCTCTCTGAGTCATGAGAAAGGCGGTGATTAATCACAGGCAGATGTCATGGAACAAGACACATAGCACGAGTTGTATGTGAAATGTAGACATTACCGGTGGAATCACAAATCCCAGCTTTCCTAATTGGAGATTCCTTCCACCAAAATGGAGACTATCCTGAAAACGCTCGTTTTAAGATCCATGACTTCTGTCGCAATAATTCAGAGTTTTGACAGCACTATAAAATGCTGAGAATATCTGGATTCTGGCTTATTCCTCATTTGTCTACCCTTTCCAAAAATACATTGATTTTTATAGGTATGACAAGCTGGTTCAATTCATCTCTATGGGAAGCAATCTTTCATATCTGTACGTGGATGCTGGGAGATATTTTGAGCACACCAGAAAGGGTAACAAATGCAAACTGCTGTAGGCTCACATATCTGGCAGAATGACATCCAGGAAGCTGCAGAAGTGCTGCAATCTCTACAATGTAATGACACTGCATCAGATAATGTACCACCTGATGGAAACTGCAAAAAATCATAAAAAGGAAGCATAAAGGGAGAAAAAATAAGCAAATACGTGGAGGAATAAATACAGCGACTGACCTTCTGTTTGTTTTCCTCTATTCCCCCCTCCCCAGCTGCTTTGATTTTAGTGTAGTCAAGTCTTTGTTGATATTGCAGCATGAAAATGAAAGTGGGGAGGGGGGGAGATTAACCCTGAGAGGAAAGAGGAACCTTTGCAGATCTCATTTATTCTGAGTTCTTCAAACTAATCCATTTGCAAGTCAATCTTATCGAGAAGCAGAGAGGCTCCTTATTGCAACGTTCCAGGGAAAAGGGAAAAAACCTAAACCAGCTCACATGGAGCAGTGTCTCAGCCAGAGGAATTGAAATACAGATTTTCCTCTCTGCATCCCCCTCAGCACTGTGGCTGCTTGCAGCTTGCACTCCATGTGTTCCCAAAAGAACCTTAGGATTCAGCTGAGCACTAAATATTTGAGCTCTAAACAAGAAAGAAGCTTGTGCACCCACCTAGATTCAACCCCTAACAGGAGTTTGGAAGACAAATTAAGGAGTTCTTTTTAGTCCCTGGATTATAAATATCTTCCTGCACCTCTATGCTTCCCCAAAATTAGGCATAAGCTCAAAAAACCTTGTCTGTTCTGACCCCACGCTTGCAGAATTTGCTGCTAATCTTTTCCCCTGCAGCAGCACTGCATCTAAAGCTAAAGCTTCATTATTTAATTATTTTCTAGCCCGTGAGCACAGCCCTGAAAATGAAACGTGAATATAAACTCAGGCAGTGGCATTTCTGAGGCTGCAGCAGAACTGGGAAACGAGGCCGAATTGCCACAGAAAATACAAAAAACTGTAATGATGAAATTGTGAAATGATAGCCCGAATCTCAGTTTATATTTCATGAAGAGGAATTGAGCCATATGACAATTTATGGGCTTCTTGGAGGTGCTAAATCTGAACAGGAAGGACGGTAGTGGAATGTGAGCTTTGCCAGAGCATCGTGGGTAACCTGTTCCCACAAAAGAGCGCCAGGAAAATGCTGATCCATCAGGGACTGCCCTAAGCTCCCTCTCTCCAGATTTCTCTCATGGTTTTATAGGTGTCAGCAATGCATCACCAACAAACAAAAATCCTTAGAGTGTTGGCACTTGAAATTGTGAAATCACAACACCAAGAGTGGGACTGAACACACAGGTACCTCACGGGACAAGATTTTGCCACTCCCTCTCCTATACAATTCTCCTCCACCCTCCCTTTTATTTAAGGTTAAAAAAAAACCTGCTGGCAATATTCCATAGCTGAAAACCACACAATTAAGACACCTTAATTCAGGTCTTGGGTCCAGGGAGCTGCTTTGTCTCCTTTCCTATCAGCATGCAACAGGATTAAAAACAATGGCTAATGGGGCTGATATTCCACTGTCACCCAAGCAGGTCTTAATTGCTGCAAGGGCAATTTCTGCCAGCTTTTCACAACCAGGGCTGCTTCTGGCAGCTTCACAACACTTATTTTTACAATACATCATTCACCTGTCTGCCATCAGCTCCTGCTGTAATGAAATGCCCACCCAAATATTGGCTCATCAAACAACATGAAGGGTATCCATACACTGAATCTCATGGTCTTCCCCCTAGTCCTGAAAAATTATAAACATCAGGAGGTGTCTGTGATCACTCAGAGAGGCTGTTAGGTTTAATTTCAGCTCTTCTTTTTTTCTCCTTTAGGAGGGGGCAATTGGTTGTTCTTTGTTCTTTTTTTGGTATATGAATAAACAAACTTGAGAAGAAAAGGCTGAGCATCTGATTTACTGCCCACCAATAATAGCAAACCTGAAGCAGTAGTAAACCAGAATCAACATTTTCTGCCTAAGCTCAGGATTTTTCTTCCGTTTTGCAAGCACCAACCCCGTGTCATTTTGAATGATAGTTCTTTTTGTCTATTTTTCCCTCCAATCTAATACCTGTCACAACCATCACACCACCAAGAGCCTTCTCATAGGCTTTAGTTAACCCACTGATCCATGGAAAAGCAGAACCTGGAGCCTGCAGAAGCCTTTCCTTCCTGAAACATGTATTTGCTGATATCTTGCCCTTAAAAACTTAGGCTTGTGCATATTTTGGATCCTCCACTTGCTTTACCTTTTGACAGAGGAAAAAAAAAATGAAGCACAAACTCAGCTGAGGTAGTGGGATAACAACATCTAAATTTTAACAGTGTTGAGTGATAAAATATCCCTGGAGATTGGAGATGGTGGGGGGAGGACTCCAAAGCAGATCAAATTAAACATCTTCGAGTCCTCAGGGGCACAGTCAGAGGGGGGAGGGAGAAGCTGTCATCTCATTTCTCCAGTCAGTGCTGCCTGCAGATGCAGGTTAGGAAAGAGACCTTCTGAGGAGAGGAGGAATCCATTTGCTGAAATGCTCTTCCCCCAGATTCATCAGCCCTCTCTTCCTTAGTGTTCTTCATCAGCATTTCTTCCATTTTCGTCATTTTTATGAGACTGAAGTTTTGTGGGTTTCTTTTTCTTTTTTTAATGAAGTCCTCTGAAATATTCATTCAAATACTTCCGAAGAAAAACCCCAAATAACAGGCTTAATTAGGTAAAGCTCTTTTATCCCTCTCTATTTTTTTTTCAAACAAACCATTGCATTCCTCCAATCATTAATTAAAATTAAATTTTAAAAATAAAAGCAATGGAGGCCTCAGAAGCTATCAATAATTAATTAGGGAATTGAATTGATCGGCTAGGGGTGGCACACGTGACAGCACAGGTGTCCTCCACTGGTGATCTGTCACACACTCTGATACCTCGTGTCATGCGTGGGGAGCTCTGGGGGCTGGAACAAGCGGGTTCAGCTCCCAATTATGGGGCTGCAGGACAGCTACAGGCTATAGATTGGCTGCTTGTTAATTAAGTGGCAAAACGCAATTTCAGCCTCTGCCCAGCTTCGTACTGCATGACCTTCCTTTTTCCTCCCTCTCCGGAAAATAAAATTAGTTCCCCTGGCAAGTGACACCGTTCACCTCCTCTAGGTTCTTCCCATCAACTTGATGTAGTGGTTTCCGCTGCACTGCGACCACCATCCATAACTTTCAGCAAAGAAATAACCACACAACTGATTTATTTATTTCTTTAAGGCACTGAATGCAGTGAAGCTTTCAGATTTTTCCAGCTGCTCCAAGCAACAGAAGTGTCCCTGTCTGTAACCCATCCTAAGGGCGTGCAAAATTCGCCGCTCCTCCAGAGCTCTCCAAGTGCCCAGCTGGCACTGGGAACAAGGGTATTCCTAGAGAATACAGCTTTGTGGAGAGAGAGATTAAGTACAACTGGGGAAAAAGAAAAAGGCAGAAAAAATCAACATCCATTAATGGCTGCTCTGGTGCGTGGGCCCCCACAAGCCCTCGGCATCTTCCCACGGCGCCGGAGCGCGGCACCCGCTGCAGCCCAGGGAACGCGGCTCAGTCACGTTGGGAACAGCGGCTGTGGGAGCAGGGGTGAGTGGAAGAGACAGACACAGGCGAGGGAGAGAGCTGAAGGAGTTTCGGGTACTCCTCAGAGGTCGGGTTTGTGATTTTTCCCAGTGGTGGCTCTGGACCGGCGCCGGGCGATGAGTCAGTGCTTGTCACTGGCGGGGTTCTGCAGTGGGGAGAGCTGCAGCGCTGTGACAGCCTGTCAGCACCAGCCAAGCAGGATGGCACTGCGCAGTTAATAAGTCTGGGAGACCGTAAACACAAAGAAACCAGAAATAAAAAGGCTGATGAAAAATGTGAAGTGATAAACAACAAATTGCACTGAACCCAGTGCACTAAAATAGCGTTTCTCCACCGGAAAGTAGATTTGTTCTGTGGGTTGGTTTTTTGTTGTTTTTTTTTTTTTTTCAAATTTTGCAAGCCTATATTCTAGGGAAAATCCTTTAAATTGCTCCCAGACACCCAAAAAACTAAATATAACCACACACATAGCCCAGTGGCTTGTCGCACTCACTCCTGCCTGCGCCAACACTGAGATTTACAAAACAGCTCATTCAGCCTGATAACAGCATGGGACATCCCCCACGCTGGGTTTTCCTCTCCAGGGATGGAAAGTCTCCTTCATAGACAGTGACACCCTTGCAGAATGCCTGCAGCCCATCTGGAAAGGGCACAGCTGCTGTTTGGCTCAGAGAATCACAGAGTCACCGAGGTTGGAAAAGACCTCCAAAATCATCGAGTCCAACCTGTGCCTAACCCCCACCTTGTCACCCAGCCCAGTGCACTGAGTGCCACATCCAGTCATTCCTTGGATACCTCCAGGGATGGAGACTCCACCACCTCCCTGGGCAGCTCACTGCAGTGCTTGAGAACCCTTTCCATGAAGAAATTCCTCCTGGTGTCCAACCTGAACCTCCCCTGGTGCAGCTTGAGGCCATTTCCCCTTGTCCTGTCCCTTCTTCCCTGGGAGAAGAGACCAGGAGAAGGACATCCTTGGCTGGCTGCAAGGTGAGCTGGCCAAAGTGTGCACAGGTAAACAAAAGTTCTTGGCAGGGCATCACCATTTCCTTATTTCGTTGTTTGTTTGTTTGGTAAAAGATGGTGGAACATGGCAAACACTGAAAAGAGAATTGTCTGAAATTTCAAACTTTTCTTTTTCTCCGGCACTATTTGCCTATTTAAGGATTCAAACGTGAGTAAAAGCCTCCATTTAATGAGTAAATCAGAGTGCATCATTTGGCCCCTGGCAAAACAAGGCAGTTTGATTGCTTACTCTATGTGGCTTTAGTTTCCTGCTGTTTGCTCTGCAACTCAGTTCTCACAGATACAGCATCTGTTCCCTCCCTTCTTTCCCCAAACTCTTTTTAACCCAGTAACCTCTTTTCTTCTTCCTTTGACTGCCTCCACAGCTGGGTTCTTTTTTGCTTTGGACACACCCACATTCTAGGGATGTCCAGAAAAAAATAACCAATTAAGTCATCCAAAGCCCTGAGCATAGTTAACATTCATTTAGAGCATGAAAAAGAGCAGCACACCTTTGTGGGGCTTTGCCAATTACACGGTGTTACAGCCAAATGCAAATCATGCCAGAATGAAAATTCCTAACTGTGCATCACGTTCATTTCTAAACCCTGTTAACTTAATTAACTCTTGGTTAAATGTGATCTCAGACGTAAAGCATGTTTGATGAGGCATTTTTCATTAGGCAAAAGAAAGAATTTGGAATGTGCAAACTATTTGCAACAAGAGAGAAGACTCCCTTCCTCAGATTGTATACAACTCACACCCAAGCTGTGGTCAGTGGCGGTTTATTTTCTATTTGTACTTTGTTATACTCTTTTCAGTTTTACTTGGATCACAAAGCCTCATTTGAGCAACTCTATCCATCACATGTGGAAGATAATATTCTGCATTGTCAGTGCCATTTAAAATGCACGGCCAGGTAACATGAAAAATGATTAAACCGTCCAACACCGGTTGTATTTAACCTGTGTTGCCCCTGCTAAATCCACACACCATGTGCCTGCTTGGTGCAATTGTTGGAGGCAAAAGCCCAGATCCTCAGATCCTGCACCCAGCGGGCAGACAGCCATTTCTAAAAATAAATAAATAGCAGGGAAGGGGCTTATCATTCTTAGCAGGGCTGTGGCATTTTTAGTGAAAGCAGATCCACGCCAGAAATAACTAGAAGAAGGTGCACTTCACCAGCTGCTAATAACTTTGCTGCTTGGAAATTCAATATTATCTCAGGATACACTGGTCTTTGTTGGGGCTTTTTTAGAAAGAGAGAGAGAGGGAAAGAGAGAGAGTAAGAGAGAGAGAGAAAGAGAGAGAGAGAAAGAGAGAGAGAGAAAGAGAGAGAGAGAAAGAGAGAGAGAGAAAGAGAGAGAAAGAAAGAAAGAAAGAAAAGAGGAAAAATGAAAGAAGGAAAGAAAGAAAGACGCCAAAAAACAAACCTGATACCTGAATGTGATGCACACTAAGGCAGAGATTACAGTTGGCAATAGGAAAGTAATCTGGCTGCCTCCCAAAGCAGGTGCCATAAAAACAAATCGTTATTGCCAGAGAAGACAGGCATTCCTGTCTGTAAAAAAAAAAAAAAAAGGAATTAAGTGGGATAACAACTCTGCTCTGTCCTAGAACTGAGGCAGCAGAAATTTCCTTCCCCACAGCATCCTGTGCACTGTAAGAGGCAGCTTCTAAACATCACAGTTGGATGCATCTGTCCTCCTTTCTCTACACAAAGTGAATTCTGAAGCACATTCTAGGCCAGCTGAAGGAGCAATATTAAACTGATGCCACCCACATTTTCACCCCTCATCTATGGCTGCGAAATAAACCACAGGTGAGTAACATCCTCTTATAGGCACAGAGAGGCTTCCAGAGCACAGAGAGCACTGCACTGACACACTGAAAAACATGCAAGCAGGGCACCCTGTAGCCATTCTCCTGTCATTAGGTATGGTAAAGAACAAGAAGAGACAGATACCATGACAGGTCCAAAAATAACTTCCCCGAGTTAAACAGAGTTATGGTGTCTGGCTGTGGGCTATATTTCCTGTGGCCACCCAGTTGCCAGCACAGTAACATTTCCCAGCTTTCCTCAGTGTTAAGCTGAGAGGAAATGCTCCCCTGCCACTCTCAGAATAGAAACATTCAGACTCTGGAAGGCTGCGCCATCTCTGTCTTTTAGCATCAGCAAGTCCAGAAAAGCTCCAAAGGGCATTTTGATTTCTGTTTCTTCTTTGTGATGGCAGAGGTGGGCAGAGCAGTGCAGAAGCTCTCTTGCTCATTCCTGCAGTGGTTTCCTTTGATGTGCAATTTACTCCATCACATCCCTGATTCCATTTCTGCATTCCCTGCTCAAGAAACCCCCGTACACAGAATTTCCCATGTGCCTGAGTGACCACAGTCAGTTTATGCAGCACTTTGTGAACACAGAGCTACTTTTGTCACGCGAGCTGAAGCGCTACCTCTGCTGCTCATCCCAAGCCTGCTCCTCCCCCCAACACCTCCTAGCTACCTTACTCTGTAGATATGTTGCTATATTTTTAAACAGCATCTGGTTATTTTGTCAAAAGTTACTCTTAATTTGCCTCTCAGTAAAACAGACCAGCACATTCTGCCTTTGCTGCAACTCAGTACCTGCCGATGTTTGCTCAGTATTCACCCACGACAATTTCTGCTGATACAACACACGTTACTTCAAAGTAACCCTTTGCACCTGAATTGGACTACAAGCCTCGTACACACACTTTAATTTTGCATACTAGAAGATGCTTGGTTTAGCATGAAGTCAATTTGCATACTGATGGATCTCCTCTTCCCTTTCCAGTCACAATATAAAAAGTTAACACACTGCTGTCGTAATTCAGTGTACGTCAAATCTGATTCCTTTTGATGCATTCAGCCACCTACTGTCACTTTAATGCCTCTTCCCTGCACGTGCAGGCACACTGTTTCATGTGAAAACATTTACATTGGCACTCAATTCAGTTAATTTTTCCTTCAAAGTTGAAATATTCAAATGGAGGTGTATTCATATCTTTAAAAGAGTCAACATTTTCAAGTTAGGGAAATGGACAAAGAGGAACTATTCCATTTTCCCAGCAACTGAGTCAGAAATAGTTTTACACTGAAACTGCAAAGTTAATCTGTTGTTTCTTTATTTATTTTGTGTTAATATCTACTCAATGTAGAGGAAAGAGCATAGCCCCTCAAAAATTTACTATAGTAAAATAAGACATGAGGAAAGAAATTGAAGGATGTGAGAAGTACATAGGTCATGTACCAGAGCAGGGTGACTTCTCATTCAGTCCTGGCAGCAAACAATGAGAGCAAAGAGACAGAAAAAAGAGAAAATGACACCGAGATTTAAAAAATATCATGATGTTTATATGCTGTATATCCCAGTCTCACACCCAACACACCAATACCAGTTTCCTCAGGAGGTTAGGGAGGACATTTATCTGCTTCAAAACACCCATCTGACTTTTTAGAAAGGTATGTTTTCCTCTTTCTGGCATTTAATGGGTTCACTTGGGGACATAATTTAACTACTTGAAGTTCCTCAACTTCCCTGGTACAAATGATGACTTCTTGGCACCAGCCATGCTTTGCCGTACCGGTGCATGAAATTGCATTGCTGAAGCTAATTCTAACAGGAACCTTCTGAATAAATAGAGAAAAACAGCACAGGGAGGACGTGGAGCTGCTGCAGAGAGGCCAGAGGAGGCACCAGGATGAGCAGAGGGATGGAGCAGCTCTGCTGGGAGGAAAGGCTGCGAGAGCTGGGATTGCTCAGAACGGAAAAGGCTTTGGCGTGACCTCATTTTGGCCTTCCAGGACCTGAAGGCAGCCAAGAAGAAAGACAGAGAGAGACAATTTACAAGGGTCTGGAGTCATAGAACAAGGGGGAATGGCTTCAAACTGAGAGAAATTAGGGTTAGATTAGACATTAGGAAAAAATTCTTTCCTGCGAGGGTGGTGATGCACTGGAAACAGTTTCCCAGAGAAGATGGCACTGCCCCATCCCAGGATGTGTCCAAGGCCAGGTTGGACGGGACTTGGAGCAATCTGGGATAGTGGAAGGTGCCCCTGCCCATGGCAGGGGGTGGAACAAGATGATTTTAAAGGTCCCTTCCAAGCCAAGCCCTTCTATGATTCTGTGATTAGTACTATATAAATACATGTACAATACACTCTTCTGAATCACTTGCATGGCAAAAAAAAAAAAAAAATCCCAGCAAAAGCAAAACCAAAACACATCCCCCTCCATAAAATTAAGGAAAAGGAAAGGATTAAGATGTCGAGGATGCTACCACTTCGTTTCACTGATGCTTCAAAGTATTAAGCACACGGGCTTTTGTCTTCCTTTAGCAAAGCTTTCAAGATTTCACAACCACTTAAAGGAGCACTGAGAATTTTGTTTACCCAGATCTGTTTCCAGTGACTACAGAACATGGGGAAAGAGTCGGCGAAGACACAACATTCTCATTCCGATCTTGTCTCCCCACTGGTGTCATCATTAAGGCTGAACCTGCAAGCAGAGAACATCACCCATGCCAGCAGAGCACTGGGATCTGTCACATTCGCTGCCACTGTCTCACTGATTGATTTTGTTTCTCCCATTTCTGGGTCAGTGAGTCCTTACATGTGGCCATCTTCCAGGCAAGTATGAACGGCAGCAGACACTGCCTGTGAATCCAGTTTGCTTTAGCTGTAGGTGAGGGGGAAAGAACAGGATTTGGTGCTGAGCCTTTGTCATTAGCATTTATGTGTGCACACGCACATGTACTCGCCCTCCAAAATTTCACCTTGGAGGAGAAAACATTCCCTTGGAGACAGAAAGGGTTAGGAAGCACTGAGCATCTCCTCATTATAATACTGACAGGTTTTTGGCCTTGAGCTCTATTCTTTCTTTTCAGTAAGAATTTCCTATGGGTTTGAAAGGCAGAGGTAAAACTAAGTTTACGACATATTTGTGTGTGAAAAGAATGTGTGAAAATGATGTCTAAAAAACAGGAGTGGTCCCAGGATTTCACATATTCATTAATAAACCCATCTTCTCCCATTAAGAAGTCTCTATGGAATAGTGAAAATGTATCAGATTCCCTGAGTCACTTCTAGTTTATTTCATCTGGGATTTTTTAAAACATTTTAAATGAGGTATTTCAGCTTCACCCCTTGTCAAATCCCATGAATTTAGACAATACCTCATAAGCCTTTAAAGAGTAATCAGAGATGTAATTGCAGTGTTTTGTTAAGTTACTTTTGTGACTGAAAAAGGGGCAGCAGCTCAACTGCTCAGTGCTCCGTAAAATCAAAGTTGGAAGAGACCTCCAGGATCAAATAGTTCCACTGTCACCTCAGCACCACCATCATCACCCCCAAACCATGTCCCCAAAGGCCACATCCAGACACTTCTGGACCACTGAAGATGGTGACTCCAACTCTCTGGGCAGCTTATTCCAATGCCTGATCACTCTTTCAGTGATTTTTTTTTTCCTAATAACTATACTGAACCTCCCCTGGTGCAATTTAAGGCCATTTCCTCTCGTCCTTTCGCTTGGGACACAGCAGAAGAGGCCAAGCCCCATCTCACTCCCCACCCTCCTGTCAAGGGGTTGTGGAGAGCAATGAGGTCCCCTCTGAGCCTCCTCCAGATAAAAACCCCCAGCTCCCTCAGTTCCTCCTCATAGGATTAATGTTTTCCAGACCCTTCCCCAGCTCTGTTGCCCTTCTTTGGTCATAGGCTGCTCAATTCTGCTGCTTACAAAAGTGGTCTGTTTTGCCTTTTGTTCTTTAGTTTTGATTTCTGTAAGATTGACTTCAGATGGATAAAAGGCCCAAACAGAGGAAAGAATATTCCATCAGACAGATATTAATAGCACATCTCAACCCAAGAACACGCTAAACTGGATGTAGCAACTCCTTTGAATCATCAGGTTGTTCTCCCAAAGACATATTTGTTTAGACTTATATCCTTTCTCTGCTTATCCGTCAAGAAATGACTCCACGAGGAAACAAAGTGAGAACAATGCTGGACAAACACTGAGTGTTTGTACTCAGTCAGCAGGTCATGGGCTGGTAAGGCTCTGGAGGCAAACTGCTGCTCTGCTGCCCACCAGCAGAAATATGCTTTCTACCAAAATAACACAGGAATTTATTTATTTTTAAGTCACCTGTTTCCGTTTTACCATTTAGGTCATAAATGATAATCATGGAGTCATAGAATGGTTTGGGTTGGAAGGGACATTAAGGACCCTGCAGTTCCAAACCCCTGCCATGCGTAGGGACACCTTCCACTAGACCAGGTTACTCAGAGCCACATCCAGCCTGGCCTTAGGGACCTCCAGGGATTGGGAGTCCACAAATGGGATTCAGTGAAGCAAATGAAAAATGGGATTTCTCGTGTACTTTGAGTAGCATCAATGGTGATGGCAGGGTACGATGGCAGGACCCATGCCTGGAGCAGTCCTGTCCCTGCTTTGTGCTTGGGAGGTACCTGGTCTCCTCTGAGCTGTAGTACCTGGCTGGCTCTGGCCACAACCATGCCCAAGAGCCCAGGGAGAACCAGGCAGTGTTTGCACAGTCAGCACAGGACAGCCTGGCACTCCACCTCGCTCCCTGCTCCTGTTTTATTTATTTACCAGTGGAGATGTGGCCACTGAGCCCTATCTAACAACCATTTAAGTTGGCTGCAATCATTCTGCTCACTCTGATGCAACTTTGATTACATTAAGCAAATTGGAAAAAGGCCAGGTGGAATAGAAACCGCTCTTACCCTGGTTTTGAGAAAGCGATTAACCTACATAGGAACATTTCTCATGAACATTATCAGCATCTAACCTCACCTTTCCTATCACAGGGTGAAGGAATTTTGCCTCAGGGATTTTGGCATTGTCTTTACTTCCTTTAGCTGTCCTAAACTTACCTTTTAGAAGGTTGCATGAGGAGTGGACTGAGAGACAACAGAGTAGGGAAAGGACCACAACCCCTCCCAACGTATCCCAATACTTATACCAGCCAAGGCTACCTTTGTGCTAGGAGACACTCTAAAAATTAAACCATTTTAAGCACTCTAGTCTATAGTTTCCAGATTTCGTTGCACTTTTCTGAAATCAGCAAAGTTTTTCCTCAAGTGTATACTTCTTTCATGGTAAAATCATTCTTGAAAGCTAAACATTGTCTTTGATAAGCAAAATAGATCCTGCTCTTTAACTTACTCACAGTAAGGTGCATTTTTAAAATATTTTTATCTGAGCTCTCATTTGCCACAATCTTTTTGGCACAGAGATTGACTGAGATGATCTCAGCCATGATCTCACCAGTGCTGATTGTAGACTACTGATTTGGATACATCCAGGAACAGTTCAAGAACAAAAGCAGTGCCTTCTTGCCCAGGTTTGAAGCAGAAATGCAAATTTAGAGTAGATCAAGGAAACCTTTTTATTGCAGAAGAAATCAATAGAGACACTTAAAGAGTCTCCTGAGGGAGGTGATTCTGCACCTCTGTTCTACTCTGGTGAGATCCCACCTAGAGTACTGCATCCGTATCTGGAGTCCTCAGCCCAAGAAAGAACGTGGACATGTTGGAGGAAGTCCAGAGAAGAGCTTGTAGTGATGGACATGAGATAATGGTTTTAAACTGAAAGATGCAGACTAGATGCATGGAAAAGAGTTTTAACAAGGGTGGTGAAACACCGAGACATGCTGCTCAGAGAGACGGCAGATGCCACATCCCTGGAACATTCAAGGTCAGGCTGGATGGGACTTTGGGCAGCCTGGTCTGATTGAAGCTGCCCTTGGTCATTGCAGGGTGGGACTAGATCACCTTGAAAGGTCTCTTCCGGTCCAAACCATTCTGTGATTCCATGATTTAATTTCTCATCTCTTCTTGAGCACTGAGAGCTTTGCCACCTTTGAGATCCAGACGCTTTTGGGGCTGCAGGTGCTTTGCTGAACGTGCCACCTTCCAGCTTCTCAAGCAGTCATCACGCATCACTCAGAGCAGGTGACTTCTCCTCCCTCCCTCCCTCTCTCCCTCTCTGTCAGTTAACAAACACATTTGAAACTCTACTTAGCATTCCCTCTGTTTTTTTTCCGAGCCACAGCACAAGTTCATAAATGGTTCTTGGTGTTTGTAACCTGATCAGACACATCACAATTTTCAGTTGTCAGAACAAGAACGACAGCAGTTTTAACAAACATGGGATAACACAGCCTTGCACCATCCCTGTTTCCAGTGGGAAATGCACAGCATTCCCCACATAGTTCAAACAGTGAAGAGACCAAACCAGAGGAGGAAGCAGCAGTGCTACAAAATCTAAAAATAAAACCCCAGAGCTAACAAAAACCTACCACAAACAAATGAAAAAGTACAACTAGATTATGAGTCTTGTTTGGCCTCAGAATAATTATACATCGAATGAGCTGATTTTCAGAGCTCATGGACTCCTCTTCTTTGAAGGACTGGTTCAAAAACTTCTTCCCAGTTTGGGGATTATCCAGAGTGTGTGAGAGAGAGAGAGATGGGGCATTAATCCCACCTTAGGGTCATATACTACACTTACACTCCCAACACATCTGTCACAAGAAAGCCAAGTTTTTATATGGAAAAGTAACAGTGAGAATATACTATTATATTTTTTATATGCTTAATGAGGCTTAGGAAAAGAGAGAAACATGGGGCAGAAGCTCTCTGCAGGCCATTAAACATTTGAAGGACTCAATGGTCTGAAAAGAAATATAGGGAAATGAGAGTGATAGCTGATCAAAGGGTAAAAATATCAATTGTAGAAATGATGCTTTGGTATCTGAAACAGATCAACTGATCAACTGATCAAAACATCATAGGTTTACCATGCCTTTTAAAAAGTACACCCATCGGGTGAATAACTTTTCCATAAACTATCGTGGTTTAATATAAATATTCAGGAAAGCAGTTTTTAAAACTCAACATTAGGTTTGGGGTTTTTTTAGAGTGGAGGGAGGTTGTTTGCTTTTTCATTTGTTTTTGTTTTTACAGAATCAGAGAATCATCAAGGTTAGAAGAGACATTCACGATTATCCAGTCCCACCATCATCCCAGCACCACCATGGTCACCCCTAAACCATGTCACCAAGTGCCACTTGAGAGAGACTTCACCTGGAAACGACCTTGGTGATCAACAAGAGGATAAACTTTAATGACTGACTGGCTTCAGACATCCACCAGCCTAAAAGATTAATCTGAAATTTTTGTGAAAGTTTTAACATACAACTCCTGAGATCAAGAAGAAATTATAAGAAGAAATTCAACTACTTGAAAAGCTGCCACAGGTCCAAAAATAACCCCCCAACCCCTCAGAAACAACAGTGGTTTTCTTCATTCTATCTGTACATCTAAATCCAGGTAAGTAAAGGATCATCCTAGAATAAACAGATCTCAATTATTTCTGAAAGGAAAAGAATAAACAACAGGACAGAAACTGGCAATATTTTTCTGTGAAATATATTCATCTTCTAGTGACAAATACTGATTTTTGACATAAGAATGCTCTGGAGTTGCAATCGTCAGGCTAGATCTTCCTCAAATTGAAGAATAAATAAACAAGGGATTTAACATTGAACAAATTTAACAAGTCATTAATCTAAAAACTTTATTATTGAAGACTTATATTGAAGAAACAAAGCATCAAACTCTGTCCTGTCTTGCTAGCTGTGCCTTTTCAAGAATTGCAAAGGGTGTTCTATATTCTACCCAGCTTTGTTTGAATTTTGCCAATGAAATAAAATTTAAAAAGCACTTGTTTAATGACTCTCAATCTTTTCCAAGGTCAGATACCTACTATTCATACATTTAGACTGAGAAAGGGAAGATTTGCCAGCCCTGTGCCTTGTGGGGAGCTGGACCAGGAGAATTCTAAAGGTCCTTTACTCCATTAATGATTCTGGGAATCTGTGAATAAAACTCCTGCCTCTTCAGAAATTGTTCCCAGCTATCTTAGTTTGGCATATGGTATCAATTACCATAATACTCCAGTTCTTTGCAATCTTTAATATATTTATTTTCACAATCCTTTTGAGAGGCAAGAAAGTCTATTATCCCTATTTTATAGATAGAGGACTCAGGTATCGAAATTTAAATGGTTTCTGTTAAATATTTCTATTCTATTCCAAATGCTCAGGGTTCCTTGGATGCTGAACATATGTGAACATTTATGCACAAAATACCAAAAATACGCTTCGGTCCTCTTGGGTAATTTCATTTTCATAATTTCATACCTGATAACTGCAATAATTTCACAGGACTGGAAAGCTTCATTTTGGGCATTTTAATTTAAACATCTGAAAGACACCTTAAAACTCATGTCAGGGCAGCATCTTGTGATTTGATAACGTACCCTGGACTCAGCCAAAGCCAAGCACTTCACCAAGCAGCAGGATCATTTGAATGCCTGGTAAATACATTGGAAAGTTGTAGATTTTATTTCATAGATGTCACAGAGGTGTAAAAGTTTCCTGCTAACACTGGCATCACCTTGATAAGAAATACAGGTTAGTAACTCTACTCAGAGGGAGGAAATGAAGTATGAGTGTCCTTAGCCACAGAATCAATGACAAATTACAACACAGAAGTTAAAACAGTTCCTTAAGAGTTCCAGTCACAAGGCTCATCTAAATAATTCAAGAATAACTCCCCAGGTTTGAGATCCCAAAAGAATGTCAGCAGGTTAGCAAACCAACCCAAAGCAATAGTGAAAGAAAAAAAAAAAAAAAGATAAAATATCTTAACACTTTATCAAGCAAAACACACTTAAATGCAATCACCTACTTCTGAAACTGTGAGAGATTCAAGGCCAACAAAGCCCAGGATATTTCTCCATGGAAAGGGTGGTCAGGCCTTGGAAAGAGCTGCCCAGGGAAGTTTGGAGTCCCCATTCCTGGAGGTGTCCAAGGAAGGCCTGAATGTGGCATTCAGTGGACAAGGTGGGCATCGGGCACAGCCTGGACTTGATGGTCTTGGAGAGCTTTCCCAGCCTAAATGATTCTGTGATTCTGATTCTGTGATTTAACTGCAGATACTTTGCAGTAGAAGCACATTTCACTTTAACACTCAGAGTGTCTAAACGTTTACTGCAAATACCTCATAAAAACAATGAAGTGGGAAATGTAAATGTGGGCAGGTTAGCAAGGAAGAAGATCTACACTGAGCCTCTACAAGCTCAGCAATATTTTCTCCTCTGGACTTACTCAAACCTTAATCACAACCCCTCACTCTGTTTATATCCCCAGGAGCAATATTCCTTTGCTTTTGCATACTCTGCCCTCTTTTTGGCAGATTGTTTTAAAAATATTTTAAAGGAGACACTCAGCATGTTGCTGAGTTCCTTCCATCAAAGCTGGAACAACAGAGTTCTCCATAGAAGGGGTTCACTCCATTTCGTGTTCAATCTCCTGAGTAGTGTGAATTTATTAACAGCTTTGAAGTGGTAAAAAAATGTGATATGTGTGTGTATGTGTGTGTGTGTGTGTGTACAGATGATCCAAACAGTACAAAAACCAGCCAGGAAATCAATAAAGTAGCTTTTTAACAAATGCATTTCCAGCCGATCAAAAGAATCGCCTAACGGCTACATACGGCTGATCTAACACTCATTACATTATCATTTCAAGGAAACATCCTTTGCAGCTGAAAGGTGAAGTCTTTCTGTAATGAGCTCCTTCTGAGTCAGCAACAAGACCCTTTTTTATGGTGCTGAGAGAAAATAAATATGTGACAAACACCGGGGAGGAATTATTCTCTGCAAACAAATGTTTTTTTCTGCATGCAAAGGCTCTGCCTTGGATTGGGTTTGCTGCTTGGAAGCGAGGAAATGTAAAGAGAAGGGGGTCTTTCGTGTAGGTCCTTTTCATTAAAAAGGTTTAATTAATCAGCGGTGGCCCATGATGGATGATGTAGTAGGTGGACCCTGGCTGGATGCCAGACACCCACCAACGCCTCCCCATCACTCCCCTCCACAGCTGGACAGGGGAGAGAAAATACAACAAAGGTTCATGAGTTGAGATGAGGACAGAGAGAGATCACTCACCAAATGCCATCACAGGCAACACAGACTCAGCTTGGGGACATTAATTGTATTTTTTACCAGCAAAATCAGAGCTGGATAACGAGAAGTTAAATAAACCCTATAAAACACCTTCCCTCCGACCCTTCCCTCCTTCCCAGCTCTACCTCCTCCCTCACAGCAGCGCAGGGAAATGGGGAATGGGGGTTATGGACAGTTCTTCACACATTGTCCCTGCCACTGCTCATTGCTCGCCACTATAAAACTTGAAAGATTCTCTTAAAATAAAACCCCTTCCTAAAAGTTCCTGCTAGAGGAAACAAGCACGTGTTACAAATAACCACAACATGTTCAAAAATTTTCTGGGAATTGGACTTTATTTTTTTTTTCAAGCAATGACAATGGCTCAAGGCCACCACATTGCCTCATAGTTCATTCTAAAGTAGCACAGAAATCTAATATCCTCCAGCTGTCTTTGGATTACACAATCAAGTTACACTTTCAAAGGAAAGTGCTGGTTTCACAAAGTATCGCTGCCTCTAAAGCTGTCAGTTCAAATCACCTGCAGCCGTTACCAAAGTCTGTGCAATTGGGGTAGCCATGGAGCATGATAAGGGAGATAAAATATCTTTCCATGGGATTCATTAGGGGACTGCTGATAAACCAAGGTATTTATCTAAATTCAGGAAGGCTGAGACTGAGTCTTTTGTTTTCCATAGTGCCTTTTTCTCAGGAGTAATGTAGTTTTCCTTTAAAAATTTATTGGCACAAGAGAGTTCCCACAGGGGCCAGAAAGAGAATCAGGAAATCTTGTCCCTCACAATGCTTCAAGGGAAGTCAGAAGATCCCTTCTTCGTGAAGGGAATCATGACCCCTCAGAACGAAGCACAAAAATAGGATTCACCTCTTCTGCTATTCCATGTCTTCACTGTTAATGTCTGTGCCTGAAGCTCTTCAGCCCAGCCTTGCTCGACACCAGATGGATAAACACACACGATCTTAGGGAATGATTTTGCTAACCAAACTGAAATGCCTTACTCTTGAAAAGAAAAATCCCATCTTGGAACTGCCTGTTTCTCTTGTCTTGTAATGAGAAGATGAAATGGCTCAGGGACGGGCATTTACCACATAGATGTTTGTGTGTGATGGGCTAAACCCCACACTGACAGTCCCGGGAGGGATCCTGCTTTGCAGACTGCTGCATTTGGGTGACATGACACCTGCACACCAAATCCTGCCATTCTCTGTGCAATTTAACAGCTTCCAAAGGGAAAGAAAATAGCAGCCTTTGCAGAGAATTCACAAATCAGCAGGGAAAAGGAAATAACTTTAAATCTGGGTATTTTCCCCCTCCCTTGTCTCTCTGAAAATTGGCTTTTTGCACCGTGTGTCTGGGTTTATGCACAATCACAATTCTGCATTCCAAGCTTCCCATCAGCTCCCAGTAGGAACTGGATACCATTTTCTGCTCTAGGACGACCAACCTTCATATTTTTGTTGAAATGTTGACATAACAGACCTGCCTATTCCTTATTCCCATCACCCCTTTTAAACCTCCCTTACACACTCTTTTTTTCCTTTTTTTCTATTTCTTCCTTTTTACCATCAGCCCTCAGCTGCCTCAAAGAGTTTCAGAGGATGCTGGAGGAAGAAGGTACTACAACAAAGTGTGGAGAGAGGGCAGAGGAAGGAGAAAAAAAATGTGAGTTTTATAATATCCTTAAGGCACAAGGCTGTCCTTTCACCTTTCCCCGGTGGACTGGAGCATTTCTGTTGCTGTAACCAGCTGTGGAGTGCAAAAATTAGGCAAAAAAATGTGTAGCTGGAAATTTCCTCACACTCATACCAGGAAATTAATGTTGGGGCTCAAATTGTCCCCAGAGTTTGTTGTGGATCACAGGAAACTGAGGGAGATCCTTTGCCCACCAGGTGTTTTGTTAGAAAATAGACTCAAAAGAAAAAAAAGAAAAGAGAAAAGCTTCCACTTCCAATACTTGCAGTCAGAGGGGCAACCACTAAGGCG
Organism: Oreocharis arfaki; assembly: GCA_013398015.1. NCBI lineage: Eukaryota > Metazoa > Chordata > Aves > Passeriformes > Paramythiidae > Oreocharis > Oreocharis arfaki. The sequence continues at coordinate 265,593 of VZRR01010831.1, read as the reverse complement.
ATGCAGGCCCTGCATTTTCCTTTCACATTTTATTTCTTTCTTGAAGTTTTTGGGTGAGGAATTTATCCACCTCCCAAACCCCCAGTTCAGGTTGTTGTAAATGAGGTACTGAAAATTGTAATTTAGGTGCTACAACCTGCAAGGCTGGTAACTTTTCCATAAAGTTGATGACACTTTATGTGAAAGTTTATGTCCTTGCTTGCAGTACGAGATGCTGAAGCAGACTTTTGTTGCCTTCATTTTAGTCTTGCCTTGCCACAAAGAAAATTGTGCCTTTAAATATTTCGTAATTTATAGCATGGCCCTGCAATGACTAAATATCTCCTCAATTTTTATTTCCTGACCTGTCCCCAAGGCATTTGAATATGCAGGACTTTTTACACTCTCATTTTCTTCTACAGATGGCAGCTAATATTAAAATATTAACAACAGACTGAAAGAACCAAAACCTTTACCATTTGACTCTCCAACTCCACCCTTCCCAAAAGCATAGCTAATTTATATGATAATTAAAAGGAAATTGCAAAATTTTGAGTTTCCCTGAAAGAGTCTCTGAGGTGAAAATATCCACTAATACAATTTTTTGCAAGGATGGGAACAATAACTGTCGATTTTAACACACTTTGGTAAGATTGAAATAGAGCTTTCTGTGGTTTTAGTGACTTAAAATATATGAATGTGTTTAAGTATTCAATGTATAGCAAAGAAATTCTAAATATACAGATAAAACTATGCAGTTTGGATGGTGAGACAAGTCTGTGATAAACACTGACTTCTAAATAAAAATATAAGTGCAGTATGGAATAAATAGCTCATTAATGAAGGACACATTGTTCTCAGCCTGACTTTTCTCCTCTCACACTGGTTTGTTTTTTTTTTTTTTTTGGGGAGGGGAGAATGGACTTTTTAAATTTTTATTCAAAGTTATAAAGCAATTCTCACACACTGATCACACTTCTTCCCTTCCAGGCAAGTTTCTGAGCTTCCTGACCACATCTGCTGTTGACAAACACTGGGAAAGGTAAAGCAAACACGACTGAAAGGTCCTCTCTGCTGCTTCTGCTGCAGAGCGTGTTTGCTCTTCCCCCACTGAGCAGCTGCCACCCTGCTGCATGCAGATGGCATCCCAGCTGCTGTGTGACCACAAGGAAGGGGTCAGTTGCACGTAGCCCAACAGGTAACCCTTATCAGCATCACAGAAATTGCACCTTCTCCTCCAGCTCTAAAATAAGGCTCCTTGAACTGGCTCGGTATGAACTGAACAATGAATTCTTCCTAAAAAAACCCCTTGTAGCAAGTCCATATAAATTTTCCAGGCCACCAGGTTCTCTGTGTTATCCTGAATTTTCATCCTATACTGACTTTCTTTTTTTTTTTCACTTTACTAAAGTATTTAAACTGCATGTTAAAAGCATCTCTTCCTCTGTGACTTTTGTGCACCCACCAGGTGATTTATTATTTTTTAGTTATTATTTATGATTAGAAATCTGGCCTTCAAGGCCAGGTTGGATGGAGTTCTGAGCAATCTCATCCAGTGGAAGGTTCCCCGCCCATGGCAGGGGGGGTGGAACTGGGTGATCTTTACAGTCCCTACCAACCCAAACCTGTTTATATGGTTTTATGATTCTCTCACATAATGTTGAACGGCATCTGGGTGGCAAAACCATCGTATGTGGTGCTTAAAGGTGCAACATCGTGATCAATGTGGGGACAAAATCAGTCTGAGGGAATGGAGGAGATCAGAGAAGGAGCAGAACGCTCTGGTTTTCCTTCTGTATTTTCAGGGATTTTCTGAAGCCCATTCCAGTCTTCTCAATGCATCGACAACAGAGGCAGCACTGACACGAGCCCTCCTCAAAGCACTTCTTTCTCCATGAAGTTCCATCTTAATTTTAATTTCTGCCATTAAACTAAGCAAAATTTAGGTACCATTAGTTGAGAACTGGTGCTTCAAAACACCATTTTATCTTAATACATGAAATTTGCCCTGTACTATAATAATTTTCTGTTTTACCTTGCAACAATAAGAAAATAAGCCCTGAAGGTGTTTGTAGATAGAAATCACTTACAGTTTATCAGAATAAATAAGGAATATGAGAGTGTAGTTTCCAAAAATAAGACATGCCCAGAGATTTAGAGAATCATAAACAGGAAAAGTTGCGAGGCAGAGATTTTGTAAATAGTTTGCTTAAAGACAGCATTTCCTTCTCCAGTTATGTAGTAGTTAAATCAATTAATAAAGGTTAATATTTATGTACTTTATATATTTCATAATACTTTACATTACTTGGAAATAAAATGAATTCTCCATGTTCCACAAATCTGATTTGAACAAAGAAAAATTAATAGAGGCTTCATCTACAACAAATAAATCACTTCTTCAAAGGAAATTTTTGAGTTTACAAAGGTGATAGGAGCCAAGCTATAAAAATAACATTCTCAAAATCAAAGCTATTTAATCTTGCCTTCGTAGAAACCCATAAAAAGTAAATACCACCAAAATCTGAACCTCAGAACAAGTTGTTTTGACCTTCCAGTTGTTCCTTTGTTGCGCGACTGTTGCTGCTCCCACCAACACCTGCTCATCCCTTTTTCCAGTATGACCCCCCCAAGCACATGGATTAGCAAAGGTAAATATGCAGTCTGCACTATTTCTGAAAGAGTTTTGTGCAAGCAGACTCCATCTCCAGTGCACATGGGTATAAGTGCTCGATAAACAGACCCACAGCTGCCACCAGCTCGGAGTGTACAAACAGAGCATTTTTTTGAGTATTTAACAGTCACCTAAGCAACCAGTGTAACACACCTCTGAAGCTGGCAGTGCTCAAAGCTGCCCTCGTTGCTGCTTGGAATTAAACACCACGTGAGGCTCCTTTAGCAGAGCACTTTCCCCTCAGACTTGCAGCTGCCAGAGCAAGGCAGGTGTGATGTGGTGAGTACAACATCTGAAGTGTCACCTTCTGCCGTCAGCTGGGGCCCTTCAGTTTTGCCTTAGTTTCTGCAGGTTTGTGGCACTGAGCTGGAGGGAATTTGGCCACTGAAAACTGTGTTCTATAATTTCCTGGTTGCCGTGTCACCATCAGCCAGTACTTCTTCTGTATCCCCAAAACTCAGGTTTAGAGGTGAGAATTTCAGAGCTGTTTCCAGCAGGGGGTTCATCATTCAGGAGAAATTTGGAGCAGAGTGATTTATTGTCCCACTATGTGTGGCAAGACAAGGAATATTTATCTCTGCTCTTCCAGTGAGGATGACAATGGGGAGGAGGAAGGTGGCGATATCTTCTGCCAAGAGAGAATAACAACTGCACAAAGTACACAAATCAGGCAAGGTTTAGGTTTCAGGTGATTCTCATCCACAGCTGGGCTCAAATGACAGAAACCAAGCATGTTTTATTGCCAACAGAATGGTTCGCTTCTGGCATACAGAGATTTCTGCTGCTGTCTCAGCTATGCTGCAATGACCTACGTATGGCCTCTTAATTTGAATGCAATCAAATAAATTTGATGGTGGATGAAAGAGTAAAAAAAAAATTATCTCGTTTATGTTCACAATATTTATTTGAAATAAAGTATTTCCTTAAATTAAAAGCATCTGGGGTGCCGTGTCCAGCTCTGGCTCCTCAGCACAGCAGGGCCAGGGAGCTCCTGGAGCGGGGCCAGCGGAGGCTGCGGGGCTGAGGAAGGGCCTGGAGCATCTCGGTGCCCAGGAAAGGCTGAGGGAGCTGGGGCTGCTCAGCCTCGAGAGGAGCCCCAGCTGAGAGGGGCCCTCAGGCCTGGCTGTCCCTGGCTGCAGGGAGGGCTCCGAGCAGGGCCCAGCCTCTGCTCCGGGGGCCCAGCAATGGCACCAGAGCAACGGGCAGGGCCTGAGCCCAGCAATTCCCCTGCACAGGAGGCACAGCTCCTGCCCTGGGCAGGGCCCAGCCCTGAACAGATTGTCCAGAGAGGCCGTGGGGTCTCCTCCCTGGGGAGATTCCAGAGCTGTGTGCACACAGCCCTGTGCCCTGTGCTCTGGGATGGCCCTGCCAGAGCAGGGAGGTGGCATCAGAACATCCGCTGTGGTCCCTTCCAGCCTGACCATTCTGTGATGATGTGAAAGAAAGCAAAAATAAATCTCTTCTCTTTCCTCTCCCCAGCTTGCTTATCAAACCATGGCCGGGTAGGAATTACTGACTTTGTCACACCGCATCTGATCAGGATGCAAAAAAAAACCTCCCAACAGGCAGATTTCCAAAGGAATTAACTCTGCATATACAATCTATTCAGTTCTGCAACAAAAGATTGATTTAAAACAGTAGGCGTGGAAGGCTGTCCAGAGATTCTTGTTACACAACTGCTTTCAAATCTCTGACACAACAATGCACCAATGGCCCAGCACTATTTGTTTATTTCTTTTGCTCTGGTTGCCTGCTGGGCCTACATTCATTTTTGCCTTAGTTCCTGTGCCCTATATAGCATCCACAGCAGCCACTCATCTACAGCATTCCAGCTCGGAGTTTTTCTGGATTTTATGACAGCACTGCTTCAGATTAACTGCTCCCTATTCTTCTATGAGCCAGTTAATCACTGTACTGCTTGTTCTATTACTGGGTAATCAAAAAATTAACAGCAATCATCCTTTAATGGCAATTCTGTGGCATTACATTAGTCAACTTCCTCTGTCCTGAGCTGCTCTTACACAAATTACTCCTTTTTTAATAATTTAATCTATTTTTTTATACTCTGAAGTATCTCTCACACTCTGATCCTGACCTATAATGATTAGGTCAGGTAAATTATTTTCATAGCTATTCACATTAAAAAAAAATATCTTCTCATATTTGAAGTGGTTTCTTCTACCTAGACAATTTCATTCCCATTAAAAGTTTGTGTTGGGCACCCAGGTGCTTCTTTTGGTAATTGATTTTTTGGTAATTAAGCATATTTGCTTTCCTCAAAATTGTCTCAAGCACTCTTCAAGCAGTAATATGGAGGTTACCTTAGTAAAGCTTCTCCTGCCCACAGTTAATTCAGCAGTGAAAAATTTCCTGTAGCAGAGAGACTTGACATCAGTATTTCTAAACAGTTGCAGCTAATTATGTGACAGGCCCTAATTAGAACAACAGCATGACCTTCTGTGTGTAGATGCTCACAGAACTACAACTGAATTCAAACAGAATTTCAAGAAGCCTGATGACACAAAAATCTTGCTTCCCATATCATACAGGCACACTCCACATCCCTTGGGATGTCTCAGATTTGATGCTGCAGTAAAGTCATATGTTATGCTAATAAGAGAGTTACAGATATTTATTTTTTTCTAGACACCACTCAGTCGAGCAATTGGTGGCTCCAGACTCTTTCACAGCACACATGAACCAAAAAGTCATGGCTGACTTTCCCACCATCAGGCAAGCAACCAAAATCCAGTAATTTAGTAGGTGATTGGAGGATGCTAAATCACAGAACCAGAGAATGGTTTGGGTTGGAAGGGTCCCTAGATATGATCCAGTGCCACCCCTTGCCATGGGCAGGGACACCTTCCACTGTCCCAGGCTGCTCCAAGCTCCATCCAACCCAGCCTTGGACACTTCCAGGGATCCAGGGGCAGCCACAGCTGCTCTGGGCACCCTGTGCCAGGGCCTCCCTGCCCTGACAGAGAACAATCCCTTCCTAATACTTGACCTAAATTTCCCTTCTTTCAGTTTGAAGCCATGCCCCTTTTTCCTGTCGCTCCAGTTCCTGATGCAGAGCCCCACTCTGGCTTCCTTGTAGCCTCTTCAGACACTGGAAGGTGCTCTGAGGTGCCCACACAACGTTCTCTTCCCCAGGCTGGGCCAGCAAGGAGATTCACAGGGTTTGGGAAGGGGGAGATTTCAGGTCCTCTACCAAACAACCTAATACCTTAAATAAACACACGTCTGACCACCTTGTTCTTGTTGCTGTTCCAGTTTTCAAAGGAAAGAATGAGGATGGCAGGCAACTCAAATTCACCCATGACATTAAGATGTACCCCAAAATGAGAGGAAGAGCTTCACTGAGTACAGAATACACTAAAATCACTCATTAAGTGTGCAACTAAAAGGTTAAAATCTCTGCTCGTCAGCCCCTTAAAAATGCAAATCAATTACATCGCCACAGAAGTTATTGAAGGTAGCAGTGGTTACTGGTTGTTCTCCTCTACTGTTTCACCTTGTTTAGAAAGTGTCATGTGCTGTTTGTTAAAAAAATTCATTGCGTCGGGGAACATATTTTTTTCACATTTTTATTATGTTTTTTCATGTTTTTTGTGAATTAAGTAATTGAAGCATCCAGTCAACATGAATTTGAATTGTTTTTATCTCACTCAAATATGTTCATGTCTCTATTAGCAGAAATAGAGAACAGTTGTTTGACATGACACAGTGTATGACTGAGCTTTTCAAGAGAGACGTGTCTTGAAAACTTGAAGAAAAGAAGGGACTTGAAGAAAAACCTCTCTGTGCTGCTCATTTTCATCGTGAGTAACCTTAAACCACCCTAAACTGAAGCAAATGTGCTTTAATTCTTGTCAAATGTGATTGCTTTACTACTCCGAGTCTCTTATTAAAGATGCAGAGTAGATGAAAGAATTTGCAAATGTTATTAGGGGAGAAGTTGAATTAAAGAATGAAGACTCCAGAGCAGGGAGGCACTTAATCATGTACTGAGGGTCTGCAGAGGTTGTGGCTGCTTCCCTAGGTCTGATTCTACATCCTTAACAGCAGCATTTCTATTTTTTTCTATTTAAATTGTATGAGAATTCCGTGCAGAGAGAGAACACAGACCCTGCTGTATACCTGACAGCCATTTTCAAATTGCATTTAATGATATGACAAACGGTGTGTAATATCTGTGAGAATGATTTTAAAGGGTTTGCTCAGTAATCCCATTATCTTGATTAGGCTGCTATGATAAGCATCTTTTAAAAATCTTATTTGCTCCTGGATTTTCCTTTGTAGTTTCATTGTGCTTTGAATTCAATTGCATGCATCATCGTTCTGCCACAGCCTCCTATTTTATTCCGGCAATTTCGGATGTTATTGTCCCCTTGCCATCCCCAGATGTGCACTTGCAGATTTCACTGCCTTGTTGGATGTGCTTTCCCCTAGGTCAGTGCTGCATTAGGACAGATTCACTGCAGGAAAGAAATTCGAGCTCTTCAAGCCTTAAAGAAATGTGTTCTGTCTATGGCTGTGCAAAAATAAAACAAAATTAAGAAGTCTGCTGGTGATATTTCTCTCTAAGGATAGAGATTCTTAAATCCCCTGGACAAGGAGCAGTCTCCATTTCTGTTGTAAGCAGGTGGTGCACAGCCACGTATCGTTGTGTACCACACCCCTGAGGAATCATGGAATCACACAGGACCTGGACACCTTACAAGCCTTCCTCTGCAGGATCCTGACAGGAGCAGGTATGTGCTGCCTGCAGAATTCATGGTGACAGAAAAAACCAGAGTTTCAGCACACGAGTTATTTCAGCAGCATGGGCAGCAGGGCCTCTGTAAGATCACTGTGACCTGGGAAAGGATATGATTCCTTCTGAGGGCACCAAGGATGAGAAAACCTTCTTAAAAATGGACAGGCACACATCTGTGAGCACAGCTGCTCCAGAAGGGAGGACCCATAGGAAAGATTGGCACTAATGAATTGCTGGGTGTCCAGGGGAGTGGGAAGAGGACAAAAATATCAATTTACATCAGCTGGTGGAAGTGCACCATGAGACTGTTCATAATATCCGGGAATATCCTGGTTTGCAAGGGACCCATAAGGATAATCACAGGCCAACTCCTGGCCCTGCACAGGACACCCCAAGAATCCCACCCTGTGCCTGAAAGTGTTGCCCAGGCATTTTTGAAAGCCAGTAACTAACTCCCCCAAAAAACCCTCATGAATGAGGACCCTGAGCAGGCATTCAGAGCTCTGTTGAGGACACTTGCACAGGGCTGTGAGGTATGATTGCTGTAGAAGAAACTACAAGGAAAATATTGGAGGAGGCAGAGGAGATAAATCACCACAGGGAACACTCCTGGAAACTCTCAGGCTGCCATGTGCCTGCGGTTATTTAGGGTGCCACAGGAGAGGTGAATCTGCATCACATGCAGAAAGCAAACCTTTGGCAGCTTCTCAACTACCCAGAAGGGCAGTTGTGTGATTTTATGGTAGATTTTGGGACATTAAAATGTGGAGGAAATACATGGAGATGCCAGCATAACTCTCTGTGAATAATCGGTCCCAGCAGAGATTAAATCAGGGAGAAGTTTTTCAGCTTCTCAGTTCTGCTGAGAGAAGTGAACACCAACCCTTTGCAACCTTGGGATCCAGGTGGCTGCTCTTCAGTGCTGAGCTCTTCTGGGAAGTCTGGTTCACAGGGCTGAGCTTTCATGAGAGGACCACTACATGCTCTGCAACGTTAGTTTCTAATTAAAAACGAGGTTACCAACAGTGGAAACGTTCAAAAAGAAAAGCCAAATTAGGAATCACCTACAGAGGTACCGGTGCCAGAGCAGTCTGCCCTGAAAACCCCTCTTATTCTGATGCCCAACCATCCCCACACAGCCTCAGAGAGCTCAGAAAGATGATATTTCTAAGTCACACACAACTTCCCAGGAGTGGTTTGCATTAAAACCAAGTCAGCAGCTGAGACGGGGATGACCTTTCGACAATAACCACTGCTCCCCTCACAAGTAATTTCTCTAGAGCTACATTTCCCTGCTTTATCTTAGCAGATGATACTATTGCTACTGCCAATGCTACTCTAAAATTCCTTTTATCTATTTTTGAGCTGTTATGTGCCTAATAATTATAATGTAAATGTGCTTTCATAGCTACTGGGCAATTCTTGTTTTTTCTCTCTTCATAATAAATTACTCGTATTAAATTACAAACAGCAGCCTGAGGCTGTAGAGTTGATACCCAGAGGCTATTAAAAACTTTCAACCTCATGTCCGACGACTGGGGAGTTAAACAAACATCTTCACATATGTTACGGTTACAATAAAAGCAATAATTATCTTTGTAGTCTAAAGGATGGTAACTACCCCACAAATTTATTTTTCTTTAAATTTTATGAGGATGCAAAGCTACATTTTGCAGCTTTTACTCTTTGCTTTCATTATTGTGTGGTTTGTAACACCGTCTCACAAGCCTGAAATGAAAAAAAAAAACAACAAAATTATGGTTTTTTGTTTTTTATGTTGGCAAAGGAATATTCATTGCTTCATTCTTCCTCAGTCTCCAATAGTGCTAAAGGGCTGCAATAGTTTTTTTCAAGGCTTTCTTCCTAGTGGAGGATATCAAAGACTTTCACGATCATTTTTATTTTTACTATTTCATACTGTTTTGTTTAACCAGTGCAAGGAACCTGAGGTTGCATACAAATTTAAATCAGATTTCTTTTTTTTCTCATTCCCAAGTGATCGAGAATCTCTTCAAGTTGGAGCAAAAGTAAACACATTTCAAATGGTCTTAAACACCAGGCAAGCTAAGGGGCGTAAAAATGCTTGTTATTAAAATAAATGCAACTTTCTAGGGCAAACAAAACTGTAGCCTATAAATAGATTAACCCTGACAAATTAAGCAGGTGCAGGAAAGCTGCAGAGCCTGTGATGTTAGCTCCTGAAAGCCAGAAAGGGCTCATCTGATGGAGATAAGACAATTGTTTCATGCTTCCAAGTACTCCTAAAGAGCTGTTTGATTTGGAACCTACTGAGATGATTAAAAAGCACCTACCAGCCCTTTTTATCCTTATTTTCATGGGAATATATAAATATAATGCCACAACATCATGCTCAATAGAAACGCAGATTAAAGTGATGGTGTTTCTGTGCAGAACATTTTGTCTTTATTTATCCACAGTGCCCCATCTTATCAACTCACCAAAGTGTTTGAACACCTTTTTTATTAAAAAATAACATCTGTGAGGTACATCTATTTCGATTTGGTGTCGGATATTTACACTGCTCTACTGGACATTTAGACTGTAAATATTGGATGTTTACATTGCAAGCACAAAAATAGAGCCTGAATATTAGAAAATGTGGATTTTTTTTGTTCCTTCTCTGGAAGAACAGCTGTTCCCTGAGCCAAAACTACACAGGGACCTGAAAATCTGAGACAAAAGATATCTCTCCTCTGTGACTTAATTTTCATCTCAGTTTCTGGGAGGAAGGGGAGGAAAGATGAAACAACCCAGGAGAGAATGATGGTTTAGATAGACAATAAAAAGAAAGACTTTTACACAAATGGTCCTTATTGTAAGAAAGTAAATTAGCTAAACACGGTGGAGATGACATATCTACATAATGTTCCCATTCTTCCTGACATTCTGCAAAGATGTGGGCATTCTCTTCTCGGTAAAGCATCACAAACAAAGAACAAAAGGTCATAAACACCAAGTGGAAAAGAAGCAACATTTAGAAGAAAAATATGTGTGGTAAAAATAAGTGGCTGTGACATCATTGGGCAGAAAAACTTAATTTTCCCCTGTTTTTCTGTTGGAAGTGAATGAACTTACAGCATTTAAAATACGAACTATTATTAAATAAAGCACTCTTAAAATGAGAATAAAGCAATTTCGATCCGTTAGACCAAGAGAGAAAAATAAAAATGCATGTGGTCAGAAGGAAAAGGGGGTATTTTTTGCCTTAATATTTCCCTAATAGATTATTCCAAACATGTTAAGCTGCTTTCAAGAAATCTAGGTGACTCTAGAAAGATTATGCAAATAATTATTCCATTTCTGTTCTTTTTTTGGTGGAGTATCTCCACCATTTTTAATGCAGCAAAGTCCCAGCAGCCCATATCTCTACCACACAGCTGGCAAGCATATCTAAAGGATTATGCATAATATGCATGTGAGCCCATGAAGCAAATGCATTTATTCAGGACTGAAAAGAAGTAGGAAAACATCAGTTCCTGAGCCACGGGGAAAAATGGCTTAAATAAATTTCTCTTTCTCATCCATCCTTTTCCTCAAATCCCAACTTCTTGCTGCCTGCACCTTCATTTTCATGGCAAGGTTAAAAGCATCACCAAACCCACCCTGCTCCCTGCCAAGCCAGTGAAGACTTGAAAAGGCACTTTTTTTTGGTGGATTCTGGATGCTTTTTTTTCCTTAAAATTAGGTGGATGTGCAGAATCTCTTCTTCCCTCCTCCTCTTCAGGTAAGCATTTGTCACTGACATTTGTGAGAGTTGCAGGCTCCCATCAAGACAAGGCTGCTGTGGACACTGGCAGGTGTGAATGCAGGAGAATAATTCATTCTCCTCAGTCTCATTCCTGGGCAAGAAAATGTGCAAATTCTCCGCTCAACCCAGGAGCTACAGCTAAAGAAAACGTAAGAGACCAAAACCAAAAAGGTGCTGTTTTTTTGATGGTAGTTTATACCAAATAATTAATACTTTGCATCACTCATCACCATGATAAAAATATTATTCCCACAACTAGGACAATCCCTTAAATACAGTGCCCAGACTTCTGCTTTTATGACATTTAGTTTTGTTTAAGAGTTTCCTCTCCATTGCCAGAAGTCCTCAATGAATGTGAGTGTGGGTGGGTACATCCCCCCTTGAATCCCACCTTGGCAGTAGCTTTCACAATTGAAAGTTCTCCAAGGAATCTTGTATTAAGGGATGGCAGCTGGTTGGACTTTGTTGTCATATTTTATACTGTTTGGATTCCTCACAGAGTTTAACTCAGACCTTGTGCACCAGCAGTAACACCAGCTAGAGAAAAATGAGGTTTTATTTTCAGGGCAAACTGAAACAGAAGGTTTTGAACGGAATCGTTCACGTGCTGATAGTAATCAAGTCAAGATAACATGAAGCCTACACAGCACCTCGGCTTCCAGGGGGGGTTTTGTCATCTGCAGTGAAATCCACGCTCCCACAACTGGAACTCTGGTGTCCAAGAAGCCAAGGGACATCCTAACTGCTCTGCCTTAATGCTGAGCTGCTAAAGCAGGAGATTTCCCCACCTAAAGCAGTGCAGAGCTCACCCAGAGAAATGAATGTCACTGTTGCACTTCTGCATCAGATTTTTCTAGTGTCTAATTTCATAATTTTCACCTGTGGCTTCACCCTGCTTCCCAATACCAATACCCTAAAAAGACAGCAAGTGATTAAAAGGCTGGCTACAAGACCCTAGCACACCCAATTTTTGCCCATTTTTGGGCCCCTAAATGTCACCCAGTAGAAGTGTGGTTCCCGTGCTGTGAATATCACTATCCTGGCTAGTAAATCTGCCTCGCTGTCCTGCTCAGATCCCTCTGAGGTGTAATCCCAGAAACTGCTCAGCTGACAGCTCTGTTGTTCGGCTTTCTGAGTCTCCCTCAGTCCTCTTGCTCTCTTCATCTATTTTAAGAAAAAATCAAGGCCAATAACAGTATCACCAGACTTTTAAAAATGACCAAACTGGGTCTGTTCTCAGTTTTTCACCTCTCACTCTGAACTGCCCACAGAGGAAATCAACCCACCTGGGATCATCTGATGGATGAGAGGCTGGATATGCCCTGTCCATGGGTGTTGAGTTACAGAAAGCCCCCTGTGCTGGGCTGATCCCACAGCCTGGGCAGCAGATGAGGGGGGAATTCTGCCCCTGTGCCCTGCTCAGGTGAGACCCCACCTGCAGAGCTGCCCCAGCCCTGGGGCCCAGCACAGGAAGGACCTGGAGCTGCTGCAGGGAGTCCAGAGGAGGCACCAGGATGAGCAGAGGGATGGAGCAGCTCTGCTGGGAGGAAAGGCTGCGAGAGCTGGGATTGTTCAGCCTGGAGAGGAGAAGCTCTGGGGTGACCTCAGTGTGGCCTTGCAGGGCCTGAAGGAGCCCACAGGAAACGTGGAGAGAGACAATTTCCAAGGGCTGCAGGGACAGGACAAGGGGGAATGGCTGCAAACAGACAAAGAGTAGGGTTAGATGGGATATTATAAAAAAATAATTTGCTGTGCTGTGTATGAGGCTGTGGCACAGGTTGCTCAGAGCAGCTGTGGCTGCCCCTGGATCCCTGGCAGTGTCTAAGGCCGGGGTGGATGGAGCAACCTGGGCTAGTGGAAGTTTTCCCTGCCCATGGCAGGGGGTTTGTACTCAGATGATCTTTTAGGTCCCTTCCAACTCAAAACATTCTCTGATTCTTTGATGATCCCAAAGCCCCTGGGAAGGGATGGATTCTGACACCCAACAGAGACGGCACACGAGATGTGCCACCACCTCTCTGTCACCTCAGACACAATCTGGCTCTGAGAGAGCTTGAGGAGGACAGATAAAGGTGGCTCAGCTCTCTCTGTGCTGAAGAGCAGGCTGAAGCACAGACAGACCCTCATCTGACCCACTTGGAGATAATCAGATAAAGAAAGAGGAGCACAAAGTGAAGCAAGCCTTACTAACTCGTGGCCTTTCTAACTCGTCATAACCTTTGCTTCCTCAAAGGAATTACTTCCCTTGACCTATCATCCACTTCAGAGCATTCGTTAACCTTCTTCAAATTAGAAATTACAATGTAGGCTTGGAAAAAATGAGGGGGGAAAAAGAAGCGAGAGATGGTAATCCCACTGAGACACGAATCTCCAGCTGATGGAAGCAGACACTGATTCTGTCAGCCACGGGTCTGACCTGTGACGCCAAAACTGAGAAGATGCTCTTACCAGAGGGGTTAATTCAGACAACTCTTTTAAAATGCAAATTCTCTGCTTTTTGCTTTTCTTGATTTCAAGCACAGCAAGGCAGGGGCTGTAATTAGAGAATGGGTAGTCGGCACTGTTCACCAGTTGTGCGTAAGCTTTAAACTAATAACTCAGCAATTAGAAGAAAAATGAGCAGTAATTACACACATTTTACTCACTGCTAGACAGATGGAACATTTTCTGCTCGTTATTGGCAAACTGTCACTGCGTTTATTTCATTTTTAGTGTTTACTGTTTGTTGTAGTTTGATTAGGAATAATTACAGGCTAGGAAAAATTCGAAAGAAATGAACAGCCTTTTCACTTTTACATCCTTAAAGTGATACAGCCATTTCTTCCCCCATTTTCTCCAAGATGAACATGCTCTCTGTTTGAAACTTCATTGAAATCAGGCTGCACCTTTTGGGGCTTGGTGAGAAAAAGGAGTAAGACAGTGCAGGAAAGACCATCCTCTCCAGAATGGCTGATCAAACACTGCTGGGGTCATGGGCAGCTTCCCTGGTGGGCACTGCTCCATATTGCCAAGCTATTGCATAAATTGGTTTATATTTATTGCAGCTACAAGGTTTTAGTCAAAAGAGGCATCTGAGCCAGATCCCAGCCCTCAGGGCCGGAGCTGCAGGGAACTATCAGTGCCCTTACCCCACGTAAGCAGGAAAACACAAGAGGTTGGAGGCAGGACCTTCATTTTTCCACCTTGCTGGAGCTTGCTCCCCCTTCCCCTCCTACCTAATTCTGGATTTCTGAGCCTTTCTGTTGCACAAACTGTGCCTTACTCCTAATTTTTAGGGAGAATTTGAGGGAAGGGAGTAGGTAGCTGTCGCCTGTGGTTAGACTGAGCTGCAGAGCAAAGTAACCTAAGTGGAAACCAAGCACTTGGAGAGATTCCTAAATACTGAAGCTTTGAACCAGGGACAAAGGCTTTGTGTTTTAATTCTATTTATGATGACGTTTTTCTAAGCTCCTACCTGAAACACATAGAGAAAAACACACCAAGGTGTGCAGGTCAGAGCTGGTTTCTCCCCCATTTCCAGTATCACCAAGATTGTTTCACAGCCCCTGCCTGCCCTGCACCAGACTCCTGGATATTCCTAATGATAGAGGATAATTAGTCTTTATAATAATAAAAATAGAGTTTTTATAATTATAAATAGAGTTTTATAATTATAAAAATATTAGTTTTTATAATAATAAAGATAATAATAGAGGAATAGAGTTTTTATAGAGAATTGGATAGGGAAAAAAGCAGTATAAATGTTCCTATCAATCCATCCTTCTGAAATTACAGACTAAACAACTGTGTGACAAGGTATGAGGGAGTGGGAGGTGGATCAAGCCTGCCTTGCCTCAGGAATCCATTCAGTGATTGTGTAAGGTCTGAAGGCCAAGGCCCAAACAATCACTTATGTGAAGATTTCCTCTGCTTTACTTCAGATATTTCCAGCACAATTTTATTCATCAGCCTTCTAACCACCTCTGCCTTCTTTAACAGTTAGGTTTTTAAAAAAAGTAAAGGGTCTAAGCAACAAACCTGAGGAAAAAAAAAAAAGGATGATTAATTTCCCTGCAAATATCATGGGACTTGAATGTTGGGGATGGGGTACATCACTGATAAATTGATTTAAATTCACTGACACACATAACCCAACAGCACTTGAAAGAACAATGATGCTGTTGAAGTCCTAAGAAAACCCAAACCAGTCTTGTTATGAAGTCTGGCCGCAAACTTCACACAAAGCAGCAGTGGATAATCGCCCATTTATGTAATGCCTTGGAAAAGTTTCCTGGCTTTATGATAGCATCTTTAGGGCAACAAAATTTTGGCATGACTCATAAATTCTGTGTTAGTCAGGCTGGAATGGACAACCTTAGCATTGGGAAAGTTTTCCCACTGCCAGCCTGTTTGACTGGCACAAAGCTGCCAAGAACTGCATCCACCTCTCCCTTCACGATTCATAGCCAATGGTTTTCTCAGCAACAATAAATAAATGTTCTCTGTGATGCCACAATTGAACATTAATGAGCTCTACAACCCATGGCATCACATGAAGGAGCTTTTTCAAGACCCGAAACATACAGTAGCTCTGAAATAGGTTTCCTTGCCAAAAAAGAAAAAAAAAAAATCTTTAAATTCATATTATTTTTAAGATATTTCTGAGTCCCCTTTAGTTATAGCTTCAAGTTTTTCTCCGGAATGATGAGCAGTGAATGCTTCTTCTACATGGCCAGCTGAAAGAATAAATAGAGGCTCTACAAATCCTACAGGTAAAGATGATGGGGAGGGGGATATCACTACAGGACCAAGGCAGAGACTTTGATTGTTGCAGCAGGAGAAAGCAACAGAACAGTAACGGCAAAGAAATGGAAAGCATGAAAAATGGCTGAAAGAGCAAAGACTGTGCAGTAACAGAGGGCTCCAAGTGATGAAGCAAAATACTAACTGCAAGGCACTGGTGTTTTTGTGCATTTGGCAATTCCTTCTTACGAGGCTGTTGTGAAAATTTCTAAAAAAAAAAGGTGGATCATCAATCATAGAATCATAGAAAGAAAAGAAACATGGAATGGCCTGGATTGGGAGGGAGCTTAAAGATCACCTGATTCCAAACCCCCTGCCATGGACAGGGGCACCTTCCACTATCCCAGGTAGCTCAAACCTGGCCTTGGACACTTCCAAGATTGGGGCAGCCACAGCTTCTCTGGGCATCCTGTGCCAGGGCCTGCCCACCCTCCCAGGGAACAATTTTTTTATAATATCCCATCTAACCCTACTCTCTGGCAGTTTGAAGCCATTCCCTCTTGTCCTGTCCCTCCAGTCCTTGGAAATTGTCTCTCTCCACGTTTCCTGTGGGCTCCTTCAGGCCCTGCAAGGCCACACTGAGGTCACCCCAGAGCTTCTCCTCTCCAGGCTGAACAATCCCAGCTCTCGCAGCCTTTCCTCCCAGCAGAGCTGCTCCATCCCTCTGCTCATCCTGGTGCCTCCTCTGGCCTCTCTGCAGCAGCTCCACGTCCTCCCTGTGCTGGGCTGGGGCAGCTCTGCAGGTGGGATCTCACCTGAGCGGGGCACAGGGGCACGATCCCAATCCCTTTCCTGCTGCCCCCACTGGGGGATCAGCCCAGGACACAATTGGCTTTCTGGGCTGCAAACACACGTTGCCAGCTCACGTCCAGCCTTTGTCCAAGTTATATTTATCTAGCCTTATGATGGAAGGCAATTTCAAGTAGGTGGAAACCAGCTGGTTTTTATTATTTTTTAAGCTGGAGCCAGTGTGATCCAGCAGAGCTGAGGCACCACACCAAGTCAAGCTTCTGCCCAGAAAACAGCAACTGGAAATTGTCCTTGCAATATTATTCACTCCCTGAACACTTGGGAGCACACTCCTGGCAACCACGAGGTATAGCAACAAGGTCAGGGCACTCTATTTTCATATCTTAAATTCATTATAACTCATAATTCATAATAAATAATAATTTCTTTTTAGCTGTGCTCAAAAAGGAATGAAATAAAACCACTAGCAGTTTTGCATTTCTCATTTTCTATAAAATTTGGTAAGCAGCACTTTCCTCACGGTGACAGAAGAAAGAGAATTTCTGTCTCGTTGTAAAGCTGTGCTGCTAATGATATTTAATTACCCACGCTTAATTACACCTGGCACTCTCCATCTTTGGCTCCTAAGGATTTTCCTAGCTAGATGATTAATGTGCATATAGGTGTGGAAAATTTCAAAGCTGGGGCTTAACCTTGGCACTAAAGCACGGCAAACTCAAGCATCCACATGCCTCTAGCTGGGCTCCATTTCTTTATCAGTCCAAAAGTACTTTGATAACACAGATACATTCCACAGAGGTGTAAAAAGAACTGTCCTGTGACATTTGCTTGAATCTTTTATTTCCCCCCTGCCAATTCATGTTTTGCACCAGGATACCAAGCAGAAGCACAGATTTTGGACACTGTTAATCGGATCTACACAGGGATGGTTAAAGGAAAATAAGAATTTTTATGAATGTTCTATAATAATTAAGTGCTATAAATAGCATTCAATAAACCTGAAGCAAGTATGATAAAATTCTTTTTACCTGGAAGACCCCCAAAGGCACCTTTCTTTTTTTTTTTTTTTTTAACAGATCATAACTCTCTAATTTCTTGTCCGCTCTAAATGTTGTAGTTTTGTAAATGGAGATTCTCAGAGCATCAGAACTGTGCTTCATCAGGGTCTCCACAGGAGCC
Source organism: Oreocharis arfaki (assembly GCA_013398015.1). Taxonomy (NCBI): domain Eukaryota; kingdom Metazoa; phylum Chordata; class Aves; order Passeriformes; family Paramythiidae; genus Oreocharis; species Oreocharis arfaki. The sequence goes on along the minus strand of VZRR01010831.1, from coordinate 247,701 downwards.
TGCATTATTAATTACATGTTATATAACATTTCAGTAGTATTTCTGAATGACTTTTGGAGCAGTTTTTAGAATATCCCACTTATGTCCTGGAAGATAAACGTGAATATTAGAAGTCCATAAGGATTGACCTGTTTTGACCAGAGGTTTTTGGTTTTAAAGGTGGTATATGCGGGATGGAAATGTTTATATATACATATATATGTCTATATATATATACATATATATATATTAAAGCAAATAATAAGACAGTAAAAGATTTTGCAACAATAGCACTGAGTCACATAACAAAGTTGAAATTTTATTCTAGAGATTTTGTTGTGAGTTGCATGAGATTTGGGATGCTCAATTCTTGCATCTGGGTTGCACAGGAATAAACGAAATTTACGTTCTGGTGTTGCCATCCACCAAGTGACACAAAATAGTTTTATGAAGATCATTTTATGTATGTTTTGAAAGAGAAGTGGCATAAAACTACTTTGTTCTACTTCCATTACATCTACACCTCCAGTCACAGAATCCCATTGGCTAGAAAATAAGTAAATGAATAAATAAGCAAGCAGCCTGAGCCCAGCTGATAAATAAACTCTTGAGAAATAATCAGCCTCTGTCTCTTGCCCTTGCAAGAATTTAAAAAAATGTCCAGTGTATTTCAGCTTAAAAAAATGAAAAAACCCTCACTTTCACTCTCATTACAGAAATTACAGTCACAGTTTGAAGCTGCACCATCACAAACAGTGCTAAAAATTAAACAACCCTTGAGAAGCCAAAATTGCTTCCTGGCAAATAGAATCAGAGAGTCAAAAGATTTGGAAAAGCCCTTCCAGCTCATCATGTCCAAGTTGTGCCCCATGCCCACCTCGTCCCCAGCCCAGAGCACTGAGTGCCACGTCCAGGCCTTCCTGGGACACCTCCAGGGATGGGCACTCCAAACCTCCCTGGGCAGCCCCTTCCAAGGCCTCACCTCCCTTTCCATGAGGAAATTCCTCCTAACCCAAACTTTCAAAATGTGATTGCTTATCTTAAACCCAAACATGTGGAAAAGTGCTTTAAATAGCATGAAAACCTGAATGAAGAGTAGTTTGTGAGGCAGAAAAGTAGGACCAGAGAAAACAGGAGGCCATTGGTGAAGTAACATTTACAAAGCAGGGTTTACTTCAGCAGAAGCACAGAACAATTAAATTTCTCTTTACTCTTCCAAGCAAAACCCACATGGGCTCAGAGCAGGTATTTATGAACCGGTTCTTGCTGACTGTGCTAGAACACCAACTTCTTTGCTGAGCAAACTAAACAAATTTCTGCTCCAATACTGAAGCCTATATTCCCTTTCCCACTTTTGACTCAGCTTTGAGTGGAATAATTTCTCCAGTTATTAAAGAGGCAGACGAGCAATGTAATTTCACTGCCAACTTCTTTCAAACATCGATCCAAGGCAAGTCCATTAATTGTTTGTTTTATTAATGTGCTTTGTCAACTTTATTAACCCACTATTCATGAGGACTCTGTCCTAAGGGTTTTCCTCTCAAAATTAAAATGAAGTGGACAAGAGGAAAAGCACCCCACAGTTACTTGTGCATTTTATAAACAAAGGTGATTATTAAAAAATCTTTTGGTAGATACAAAAGCTCAGCTTTTCCTCAGTGATTTTTCTGGGTGCCAAGACACATCTGGCTGGTGAGATTTGCTTAGTTTCATCCTCTTTACATGAGTTGGGGATGAAAAATCGGACGTGAGTCAGCAGTATATTCTTCTAGCCCAGAAATCCTGTGCTCCATCAAAAGCTGTGCGGCTTGCAGGTCAGGTAAGATGATTCTACCTCACTCTGTATCCAAGTCTGGGGTCCCCAGTACAAGAATGGCATGAAACTGTTGGATTGGGTCCAGAGAGGGACCACAGTAATGGCTAGAGTGTTGGAGGACATTTCCTTTGAGGAAAGGCAGAGATAGTTGGGGTGGCTCAGCCTGGAGAAGAGAAGGCTCTGAGGAAACATTACTGCTTCTAAGTCTGCAAGGTGCAGGAGGCCTAAAGAAAACATGAAGACTTTCTACCAGGACCTGTAGAGAGCAATGATTTAAAACTGAAGGAGGGTAGATCTAGAGTGGACCAAAGGAAGAATATTTTTTTTACCATAAGAGTAGTGAAACACTGAAAGAAATTATCTGGAGAAGCTGAAGCTGCCCCATCCCTGGAAGTGTTCAAGACCAGGTTGGATGGGGCTTGGAAAAACCTGGTCTAGTGAAAGATGTCCCTGCCCATGGCAGGGAGGTTGCATTTTAATGGCCTCTTGCAACCCAAACCAACATTTGATTATCATCAATATAAGAGAGTAGAAATCCTTTGTGAAGAAATTCATAAACTCCTTGGAGAGCTGGATAAGACTTTGGAATGCCTTGCTGGTTGAGGAAAACATTATTCTGTTATATTTGTTTCTCCCACTTTATGCAGAGGGGTTAAAGAAGGCTCTTTCCTCTCAGAACCAGTAAATAATTGCTAGTGCTACAACAAGCCCTTCACTTTTGTTTTATGGAAAAAAGGGGGTCGTTCATGACAATCTCAACTTCTAAAACTTTTGTTGATCATCCCAAATAACAGTCTTAGTCCTGAATATTTCAACACACAGTTTAGAAGCTGGTTTGTGAAGGGCTTTAACAGCTTTAGACTCAGACTGTGCTGCACGTGTCTGCAGCAGTTCTTGCACTAATACATCTAAATACCTCTGCTGTATTTAAAAAGAGTGGTTAATCCCAGGAACACTGCTGGAAGCTGAAGTGGAAAGACAGTTGAGCTGAATCCTATTTGCCACTCCAGGTGGATAAATCATAGAATCGTAAGATGGTTTGGTTTGGAAGGGACCTTAAAGGTCATCCTGTTCTACCCCGCTTGGAAGGGCAGAGACTCCTTCCACTATCCCAGGTTGCTCCAAGCTCCATCCTGGCCTTGAACACTTCCAGGTATGGGGCAGCCACAGCTTCTTTGGATAAACATATCTTCTATCTTTTGGGGTTTTCCCCTGAAGGAAGCCAGCCCATTTCAGCTGAAGTGTGTGTATGAGTGAAGGGCAACTATTAGCACAGAGTTCAATTAGCCCAGGGTTCGAATATGAGTGACCTCCTTGTGAATCAACAGCAGTGTTAAACTTACAAAAATAGGATGAAATTATGGCCCCACTGAAGCCAGAGGACATTTACAACCTGCTTCCATCTCCAGACTTAGAAGGAACAGGCACACACCTGCCCTACTGAGCTAGTGTAACTTCTTTTCCCTCATGCCTTCACACATGATTTCTTTCTCTTACACTAAAACACACAAATTCTGGGGTTTGCCTGTTCCCATTGTCCCTTCCTTTGAGCATTGACCACTGCAGACCTTCCCTGCAGCTCAAGAGTGAGTGTGAGGGCTCACTTCTACCTCCTCAGAGCCACTTGCTGCCTGACCAGTCCCACTGACCCCAGGCCAATTATTCAGCACAGCCCCACCAGTGGGTTCCCATTTTTATTAACAAGAGGAACAAAATGAAAATCTTTGCCAGCTCATTCGACAGCTTCTCTAGGAAATTCACATTCAGAAATGCACAGTGTGAAGTGAAGCCAAGGAGAAAAACAAACCCCCCCAAAAATAAGCTTTACAGGGGCTATGTCACTGCTGAGGGAGAGGGAAGGTTAGCAAAGGAAAGCTGCATTTTAACTCCAGTTTTTTCCATATGAGAAAAGTCTCTGATAGAGCTGACAAATGGAAAACAAATTTTCACCAAGTATAACCACTTAATAGGCTTTCCTTCATAAAGTATTAATCTACTTTTTTCCCTTGACCTTTTTTAAATGTTTTTCCCCCTCTCTGCCGTCCACCGAGAGCCTTGGTGATGGTGAGGAACAAAGAGGTGCTAAACAGTGATGGAGACATCAGTGAATATGTTTGAATGTGTTTGCTTTTCTGGCCTGGAAAAATTCTCCATGGGTAAATTTTGAAAAAAGGCACGGGTTATGCTAAGAGGTGTCACACACAAAAAAAAAAAGAGAGCAGGAAAAATTATTGAAGAAAAGATATTATTTTACCAGCAAGATGAGTGGATGAAGGTGAACGTTAAACTGAACAGATGCTGCCTTGCCAAGTGACTCTTGTAACAGCTGCTCTAAACCAGACACCACCAGAACAGCAAATATAAAGTTATTGATGTTACTAATTGTACTCTGTCACTTCTTGCACCATTTTTCTGTCAGGTTCCTGCAGAAATTTCTGACAAATACACTACTTACACTTTTCAGCCAGCTAGTAGCTTTTTAACATGCCATTCTTGGGGGGGATGTCAAAATCTAAGGTATTTTGAAAAACTTGCTTCATTATGAACTAGTCCACTGTCACACATAAGAGCATTTCATTCCCCTGGCTGCTGTGAGAAAAGTAAAAGAAATAATTAGACACAGGGAAAAAAAAAATGTAGAACAGAGGCATTTTTCATTCCGCTTATTAGTAGGTAGAACGTTCCTGACAGGAGCAGGCAGAAATCCCAAGGAGGAGGCAGCCACAGGGTGGTGGCCAACACTTTCAGAACCATCCTCCTACCTTGCACCTGAGAGATAGAGGCTGGCAGCCAGCAAGGTTTTCAAAACAGCTGGAGGTCACAAGTGCACTTGTGTCCTCTTTATTCAACTCTTTTCCTAAAGGTCAGAGAGAAGACCAGGGGAAAATTCAGGAGCTGAACTCAGATCTTTTGAGTTGATCTGAACCTGGGCATGACTCTTGGTACATTCTCCCTGTGATCTGCATTACACCACTAGGAAATAGAGCTGAGCATTAAAGGTCATTTTTTGGTGGGATTGTAAGCAGAAGTGTTCTTAGATAAAGAAAAGCAACTCCCCACTTCTGCCCTGGAGTCCAAAAAGCAACCTGAGGAGTGAAATTTCCAGCCTGATGAAATAAACTAAGGCCCTTTGTCACAGAGGCAGCATCTATTCCAGGAAGAGCCAAAGAAGGTTTCTGCTGATTCATTTGCTGCCTATCAAGACTGAATTATGAGCCCTGTCTCAGAAAAGAAAAAGAAATTATCATCAGATGTTTTCTTCATGAAGATTTTTTGTGAAGATATATATATATATATATATTTGGCTCATTTGCTCTTCAAGGTTAAAACAGAATAATTGTGGATGAACAAATTCTTCCCCTGGCAAGCACAAACAGAATTTCAGTCACGCTTTCTGCATAGAAGAGTTGGAAGGCAAGGTCAGAGTCATGCTCAAATTAAGATCTGAAATCTCTGATTTTGTAATGTCCTTCCTTATACAGGGATACTCTAGAAATGTTCATAACCACAGCTTTTGTGGGTGGCTTCACAACTTTTTTGCCAAAACTCATCAACTGTCGCAGGTGAGCTAATTTGGAGGGTAAGGGGCAAAAGAGCAAAGATGATTCTGCATAGGTTATGTTGCTCACAATTTATTGGGTTAAGTTGCAATTAAAAAAAAAAATACTGTAACTAAATTTGAAAGCACAGACCAGATCTAAAACAGATCAAGCCATTGAGGTATCAGACCTTTTTCAGGCCTTAAGAGAAAAAGGAAAGCAATGTGATATTCTTGATTCAGCAAGGCCACACAGAAGCTGAGTATCTGGTATTTCTAAATGACTCACAGTGTTCTCTGTCCTTCCTTTGGAAATGATGGTGTGTTAATTAATGCTTGCCTGGTAAATATGATGTGTCTGGGTAAATACGAATATGTGGCTAAAGAAACACAGAGACAGTCAAGCTAAACAAAGTGCATTTGAAAGGGCAAAGTGTATTCCATATTTTACATAGGGTTGTGGATAGGTAGAAAGGTTGACATCAGATAAAGATGCAAAGCTGGGAAAGGATTCTGAGCTTCAAAGGCAATGAGTGCCTGGGAAATTGAACTCAGAGACTGGATTATATAGTTGAGGACTCAGCTGAGCAGTCCACAGAATTGGAAAATTGTCTTTCTTTTGATTATTGGCGTATGTGGCTGATTTAATAAAAAGAATCTGGATGATGCATAGAATAGGAGCCTCCTTGTACTCCCTATCCAGTACAGAATAAATCAGCTTCCAAATATATTTCATATGGAAAGAGTTGAGCAAGACAGACAAGGTTAAGTGAAGGAAAAAAAAAAAAGGCTGACTATCAGGTAAATAACACACACTGACTGAACTGATGGCAGAAAATAGGAGTGTTGTGGATTTATGGGTGAATTTATGTAAGTATTTGTCAGCAAGAGTGAATCTGGTTGACTTCCCAGAAATACCAAAGTACAAATAGGAGATCTGTTAAACTGCCTACAAAAAACCTGCTCACATTAAAATCCCATCAAGCGCAATTATTTGTGATGCCATTATCCCAGGCACAATATAAGCTGAAATAGAAAGGACTCAGTACCACATATGTAGATACAGGGACACCCAAGCTCTGTTCCCGACAAGAACTTCCAAAATTTTATCTGAGTCTGCTCTGTCTGCACCATCCTGATATTTCTTCCCAAGAGTTTGAAACCCCATTCTTCATCTCATGCACTTCATCCCCTTCCCATTGCAAACTCAAAAGAAGTTGCAGGATCTTCCCTCCCACCTGCCTGTTACACCTCCCTGCTCTTTCTTAATCTCCTCTGTCGTGCTTTGCCACCTTAAAATCTCCTCTGTGCCAGTCCCTGACAGTGGCAGATGAGAGCCACTACCCCACATTTCAGTGGCCCATGAGCTGTTGTCACCACCCTCAGACCGTCAGACCTTATCAAGTTTATATCTTACCAAGAATGTGATAAGACATCAGATGGAGTTATGATTCCAGTGGTGGCCGTTTGAAGAACAGGAGAGCTGCCATCTAAACCCATCAATTCAATGCTGCTGAATCCCCAGCAGCACACACAAACTCCTCTCTTAGACTTTATACTTGCATTTAAACTGTTACATGAGAGTGTCTGCAGGCAGCTCAAGGACAAGAGTTTAAATCCAGGTCTACAAGTGCATCCAAAGCTCACATCACAGTGACCTCATGCTTTTAATTGGTAATGCAATGACAGAAAGGTTCAGCACAGTGAACACAAACTGAATGAGGATCCATTTTGTTTAGAGACTGTGCAGCCCTTTTAGGTTTTTCAGAGTTAATTATGCATTCCTAACACTGAGCAGTACAAAATGTTCCTTAGTGCACTGCAGAGATTTGTTGGGGTTGTAAAGAGCCACTAGGAGCTGTTCGGTCTCGAACTCCGTGGCAATGTGCTGGGGATGTGTCACACTGGAGGTGTGGTTGGGAAGGAGCTGAAAGGAAAACTGCTTTTTGCTGCCCGATCAGAGGTGCCGCAAAACATCTGTAAAAGCTCTCTAGTCCCATCTAAATAGATTTCAAATACACTGGAAAATTCCACAAGAATAAAATCTGGTTTTGGTTTGTGACCTATTCCCCCTGCTCCCCGCCTAAATTTTATTTTTTAGAAGACCTAAGCTGTCTCTATGCTGTATCAAGCCTGCTCATCCAACTCTTCCATTTTGATGGATGGATTTAGGTCTATGGGACTAAACTTTGCCCCTTTCTGTCCAAGAAAGAAGGAAAATAACATAATTTACATACATGAGGTGACTCAAAGTGTCACTTTCACATAGCAAGTCTTAATAGAGCTCAATACACTTTTGCATGCTGAGTTTAATAAATATCAAGAAACCTGGAAAGTTCTGGACCTGAATTACATCACTGGACTAAATGGTTGGCTGGAAAAAACAAAATCTCTCGAAGTAATTCCATCAAAATTATAGTACTGCAATTTGCAGCCATCATGTTTCATTTATTTCCTTATTCTTCCAGGTAAAATTTCTGCTTTCTTTAAATCATCAACCAAAAAACCCACCCCAAAAACCATAACCAAAGCAGCAGCACAGCAAGAAACAAAACAAAACAAAAATCACAAAAATAAACCAGTAACTCTCTGTGACACATGGAAAATACCTCCATTAAGCTGTAGGTTCAAAAGTTCAGCAGCTATGAAATCAATCTATTTATTTATTTTATTGCTATTCTGAACTGCATCCACAGCTACTGACTGTCCAAGCCAGTTAGATCAAATTCTGGCCACTGCATGGTGTTCTCACGCCGTTGATCAACAAAACCCCATTGTTTTAGGGTTATTTTTAATCACTTTGGCTTTCATTTTTTCATTGTTTCTCCTTTATGTCCCAGTGATGCCACCAGCGCCTTCAGCTCCAGAACCCACTGGTAACTCTGCATCTCTATTTTCCAAACTTTCTGGGCACTCCACGATGTGCATTGAGCAAAAAGTGATTGTCACTTGTTCTATCCACTTGTTCTATCAGTCCCTGGGCTGTCAAACAACGCCTGATTTTTTAAATACCTCCTCAAGATGACAAGATTGAACTAAATTGCATTATTATGTACTTCAGTGCAAAAAGATGGCCTGAACAATTCCTGCGGTTTCCTCCACACACTTTTCAGAGAGCAGGACAAATTATTTTTGCAATATTGCCACCATCAATTGCTTATACCCTTTTTTTTTTGTTTGTTTTGTTGGGGTTTTTTTGCAGCATGATTGTTTTAGGAGAGCTAATTGTGATATTAAATATGGTCTTTCTGCCTGCCTGTCCTCAGGGTAAAGAAAAGCCAAGAATGAAGCATGGAATTACAATCAAGCCTGACACATGTACGGAGCATGACCTTCTCTGGGCTCTCAGATATTGTGACTTCCCAAGCCAAAGAGAGAGAGCAAAGTGAAAAGGCAAAAATAAGCAGCGTGGAATATGTTTGATCAGAACTCAGCAAAAGAATGTTTTTTACAAATATCTCTGGAAAGAAGAACATTATCACTTTCCAAAGACAGAGCAAATTAGCTGCAGGATGGGACAACACATGAATACTGTAACATCCTGCAGAGTTAATCCCGAATTCCAACTTGCATGCAGGAATCTCTGTCTGAAAAGGGTATTTCAGAAGTAGGCAGCACTTCTGAAATCCAGTTTAGAATTTACCACCAGAGAAGGAGAATGAGGGGAAGAGTCTCAGCTCCACCCCTCCAGAACACCGGTGCACGTCACAGAAAGAACTATTTTTAATATAGAGTGATACATTGGACGATCTCATTTCTACAAACTTTCTTTCCAGCTGGTGTGGGTAGTATATCAAAAGTAGCCCTTGAGAAGCTGTTCCCTCTAGGACAGGGTAATTATTTTGAAATAAAATTTTTTGCACAATATACGCAAAATTTTCCCTTGCTTGGCCAACAAATAGACAAATGGTTACACAGCACTAAATACTTCAACCCATGGAGAAAGGTGGAAAGTCAGAGGGATTGGGAGGGCTGGGGGTATCCCACAATAAACAAAACATTCCCAGAAGCAAATAGGTTAATCTGTGGGAGAGGGACACAGCCACCATTAATTCATTTTTCGGTGTAGTTTTCCTGTATTAAGCTGACATATTTAGAGTCTTTGAACGGCATTTTCTTGTTTAGTGACAGAAGCTTCTTGTGTCAGTACCACGGACAGCGCACACACAACTCGAGGATTCTTTTTGATTTGCTTTTAAAGAGACACGTAGCTCTGAAGAACAGAAATAATCATCTGTGTCAGCACAGCTCATAACCTCCCCCAGCCATCGAAGCTGATCATTTCTGGCTGTGCTGCAGCACATCTTTCTGCAAGTCACTGCACCTTGAGGTAAACACTAATTGTTAAAGGATCGTTTTCATTGTGAAAACCTTGTGTTTATTCCTCCTGTCATTGTAACGAGCTCCAGTTGTGTCACCACAGTCTTGCCAGCCACGTCAGCTGGGAATAAATAATTTCTGCCTAGATGTTCAGTAAGAAGCAGGAGAGTAAATTCCTAGGGTCTTCACTCTGGGATAGTTTTCCCAGAACCCAGACCATTTTCTAGACTCCCTCAGGCACTTCCTCACCTGGAATACAGATTTCAGCTGCATGCCTCACCGAAGCAAAAAGCAAAATTTTTTATTGTCTCTTCAACTCTACTTAATATTCACTTAATCCCATGGCAGTTCAATAGTCTCAGCACACCAGTGCAGGGCAGGCTGCACCCACACGATCCCAGAGCACCTTCCAAGCCAGACCCCATTCCATCCATGTTCCTAGCAGGATTGTTGGTGAGAACACTCTGTGGGGAAGAACAGGATGTGGCTGGAGAAGGGGCCATACAGAGGTAGGGAACCACTTTTCTGGGACAAACATCCCTGTTTTTGCTCCTGGAGATCAGCCCAACGCAGTGCAGCGCACGAGCAGGCTGAGAAGCGGGCATGGACTGCAGGGGAGGACAAGAGCAACAAAGAGCCCCGAAGGGCTTGGACCCATTTCTAGAAAGGTCTGGAAGAACGGACTGTGAATGAGAACTAATTTGCATGGAAAGCAAGAAATTTGTCTCCAGGGTGGGGAAAACTCATCTATCAAACCCCAAAGGGCCTGGAAGCATGTGCATCCCAAGACCCCGGACACTGGACTAGTGCTGGTGAGCCTTTTCTTCCTCTGTCTACCCCTCTATAATTCATATTTTTCTCTCTCTTTTCCCTTTACCCAAACCTGTGTTCTTATACCAAGAGAACAGGGACCAACACACCAATTTCCATGCCAACTGTGTAATTTAGTCATAAAACTCTGTTTCTTTTGCAGACCCTCTGACTTTTGCTGCTCCTTTCAGCCCCGAGCATCTACAACCCCTGGGTGCTCCTCGCCCCTTCAAGGTGGGACATCCAAATGGCAAATCCTTGCTCCCTTCTGGTCACTGAGTTATCCTAGGATGTGGAGCAGGAAATGGATGCCTGAGTTCTGCCCTCTCTGCTTGACCCTTAAGGTTGTTTCCAAAGGGGAGGGAATATTGTTCCAAATACCTATTTTGGAGCTAATATTTTTATTTAGGAGCTAGTAAGATCTCGTATTTTTAGGGCAATTCTTGTGCCCAATCTGTCCTGTGTGACCAAGTGCCACCTTGTCAGGGGGCTATTTCTTCACTGCCTGACATTCAGACCCTTGAGCAATTTGACAAGGACCATTTCATGTTTTCTTCTGGATGGTGGAAAAAAAATATTGACTAAGGCAAGAACAGACCCACCGAACATATTATTTTTGAGGTATCCCCTGTGACCTGGGGGTTGGTTTTGCAATCTGTTTAATGAACTTCCATGTAGTTTTTGTATGCTGATAAATGTTTTTAATTACTGTCATGGCAGTAAGTCAATTACTTAATGTTACAGTCCATTATCACAGCGCTCTGTTTCTAACATATTTTTTGAGTCTTCAAAAAATAAAGGGAAAAAAAAAAATCAAGATCAAATTTCCTGACAAGGCCTATTTTCCATAAAACCGAAAATTATGTGGGCATCTTTCAAGGTTTTTAGAGTTTTTTTGAGGGGATGGGTTTCTTTTATTGTGGGAGGTTTTTTCTTATTCTTTTTTATTCCCAGATCAGCCTTTCTGTGATTCAGAATGGGATTGCCACTTGGCTAATACATTTTGAAGCAGCATGAAATTAATGTTCTGCACTATATTTTGAGGGAATGAGTAAATCTGATTAGCACGAGACCTCCCTATCGTACGCTGCAATTGCACTTTGCTGAAAGCTAGAATTATATCCTGAATATAAACGAGATGAAACTTATGAAAGTGATCAGCAAGTTATGCAGAACTATATATAATTATCTATTAACTAATTATAGCAGGGTTTGAGTCAGAAATATTATTGAAGGGGTAAAAAAAAAGATTGCCTATTTTTAATCTAGGTATCTTTGGATGGTTAAAATCACTTGCTGAAGGTAACATTTTGAAGTCACTATTTCTGTGTGGAAAAGCAGAATATCCCAGGACCCAAAGGAAGGAATTCCATTCTCAGCAAAACAACTAAAACCAGCCTTTCGTCACAGAGGTAATTTGCTTTATGAAAGGTTGAATATAAAATCTCAGTACGTGGTCCAGGTTTCAGCCACCTACAGAGTGAGGATCTGTTTCCAAAGAACCAAAGCTTCAACTTTCAAGTCAGAGCTTCTCATAATCACTGATACATAATGAGGAGAGTAAATTGCAAAGCAAACAGTTACAGAGGCAAAGTGACAGAGCAAAATAGAAGACTTTCACTGTTATTTATCACCAACAAGAGTCCAGCAAGCCTTCTGTTGGGACTCAGATGTCTTCCTTCCACCTTAAGCACTGGGTCCAGTCTGCTTAGATTTGTTTCTACTCACTCTTCTGCTGCAATCAATAAACTAAAAACCACTCCACCACATAGAAAACATCGAGTCAATTCTACTTTTGAACTTCTGTTGTTATCAGGATGTGTATGACACCTAAAAGCAAGCTGAGATTGATGTCCTTCGTACTGCACACTGCGAATTCGTGAAATGAAAGGTGGCACCTGCCCAGAAGATCTTTCACTCTTTAAAAAATAAATTACATTAAAAAGAAAAACTAAACAAAAAAACCCAAAACACCCCAAAACCAAAAACAAGCAAAACCCCCCACAAAACACATTGGGGGATAATAGAGAAAGAGAACACGGTGGGAACAAATCCAAAGGTAGGGACCTACACAGCATCTCCCCAAAACAAAGACACAGAAAACCAAGGATAGTTTTAAAAATACAACCACATCTCAAAACTTTTGATTCATGGCTTTGTTCAGCAAACTACACTATCCACTATTAGAAGTTTTATTAAATGTCAACATTATGATAAATTTTCAAATAAAATTATTTTAAGGTTTTCATTGACCTTATTTCCCCCTTTTTCTCTCCCCCAGCAAAGTTTTGTCTCAGCTCTCCAGAGAAGAATTATTGCAGTCCATCTACTTAAGCTTAAAAACAAAACCAAAAATTGGCCAGTATATCCTCTGTGTTTCCTAAGAACCAGTGTGGTATTTCAGTTTAGCAAAAGTGACACGATGATGGGTTACAGGGAGATGAAATGAAATCATATTGCTAAACCTAACTTCCTAGGACACCATGGGAATACTACATGAATCTTCATATTCATGAGGCTTAATTATAGCAAAATAACCAATCTGTAAAATACAGCTACGTTCAAGTACTGATTTCAAGACTAAAACATGAACAAAGAGAAGATGTTTCCCAGGAGATGCCTCTACAAGATGTGCAGAGGCACAAATGTAAGCAAAAATCAAAAAAGACAGATCAACAGATCCTATAACATGGAAGAACTAGAGCAGCAGCCAAGGAAAGAATTAACATTCCTTTGGGAAACAAGGGAGTTTAAAATGTTGTGTAAAAGGTCTGCAGCAGCTGCACTTCTTGTGGTGGCCATCACAAAAAACCCAACCAAATAAATCACAGAACAGAGAGATTCCAAAAGATTAGGGGACAAAGAACACTCATTTCCCTGCCGGGAACAATAGCAAATAGGGACAGGCTTTTTGTAAGCCTAAAATTTTGAAGCAGTGGTCCAACAGGGTATATTATGTCATTCCTGGTGCTTTTTCAGCTTTTGCCATTGCTTGAGATGCTGTCCATTTGATTCTCTCAGGTGGAACAGAAAAATATTGTCACTAAACAAGGGATTTCAAGGAAACCCACTTGGCAAGTGGCCATAGTCCAAAAAGTTTAGGCTCAATTTCTCCACAGTAACCAGGATAAATGTTACATCCCACCCTAACTCCGTAATCCATCCCTCTCTGGACAGAAAATGATTTCAAGTTGAAAATATCTATATAATCTCTTTGAGATGCCTCTGGTCCTAGAAAAAGACAGGTACTAGGAGATTTAAATCTGCATTTCATTAGCCTGTGGTTAACAAGCTGAATTTGTTGTTCCCCTAAGGGAGTATTTCCACCTTGCTTGTTTTGAAAGATGCTGTTCTTTACCTTCTCAAGAAAATCCTCCAGGCAGATTAACATAAAAAGCGATTGTAAAAAAACTGAGAAGTATTTAGAGCTACTTTTCCTATGAATGTTGCTCATTTAGAATGCAACCAACAAATTATTCCCTACAGTATTATAGATCAGGCAATTTCAGGAAAGAATTGCACACCAGACCACAACTTTGAATGAAGAAAAAACCCCAAATAATGCCTACATATTAAAGTGGTGTCTTGCAAGAGCCAGCCATAAATCCTATCATTTCAGGAGGGACTGGCAGTAACTGCAGCAAGATTGAGCTGCTGGCGAAGTGTCCATGAGGTGCATCCTCAGAAAAGTCTGCCAGATTTAACTCTGTGAGCACACTTGATGTCTGTGCCTGCTCACACCCTTTTGTCACTGCCTCCATCAGAACAAACACAGCTGATAGGCCTTGGCATCAGCATTTTGTTTTAAAAGGAGGCCACCTGCATTTTTAACCTCCACACCTCTGTTTCTCCGTGATACCCTGCCATATTTACCCCACAGTGATAAAACTCTCAATGCAGAAGCAAGAATTTCTCAAGTGAGAAATGAGGGATTGGTTACTTGGGGCTAAATTTTCAGATCATATAACCTCTCCAATGGCATATCTTCATGTTTTCTACCTTTTATTTTCCTTTTTCCAGCTGAAGGGGTTTTATCTTCACACATATAAATGCTTTAGCTTTTTTGGAAAGTCCTCCAAAACACCTACCAACAACTCCACACACTCCTATGTTCTGTTTAATTCTGTGTCAAGTTTTAACACTTTACTAACACCCTGAGAAATGCCAAAGCTATACTTCCAGCAGCTTAAACTTGAACAGGGAAAAAAATGGGAACATGTATTTTAAAACACATCGTTTTATGAAAATCATTCTTCTTCCACAAGACAGGAGTCACAAAACCCATGCCTTCATCACCCACATAGAGCAGTAATGCTTTTGGATGATTCCAACACTTGTTTTCTATAAGATTTTAGTTCTGTAACCTTAGACACTGGGAGGGAAAAAAAAAAAAAAAGAAAACCCCAGCTTCCCAAGCAGCACCTGTTATCAAAATGCTAACTTTCATTTAAATGTAGAAGAAATAATAACATTTGCATTTAAACTGCAGTGATTAAGCTTCGAAAGGCCAGAAATTAAGTTACTTTTGGGGAAGATTTTATAAATCCCTGTCTCAGCAGCAAGTGGAGAACAGAAACAAAACAGACCAGCTCTGGTCTTCGCTTCTTTTAATTTTTATGTCTGCAAGGTGGGAGGCCATAATATTTACAATTATGAAACTGCTCCCACAGCAGACAGGACAAGGTGCTCGCCACAATAAAAGTGGAGAAGTATGAATGGTTCCATGAGTTCTATAAAAAATGGGGAAAAAAAGAAAAAGACAGACAGACATCTGCCTGAGGAGCCAGAGAAACCTGATTAGATGTAGGGTTCAAAAGAGCATGAGGTTTCAAAATGGGTCTGAGGCAAAAGAAGCACAGCTCTGAAGAGCATAATATCCAGGAAGACATTCAGTGTTAGGTACCAAAATCAATCAGTTGTGTTCAAATCTAATCCTTGGTAGTTTATTGCTTTAGCTGAATATATGCTGATAGCGCAAACAAAGGTTTTCCTTCAGTGTGATGAATGTGTTGTGAGACTCAACAGGAATAATTCCAGCTCTTCTATACCCTAACCAGGGGAAAATTGGACCAAGCAAGTTTTGATTCATATCGTTAAAAAACGAAGTAACCAAACTGAACAGAAATTTGATTATTCATGCAGCTGCTATAAAAGCCCAGTCAGAGACTTGTTTTACCTATTACCAAACAACCAAATCCGTCATTGCCAGAGCCAGTTCTATTAAATTCTATTAAATGCCAAGTAAAACCTTATATTTGCCCTTGACTACCAAGACACAGACAGAAAACAAATTTTAGCTGTAAAAAAATGAGTTATCTTTAAACAACAAGATTTTCAAAACTGCATCTGTCTTGAACTAGACATGTCTTGGCACTGAAGGTTTTAACTTCAGAGGAAAGTTTTCACTCAGATTCAGAAATGCTTTTACGGCTAAAATTCATTACTAATAATTGTATAATAAAATCCCTCTTAAGATGAATGACAGCCATTTCTGACCAAACCTTCCATGAAAATGAACACAGCAGATTTTCAGTGATGGCATCCCCTCCCCCTGACATGAATCATGGAATAGTTTGGGTTGGAAAGGACCTTGAAGATCATCCAGCCCCAACCCCTGCCGTGGGCAGGGAACCTTCCCCTAGACCAGGTTGCTGCAAGCCCCGTCCAACCTGGCCAAAGTTTTCTCAAAGTTTGCTTTCAAACAAAGTACACAAAGCAGGCTGCAACTCCGTAAAATAAATCAGGAGCATTCAAAGAGATTTGGAACATTCAAAGCAATTTAGATGTGAAAACAAAAAGCTTGTTCTGAAGGAATTCTTCATCTGAAGAGAAAACAAA
Organism: Oreocharis arfaki; assembly: GCA_013398015.1. Taxonomy (NCBI): domain Eukaryota; kingdom Metazoa; phylum Chordata; class Aves; order Passeriformes; family Paramythiidae; genus Oreocharis; species Oreocharis arfaki. Next base: position 231,400 of record VZRR01010831.1, on the reverse strand, counting down.
ACCCAGTCGTGAAGCAACTTTCTTGGTGTTGAAAGATTACTTTAAAGGGGATGCAAGTGGCAAAATCTGAAAGAAATGTCACAATGTAGCACTTTCCTGAATAGTCTGTGAAGGAAATAAAAATGAAAACGAAAAATTAAAGAAAGAAGAGAGTGTTCAGTACACTTTTTCTGTTTTAAAAGAATTAGAAATCTGTATGAATTGATTGCATGAAAAATATCAGAATGCTAAAAAATAACACATTTTTGAAATGCACAGTACTGCCTAAGAACTACGAACATTTTTTTTAACCACAAATGATTCTTATTTTCATTAGGATTAGCTACACAATATGAATATTGTGAATTAATCAACAGTACAGTTGCAACTTAAGTTCACAATCGAGCTGGACTGACAATCTGACCCATGTTCAAATCTAGAAGAGCATTGTCAATATCCTTGAGTGTAAATAAAGGTGTTTTACCTTTTAGGATATTTTGTTTTATGAGAAGGAGCTTCTTACTTCACCATCCTCTGTAACTTAAAGCCAGAATAATTTTTAAAAATAGTGTTCAGATGTTCTGAATGTTCAAATTGTTTTAATATTTTGGGTAATTAATATTTTCGTCTTTTGGGTATTGTTAGGTAGTCAGCTTTCTGTGTAGCTCCCACAAAGAGTGAACACAATAAATATAAGTAAAAGTGATTTTGGGGGGGAAGAAACAACAAACAAACAAAATCCCAAAGCCTCACAAACCAAGACAAAGGAAACCAACAACTTCAGCTGCTGCATTTTAAAAAAACAGTCTGTTATCTCTCTGCTCCTCCCTCCCCCTCCCAAAACAGTCATGTCAAACTTGAATATCTCTTGCTCTAGGCGATAGACTGATGGATGGTATAACTAGATGTCCTCTGCTTATCATTAGACAAGACACACATTTCTCTGACCTCCACGCTGAAATATGCTCCAAATTTTGCTTGCTTTGTGTAAAAGAAAAACCCAAAGATAACCACGTTACGTGAAGCCAATGTCTACCTCTGCATGTGTTCTGTCTGCACAAAACCAGCCAACATCCTCCCTTTTTAAATCCGGGAGAGAGCTTTTCCATTTTTAGACAATTGCTTGGAAGGCACAACCTTCTGCTTACGAGCAGAACACGCCGGTGACAGTAAACCACAGCCAGAAGGCAATAATCCACTTACAAAGGGCAACATAAAAGCTGTACTGCCCCCATTCATATTCTGGTGCAGTCACCTGCTGCTGAAGCATCTCTCCAAGCAGAGGCTTTGCAGCAAGGAGGAGTAGGAGCAATTAATAGGAACACTCTGCTGTACATCTCCCTCTCCTCTGCCTTCTCTTTGCCTCTGTCTGTTCACACACACACAGAGGTCACAGCTCCACAGGTCACAGTCCCAGGGTGCTCAGTCTTTAGTGGGGTGATCATTCTCAAGGTCTGCTCAGCAGAGAGTCATATGACAGCTCCCTCCCCAAAGGCAGGCAGTTGCTGAGCTGAGAGGTGCAGCAGCACCCTGTGTTTGCTCCTTAAGGGTAGGACGAAGAAATTCAGGAGAAATCCCAAAGGAACCGCAGAGGACAACACAGCCGAGACCTTGGTGGAGTCCAGAGAAATTTCTTCACTCTCCTGGTCCAGAACAACCCAGCAGCACCTGAGGTGATTGCTGCTGCCTGCCGGAGTAAAAAGCAGCAGTTGGCACTGCAGATCCTCGGTGCCAGATGCGATGGTGGAATGCAAACTGTGGTGGAACCCTCCCAAGGCTCCCCCTGTGCCGTGGGAAAACACGGAGTGTGGCCAAGGACATTCAGGCCCTTCTGGCAGCCTCTGCCTGAGGCGATTGCCTCGTTTGCTGGAGCCCAGAGACTGGCTTGTCTCACCAGAATACTGTGGTGAATAGTAACACACGTCCCCACACTTACCACGGGAAGAAAATACCACTGGAATTGTTTTCAGTAAAACTATTGAGAAGCTTTGCAAGGTGAGGCTGCTCTCTTCGTTTTCACTCCGGTTAATAACCATGGCTTTAACACAAACGTTGGGCACCCGAGGAGGTTCTGTGATACCTCTTTTTAGATGAAATCGAGCAAAACAAAGATAAGTATCATGACTTTTACACAGGAAGAAATGTCTGGCATTTCCAGTAAGCAGAGAGCTACATAGGGGTTGCTGTCCAGGTTCTGTGTTAGATATTAATGAAGTCTGGTCATGCACAAACTAAAATACAGCACACACTGTAAAAAGAGGGAGGAATCCACACATTTGTGAAAGAGGAAGTGGTAGTAGCAGATCTAAATCTGGATGATTCCCTTTTTTTTCCGACACAAAATGATTATGGAGGTCAAGTGTATTCTTCCCTTTTAAAACAGAAATTATCCACCTTTGAGGCAAAATGAAAGGGCTATGCCTTTGCATAAAATAGGAACTCTACAAGAACTGCCTTGGTGCACAATGAGAAAATCAGATGGCATATTGAGTAACAGCTACATTTTCTCAAACTTCCATAATTTCAATTTTTTTGTAACCATCATTCTATAGAACAAGTAATTTTTTATAAAGATATAGTAATTGAATACATAATAGAGCAGTCAGTGGTGACAGTCCAGTGAAAAGGGAATTCCATTAAAGAACAACTTGCTTTTAAAATCATCCATAGATAACAGAATATCGAGCTGCTTTACATCAGCAGCCTTGAATACATTTTTCAGTGACCTCTGGCACATAATGGGGTACTTGCTTTCCTCTGTTTTTCAGTCTTAATCATTTCTGTCAACAGGTATTATATTATACTGCTTTTATATTCCTGTCTAGTCACAATATTTTCAGCAATTAGGTGTGAAATCAAGACAAGTAAATCTGTTAGATTAAGAACACCATAGATAAAAAAATGTCATGTTCCTTAATTGACATCAGCAGAGTTTCTCTACAAGCTTTGCCAAGCAATGGTAACAAAAACTTACAGATGAACCAGCTGTGTCCTGGGCTGATCCCACAGTGTGGGGAACAGGAAAGGGGGCAATCCTACCCCTGTGCCCCGCTCAGGTGAGACCCCACCTGCAGAGCTGCCCCAGCCCTGGGGCCCAGCACAGGGAGGACGTGGAGCTGCTGCAGAGAGGCCAGAGGAGGCACCAGGATGAGCAGAGGGATGGAGCAGCTCTGCTGGGAGGAAAGGCTGCGAGAGCTGGGATTGTTCAGCCTGGAGAGGAGAAGCTCTGGGGTGACCTCAGTGTGGCCTTGCAGGGCCTGAAGGAGCCCACAGGAAACGTGGAGAGAGACAATTTCCAAGGGCTGCAGGGACAGGACACAGGGAATTGGCTTCACACTGGCAGAGGTTAGGGTTAGATTGAGTATCAGAAGAAATAATTTACTGTGAGGGTGGGCAGGCCCTGGCACAGGGTGCCCAGAGCAGCTGTGGCTGCCCCTGGATCCCTGGCAGTGCCCAAGGCCAGGTTGGACATTGGGGCTTGGAGCAGCCTGGGACAGGGGAAGGTGTCCCTGCCCATGGCAGAGGTGGCACTGGATGATCTTTAATGTCCCTTCCAAGCCAAAGTCATTCTATAATTACATGAACAAACACAATCCCAATTGTGACTTCCCGTGAGCAGGAAGTGGCAGTGCTACGTGGGGAATAAACTACCTACCACTAAGTTGAGGCCCTCTGCAGAATGAGTCTTTCTCTCTTTCCTATTCCAGATCTTTATTTTTTGAAGGAAAAATATTCTTTCCTCAGAGAACAGAACCCATTTTCCTGAGGAACCTCATCCAGACAATCAACTTAGAACGAAGTATGCAAAGAGTAAAATCCAACTCAACCAGGCAATTCTGTGCAGTGTCGTTTTCTGATCTAAGTGTTTTCCACTTGAGGAGAAACAAGACAGGCTTCAGAATTTCGCTTCACAGAAATGAGCTTCATCTCTTGTCACGGTGATTTCTGAGGAAGAGACTTGCTCTTGTCTACGGGGACACACACATTTTGACCTCAGTTACCAAGTATCCCCCAAAGGCTCCTTATCCTACACACGAGGAACATGCTGCTTTTCCTCAGACAGGCAGGTAAACATAAAAAGTGCCCCAAACTGAGCAGCTCTGTCAGCCACTTAGAACTTGAGGGCCAATGCCAAACAGCTGTAGCAATAAAAATTGCCATTTTCTGATCTATGCGCTGCTGGATCTTCAACCTGTAGCCAGGGTAGCTTTACATAGGATGTTTAACAGGTGGAAGGCTGATTGAAAAATCTGATTTATTGTCTTCATTTACAGGCTAAGGCTCTTCCAAAAGCATATGCATCTACAGTCTAATAATTCAACTAAACTGCATGCCACTATTTATGTCACCCACGGTGTCAAGAAATATCTAACAACATTTATAAAAACAAAGAAAAGGCCATCAACATCAAATGTTTTTCAAATTGCAAAGAGTTTAAGTCACAGCTTTCTGTTTCTGCTGCAGATGTTTCAATTAGTATTGTAAATTGTTTGGTTTTAGAAATGCAAGTCATTTCAGTCCCTTCACTCACGGGTGTCTGGTCTTACACTGGTCCTCCTGTAAATCACAGACAATCAATTTAAAAGGTCAGCGCTGATTAACACAAATAAATCACATATAGGGACATTTGTTAGACTGCAAATTGCTCTTTTATGTCTTCTGAAATAATATCTCTGCTGCTTATTTCAGGTACTATGAGTAATTTAAAAAAAATAAAATACTGAATGTGTGTAAGGAGGAGCTTGCTGCCAAGAGGTCAATTTTAAATATCTTACATGGCTTCAAGCTTGGCTCTGTCAGACTGATGTTCCCTAAAAAGGGTTTTAGGCTGCAGCCAAACAGAGCCGTCAGAAACACGTGGTTATTCATCTTCAGAGAGTGCAGTGCTTGCAAAACATAGGAGCTACCTTTGGTCTCAGAGCTGGGGACTTTTTTACAGTGCTCACAAAACCTTGAAATAGAGACTTAGACCTGATATTTTTCAAGTCAACTAAGAAGACAGCAAAAATGAATATAAAACTCTGTGTCTCCTCAATTTGCCCACTTCCTCCTCTCCCCTCAGGTAATGTTCTCTTTTGTAATCCCTTGCTTTGCCTGTATTGCATTTTGCAATGTTTAGATAGATGGGTAAATATTATAAGAGCTCATAGCTGGGTCCAAACGATTCTGAAGATAAAATAGGTGACTCCTTACTGTTTTCATGTCTTAAAATATTCTAAATAAAATCCCAAAGCAACCACAATTTAAAAAGCTCTACAGAATCGAACACAAACCACAACTTTAGTGAGAGAAATATTTTGAAAGCGTGGCCTAAAATTTGCACTGTGGGGGCCTCCACAATACCCACATAACTTTAAATCCAGCAAAGCTTTGAAGTAGATTTGATCTTTTCCCTGTGCTCATGCAGTGTCTCAGCTTCTGTATGTGCAAAATGGAGATACCACTCACTAAATTGCTCCTGCAGAAAAGATTTATACAGGAAAAGGGTAAAGCCTTATGTGAGAGATAAATATCATTAATTGTTCACTGCAGTACTGCAATATTCTGACTCTCCTAATTCCTAGAGAGAATTATCTGTTTTCTCCACAGTTTGCAAAGTGTGTCCTCAAAGACAGGAATAAAGAATGAGAATGCTGAGTTGCTTGGCTGTGACATTTTAATATCCTTTGAGCCGCTGAAAGGCGCGTGTGATTTATCAAGACAACATTTTCCCACATCTGAAAATTCAACATTTTATACATCCAAGGAGTACCTGCACTGGTGCCCAAGGGTGATGGGGAAACAGAAAAATTAAATCTCACCCATTGCTCTGCCGTGGAGGCCCCTGAGACAGCTGAGTGTGAGAGAAACACCAGAGTTTGTGGCTTGATAGTGATTCTGGATCTTAGAATGATAGAATAGAATCAAAGAGTTATTAAGGTTGGAAAAAAATTCCAATGTCATCGAGGCCAAGCTGTGCCTGATGCCCACCTTGTCCCCAGCCCAGAGCACTGAGTGCCACGGCCAGGCCTTCCTTGGACACCTCCAGGGATGGGCACTCCAAACCTCCCTGGGCAGCTCTTTCCAAGGCCTCACCTCCCTTTCCATGGAGAAATTCCTGCTGATGTCCGACCTGAACCTCCCCTGGAACAGCCTGAGACCATTTCCTCTTATCCTGTCCCTTTTTCCCTGGGAGAAGTAGGAGATGAAATACGTTGATTTAACAGAGTAGCTTGTAACAAAGTTTTGAATCAGCTTTAAAAAGTACTTTAACATGACTCATGACCACTGCTTAAGTCTTTGCTCTTTAAGCAACGTGGTATTTTGAAGGGGTGTACTATTTTCAGCATTTTTAAACTAAATTTTAACATTTTAGGAATTTTAAATACATCCATACTGGTCATTTGGGGTGAAAAGTGGTCAAACAATGGAACAGAACCTCATTTTTAGCTCTCCCTTTTCCATCCCATGCTGACTGAGGATATCATCCTAATCCCTTTGCCTTGTAATTCTACCACAGGCATGGAAGTCTAAGATTTCCCAAATAATTGAACCCAGGAAGCACAAACTGATGCCATCAAGCAAAAGCACAGGGTTACCAAAGTTCAGTAAAGGAAATCATGCCTAGAAAGGATTCATAGAATCTCTCTCCCAGGCACAACACACACCCAAGAGAGGGAGAAAATTTGGATAAAAAGGTGATTTTATCCCACCTTCCCCCTCCAGCTTGAAGTTACTGAATACAACAGAACACCTGTGCAGTTTCCTCTTCCCACCTCTTGCCCTTCTCAACTTCTCATTCTCATTTGCAGACATTATGCAATTTCTAAAATTTCCTTAGTTAGGGGGTGTGATGTGGGGGTGATGTTATCACAAATTTTATTTAAATTCATACTTTTTTGCTAACAAAAGAGGTGAATGACACTGGGAGATGGGGGGAAGAAAGGAAGTGGGGATTTTTTTTTTTTTTAAGTGTGAAATGTTAAATATTCAAATTCTCAACGAAAAGTTTTTAACTGGAAAACAGCTCTATCTGAATCCCCTGCTCCTCTGAGCCTGCAGCATTCATGGCTTGACCTCTCCCCTGGTGGTTCAGAAGTGGAGAGAAACATTCCCTCTTCTTTTGGGAACATAGGGACACATTTGGACTGTGTCAGAGGCAGCTGGTTGTGCTGAGAGCTGGCCTAATTGCTTCTCCTCAGTGTCTCCCCAGTGCTTCCAGGGTGACAGTGCAGAAAACTAACGGGACTTGGAGCACAGTGTGAGAAGCACAAAGCCACTTCCTTTCTGCCCACACGTTTTGCCACTGTTCCGTTCTGAGCTCAATTACTCAATTCCTTCTTGTGAAAAAGCCGCTTCCCAAATCATGATAAATCTAAACCGCTTTTTCTCTCCCTGCTCTTCTGGTTTCCTGCTCTGTTCTATTCTCATGGAATTCACTCATACAGCCAGCCCAGACTGATGCCTTAAGTTTTAACTTTTATAATTTAAAATCCTGTAACTGTCTAGAGTATAACTCTGGAGTTTCTTGTAGTCTGTGAGCTGCTGCTCTCTCAGGCCAGACAGACACAACAAACCCTCTCCAGGCCTGCCCTCCAAGGACACCCAGCCTGTCCTAGGCCCAAAATGTAACCCAACATCTTGGGAAGGGGGGGTGAGCTTGGGGAAAATTACATCATTAACTGCAGCTTTAATTGGAGAATTAAACATGATATGCAAATGGACCAAACTCATAAAAGTGTGAAGAACTCGTGACCTGGGGTCCATCTCGGGGTCCATCTCAGCAGCAGCCTCCGGCTCCCCAGAGTGTGCCTTTGAAGGCCCTTCAAATAAATACCCACCTTTATTCCCTTACTCTTGTCTAGTCTCTGTTTTTTAGGTGGCCTGATAAGGTGTTGAGACTGCTTTGAAATTCCCATCCAAAATGATTTGAAAACCAGTAGGTCTTCAATGGCCTAATGGATTGTTTGCTGTTCAAATAAAAATTATTTGGAGACAAGTATCAACCCAGATTATTATTTTATGGGCATCTGTGAACTCCAGAAGGGAAGAATTCTGAGCAGAAGCATTAAATGATGCTCCATAATAACTGTAAAAGAGGTGTTGGGTGAAATATTAGAGGGGGAAGTGTTTGAACCTTCCCAATCCAGTAACCAAGCCATCCAGACACAGGATTTCCATGTTCCTCATTAATACACCAGATTGAACCTGGTGCTGACCTGCCCCTGCAGCGTGACAGAGGTTAAAAATGCCCGTGTACTCAGCTTAATAGGCTCCCATTAGGGAAATGCAAAATTAGCATTGATTTTATTTAAGAAGGGAGTCCCAGGTAAACTGCGTGGTTAAATGGCTACACGCAAAATTCTTCTGAGCTCTGGCAATTTCTTTCCACAGAAAATATCCTCTTTGGATGTGACAGACTTTGCTAATATGTTAATTAGCTCAAAATACTCCTTTTCCCCAAACAGGCATTCCTAGGTGAAAGTAAAAAATAGGGAGCACAACAAATAACAAGCAAACAAAACCCCCAAATGCCAAACCAACAAAAATAACCTGACAAGGCTGGTAATGGAACCAAGCAATCAATAAAAAATCGTGCAACTTCTTTATCCTAAGAAATACTTTTTTTTCCTAGAGAATTACCTGGGTAGTTTTCAAACAGCTTTTGCTTTGAAATGAAGAGAGGAAAATACACAATTTTGAAAATATTGAAAGTAAAAGTTCTGGCTTCTTCTGCATCCCTTGCAGTTTTTTATGTATTTGTGTTGGCTGAAACATGACTTTTTCAATAGGAAAACATCATTTTCAGGCAAAATACATACACATTTTTCCTAATAAAGTAGTTGACAGCAAAGGATATCAGTCCTGAGAGACAAAAAAGAATTATGTTCTTCAAGACAGTCAGAGGAAGAGATTTTTGATTCTAAATGCAATTAACTTTCATTAATTAACGCCAAGGTTTGGGGATGGTGGAGATGGAAAATTTAGGGCATTCATAATTATAATCCTCTGTCCCTGTGCTTTCCTTCCAATAATTTATTATCAGGTATCAGTTGTATTAAGAAAATAAATCTAAATGAAAGCAACAAAACAAAGACAACACATTTCATCTTCTTTTAGCAATCTATTTTTAGCTATTTATTAATTACAAGAATTTTTTAACTAAACCACCTCTCCCACTGAACTTCATCTTCTCCCTCCTCACACGGCGAACTCCAGTCCAAGGCAACAAGAGCTCCATGAACAGAAATCTGAAGCACTGATTTGTGGGCTTATTACGGATTATATAAAACATTCCCACCAATTTATCAAGGGTTCCTGAACTTCCTTCACACTTAATCTCTTTTATTTCATATTTTAGTACTTAGGAAGAAACAGGAACCATGGATCCAAGGAAAGGACAAGGATTTAAGAGATGCTGCCTGAGGATTTGCAGCCTCAGTGAGAAACTGAGGAGGTCTTGTTTCTCCGCTTTCCAGTTTCCCTCTATATAAAATGAGAGTGATAATTCCAATTAACCAAAAAGAGGTTTGGAGCTTTTCACAGAGAAAGAGAGATGCCAAAATAAGCAGAAATAAAGGTTCCCTTGATTTTCGACCGTGTTTGTGATATGGAATTTCTTTAGCACTTGAAAAACGAGTCAGCTCTAAAATGTGCTATGAATAACCATTGATAAGGGTGCAAAGAATTCCTAATAATAAACAGAGCTCATGCAAGAAAGGAGAAAATGCATGAAAGAAAAGGAAGGCAAAAATCCAGTGAATAACTTCTTTTACTGAAATCCCTTTTGAAAACGCACAGAGCATCTCACAAGATCTTGTTGGGCCGCTGACATTCAGAGGGGTTTTCTTTTCCTCACCCCTTCTATAAAAGTGCTGAATGGCTGCTGTGACACAGCACACATTATCCCATCACTTCTTATTTATGGATGCACTTTCGCTTCCCAGCCCTGAATTTGCCTTTCAGCAGGTCATAAATGTGCATTTTCAAAAGCAGATCAACTTCGCTTCTGTTGCTCTAATGGAATTTTTCCAAGAAAATTAATGTGCTGTTTGTTTTCAGCACAAGGATTTCATGATACCCAGCACACTTAGGGATTCCAAAAACATTTAAGCGGAACAAAAAGCGTTATGTAGATGATCAATCCCCCATCTTCCTCTGGATTCTTCCCTAAGACTTCTCCATTTAAATACGAGACAAAGTTAGCATTTTTTATTTTCCAGTTTTCTTTTATCCCCACTGTTTTTTTCCTAACCTCTTTACTACATCAGCAGCTGCTTCCACATTTTATTATTTTGCAATACAGTCTTAATTATATTTCAGATAAATGCACTATAAATCAAAATGTTTTAAATTCCGTTGCACATGCATGTGAAAATATCGACACTTGTTGAGACTTTCGTGAAATTTTATACTAAAAATTCATTTTACAGGAATGTTTTGGTTTTAGAAGACACTGAATATAATGAGCATTTCTTTAATTGTTTTATTATTTTTTCAAATCTGCATAATATTTTGGACATTTAAGAGATGAGTTTTAATACTGTCTTGTTTTGTATACCCACATAGTGATTTTTAGCATTTCAGTTGGTGCCATTTTTTCTCTTTCATATCAGAAATACTTTTTGGGTTTTAAACAAATATAGTGTTCTGTGAAAAACAGTTTTAAATTGGATGGGAAAATGGAGTACATGGAAGGATTCTCAGTGCTCAGTACGGAAAATGCACTCTTGAAGGCACAAAACAAACGTGAGTCTGAAAGAACAGAAGGAAATATTTCCTCCATCATTATCACTCAGGTATTGCCTGGAGGATCAGTTGCAAGACAAATATCAGAAGAGAAAAGACATTACTTTCCTATGGTTTATGTCTCTCTGAAGAATAAAATGTGGGTTTACGAAACAATGGTATTTAACCAGCAGGATGTTTTAGGAAAGGAGAGCAGAAAAGAAAAAAAATCTCTGCCTCCTCTAAAAATTATAACCTATTTGTCTCTTTGTTAGCTCAAAAATTAAAAAATCATCTCCACAGCTGGACCCCAATGTATTTTCTGAGTGTGTCAGGAATCTGGTTGTCTGTTTTAATGGAGAAGAGGAAAAACCTTCAAGAAAAAAAAAAATTCCCTAGATATGCAATTGAAAAACAAGAGTGCTGCATGTCAGCTGGAATATGTAATCCCTGAGCAGAGCCTGCCCTGACCTTCCACAAGTAGCAGGGCAATTGTTCCTGGGGATTTTATGAATATCAGTGTCTATTTGCAAAGAAAGCCATGGATGAAAGAGGAAAATGAATTTGAATTTGCAGTGAAAGTGAGCATCCAGTACTGGGCTCTTCCCCAGCTGGAAGAGAGCCAGTCTTGATCCCCGGGCAGGGAGCCAAGGAGACACCCTTGGCATGGTGCAGGACCAAGCTCTGCAGCTGGAGAGCTGAGCTGGGCACAGAGGAGGGACCTCTGCATCATCTGCAGCAGAAACAAAGATTTAAAGATGCCGAGGTACTTGTTTCCCCATCCTCTCTTGCTTCCAGCACAGAAGCTGCAGCAGCAAAACACTCAAGTTTTGCATGGGGAAGTTGTAGAGAACAATCCCTCCAGGGCACTGCAATGAAAGATAAATCCTTCAGAGGAGGAGAGAATGAAACCAAAGCACAGAGCTGAAACCACAAAAAAATACACACAAGATGCACCTCTGAATTCACAATTCCTCACATCCCTCCTGAGCACGCCCCCAGGGTCAAATTACTCCCTCGAGCTGCCCTTTTAGTTCCCCACGGCTGCATCCCGTGGCTGTCCAGCTTCAAGGAGCAGGGCGTGGAACGTTCCCCCTGGGCACTGGTGTTCACTGGCCACGTCTGCCCGCGAGGCAGGGCTGGGTGTCCCTCGGGAGGGAAGAGCTGGCCAGGGGCTCCTTCCCCAGCCCTGCTGCTGCAGAAGGGCTCACGAGGTGTGCCCTCACCTGCAGCACTGGCATGAATTTTTAACTCCTCTGCTCACCCAGGCAGCAGTGGCTTTCAGTCCAACTCACTGCACAGGATGTGCAATCCTGGCTTTACACGGAGGTGAAACCCCGGGATTAATTCGCACTGAGCGTGCACAACGGTGAGAAAAGTGACAGTGCAGACAGAGAGAGGGAAAAGGAGAATTTATGTAATCAAAACAAGATTGGTGACTTTAAAATGAACAAAGTGAGTAATCCGTAAAGGTACCCAGATAAACACAGAGCCATTCAGATGGCGGCAGGAGAAGGAAAACCCGCAGGCACAGAAAGGACACAACGAGGTAGGAGAGAATAAGTTGCCATGGACATATACCTACAGCCTTCATTTCATGCACCCATAATTCTCCCTGGCAGCTGCATGATTAATTCAAAGATGTATTGATTTTTTTTTTGCCTTGCTCTATCCTGTTGACCTGCTTTTGTTGACAGGTCTCTGTGGATCACACTCCTCTGGCAGCTGAAAGCGTTGGCATCACGTCGGTCCCGAACGGCCCACAGGAAAGATTTCAGCTCATTCGACACCACCAGCGTTCGAGTGCATGGCAAGAACGTGCAGGACTTAACTTTAAATGAAAAAAATCCATGAAAAAAATAAACTGGTAGGCTACTATTGCTGTGAAAAATATCTGTAATTGCAATTATAATGCGATTTTGGTGGTGGTAGAGAACCTCTAAGCAGTTCAGTCTTTTTTCTGTACTCTTGCTTTTATAAAAAATTCACTGGCTCTAGGTTTTCCAGATATTTTTGGCACAGCAACTGCTCACAACATAAAATGTTTAGCCTTTGCATCTACCACCTCTCTGCAGCAGGACAGAGCATCTGCCCCAGCACAGCTTGAGCTCGCACACCAGATCACAGGCTTTAAAAACTCGCTTGATTCTGGCGAAAAGGTCACCTGGCCTCCGTCGCAACCTTCCTCCAAAGGGAAAACACACACGCAATTAAAATGTGGCTTTACAGATCAGCGGCCCAGGCACAACACTGATGTCACAGCAAATGAAACAAAGCCCTACTGGATAGGCACCTCCAATTCTTCCTAACGAGCCAATCTTCTAATGAGCCTCTCAATTAAAATTGGACTCTTGACAGGGAGGGCAAACCAAATGAGAGTCTGCATGACCATCTACAGCCCTAAAAAACTGGGGGTTTATCAACTTAGTAGCACTGTGCTCCACAGTGATGTTTTAGTCAAAATCGTTTACCTGGTACAACACACAACAATAGAATATTCTGCTTCTTTTTTCCCTGATGTCACCTGTAGACATCTCTTTGGATGCATTAAAAATAACCTAAAAATCACGGCTGGTGGCAGTTTTGCCATTCTGCTCCCCTCAGAGTGCAGCTAAACCACGTCCACAGCCATAAAAGATTCCCAGTAGCAAGGCACACACTCATTAAAATGAATCTCATGCATCAATTTTGTCCCCTCACATCAAAGCTGTCAGAGCTCGTTGGTGTTTGCTCAGGTTAGGCTGGGTTTTGATGGGAAACCTCAAGCACACTGTGCTTAATGTGGTCACCTACTTATCCACTGCTGCTCAGGAAGGTGACAAGATCACAGGCTACTGGCAGGGGAGATTTATAAGGAAGAAAACAATGCTGCAATAGCTATTTCAAAGAGCAAAAATGAAAATAAATCATAAAACTAGGCCTAAAACCAGCACACCGATTCATCAAAGCGTGTCCCTGCTTGTAGAATTTTGATACCAAATCTGATAGCACTGAGTTTTGCAGTCCATAAAATCAGACACCATCTCCCCGCCCCCAAACCCTACAATCAAACCAAAGTGATGAAAATACCGCTTCAAGTATTCAAGAAAATATCTATGAACCAAAAGCTGCCTGAAGGATGGTAAACGAAGAGCAAAGACAAAATGGTAAAATGTTGAGTGAGCACCTGGGAAGGTTAGCAGCCAGTCTGCTCTTATTTCACCTTTAATAAAGAGCTGGTAAACATCCAGTTTATTTAAATGCAGGCCATACTTATTTGAAGGCTTTGCAAGCCCCTAGAGAGAATTAATATTACAGGAACTGTGGAGGCTAGGAAAAGCTGGCCAGGTGATAAAATGAGATTCACCCAGGTAAATGGAAGAAATTTCAAGTGCATCTGGAGAGAAAATGATGTGACACAGATATTTCCAGTGAGAGACTAACTGTGTCACTGGATTCGACCGTGCTGAAAGAAACCTCTTCATGACTGGCAACATTGATAACGAGGTGGTAAAACAGAACAGTTTGGGCATCACGTTGGATAATGTTATGCATGGTCCCAACAGAGCCTCAGGCCCGTGGAGAGATGTGATAAGTGCCCATATATGTGTGTGTATATATATATATAAATGTATATATATGTATATATGCATACACACACTGATGGATACAGAGAGGGAAGGAGAGAGAAAGGCACAAATCATAAAAAAATAAATATTTGAAGCTTTTACCCAAAAGCAGACTTGCAATCTCCCTCTCTCTCTCTGTTTAATTCTCAAGAAGGCAAAAGCAATTCTAAAGAGGGCCCAAATCCAATCAAGTTTTTCACATGCTTTAATTTAAGAAGAGGGAAAATAAATTAAAGAGTTGAGGAAAAAAAAACTGAGAAAGAGGATTTGGGGGCTTGTTGGGTTTGGGTTTTTTTATTTTGGTTTGTTTTAAAGTGGGAATGATGGAAATGAAGGGCTGTCCAAAACTGAGCAGCAACAGAGGGAAGAGAAAAATTATGATACACTTTTCTCCTAGGCACGCTTCATTACTGAAATGTCAAAGCCACTGCTACTATTTGTGAATCCCATTAGTATTAAAATTGCTGGATGTGGTGAGACAGAGCAAAGTTTGACTTTCTGAATTTTAACCACCATGACACCCCACACAAAGATATTTTTCTCCTCCATCTCTCAAAAGCAGCCACCAATGTTCTCTGCCCTCAGACCAGCCAAAATGTCCAGTCACACTGAGGAAAATCCACAAGTTCCCTCTACAGGAAAATAACAGTCTCTGTGATATTAAAACCTCCATTTCACTTCCCTGTGCTGATTAAGTGATCAGAAACCACTCCTATGCTACAACCACAATGCTCAGTTTCCTCTGTGCTATCAAAAAGTGATTCTTTGACGTGTGGATCAGGTGCTTTCCACCTTCATCCCTTCAAGTGACTCCCACAAAGCTGTGGAAATCCTTGCATCCAATGCTACCAATACCACAATTTAAAAATTATTCACCTGATCAAAACACTCCAATGTAATGGAACAGGAAGCAAACATGGAGCACAGAGTAGCCAGAGGAATGGTTTAGGTTAGAAAAGACCTCTAAGATCATTGAGTCCAACCATTAACCCATGTCCCTGAGTGCCACATCCACATGTGTTTTTAGCACTTCCAGGGATGGCAATTCCTGAGCAGCCTGTTCTGACCATCCTTTCGGTGAAGAAATTTTTCCCAATATTATACCAATACCTCCCCTGGCACGTCTTGAGGCCATTTCCTCTTGTCCTATTGCTCGTTACTTATAAGTTCCTTCAGTGAACAGTTTTAACTGCATGGCCTTGCTCAGTTACAATTTTCGTTCACAATGAGACAGAGGAAAGTGTGAAAATTGTTTGCACAAGCAGGAATTGCTGATTTTTAACTTCTCCACTTTCTGGTCTTATAAGACACTGTCCTCTTAAAAGAGCAGAGCTCTCAGGAAAAACGTGGAAAACTCGACATTTCTTAAATAATGCAGTAAATAATTTTTTCCGAGGTCCCTCAGGAAAATAACCTTGCTGAAAGAGAAAGTGAGGGAGCAATATATTGTCTTTAGAGATGGGCAAGTGCACTTTACATGTCTTTAAGAAGCCTGGAAAACACATTACTGTAACAGCAAACCTACAGCCTAACCTGAGCGTGGCTGAATGCTGCTCCCATCAGATTTCCAGGGAGTCAAGGAAATTCAGCAGATGGAGAGGTTTTTCTGCTGTACTTTCTGCTTGCTGTCACAGCTTTGAAAAGAAGAACTAAACCTCACTGATGCATTTTTGGTAGAAGGTAGTTTACATCCAGAATTTTTTGATTTTATATATGTTGCTGATATTTAATCATTAAAAAGAAAAAATTTTACTCTTCATCTCACTCCACCTGGGAACGAGAAGAAATCTTGCACGTAGAGCATTCAGGTTAAAGGCAAGGTGAATGCTTGGGTTTTGGCAACTCTGGTTAAGCATTGACATCAAAGCAAACCAAGAAATATCATTGCTCATCTCTATTAGACACGGCCTCAGTCAAACACCTGGACTTAGTCCGTGTGGTCACCAGCAATAATCTGATCCTGAGCACAGGACTTCACACAGGACCACTCTCCATAAAGAGAGTTTGTTTTTCCTAGCACTGTGTACAAACCTCACGGCTGAAAATACAGCTCTGTGCAAACTGAGCCGCTGCTACAATCTCCAAAGCCCAGCAGAGCCCACAACTGCAGCGCTGCGTTTCAGATGTCGCCACGTGATAACTCCTGGCAAACGCTGCCTGCCTACTGTCAACCACAGCAGCTCAGAAAAGCCCTCTGTGCAGAAAGAGATCCAAGAGCCCCCGAGCCTTTTAAAGACGAGACTTGAGGAACTGTGTGTAAATAAATAATGCAATTCATTACACCAAATGTAGGTCAGCGTACATCAGTGACACTTCTCAAGCCGTGGTCCGGTGTGACTAATTTCTGGCTGATGGGAGCTGGGCTGGCTGGAAGGCTCATCAGTTGTCACCAGCACGTCAGTCACAGCCCTTCAGGGAGCCTTGTTCCATCCACGCTCGCCCACCTTTCCTCAGAGCTGCTGTTCTTCCAGTGCACACTCAAATAGGCCACTCTGCACAGCTGGTATTATCTGCCTCTCCCCTTTTCTACTTTTTTTTTTAAAAATCAGAGAGATTCTTGCATGGTGTGTCATTAGGAAAATGGGAATTCAGAAAGGTCAGGGCATGAACCTACCCATGATCCTGCTCTTGGCACCGTTCAGAAACACAGAAAAACTCAAAATCCCTTGCAGTTGTCAGGATCAGGATAGGAGGCATTCACGGCAGAAATACAGTGTGCAGTGACAGACACAGGTTAATGCTTCAGTCTTTGTTTATATCCATTCTTCATTCTGCTCTGCTCTCTTTGCTGATCCCTTACACTGACCTTCACTCCCAGTAATCCCTTTCTGCCTTCCTTCCCCTACAACCACACCCATCCTTTGCTCTCTCCGGGGCTAATTAAGACATGAGTGGGCTCTGCTCTGTGCTTTCACCTGGGCACAGCACAATCAGCAGTTATTTCTCTTTCTCTTCAAGTCCAGCTTCACTGTTTTGTGTATGAAGAAGAAACAAGCCAAGCACTGGACTCCCCTCTGCTTTGCAGTGGCTCGACAGGAGCAGGAGCACAATCTGTGCTGTGGCACTTTCCTATACTGTTGTCCCTTGGGTTTATTATTTTTAATACTATTCTTGTTATTATTAATTATTATTATTANNNNTTCTTGTTATTATTTATTATTATTATTATTATTTTGTTACTGTTATTATTGTTATTATTGTTATTATTATATTTTTTATTATTTTTTGGCTGTTATTACAGGAAACATACTTTGTTGAGCTCTTTGGTCCTGCAGGGCTTAGGCTGCATTCAATGGCTGCAATGTCAACCCAAAGCTGATTCCAAGTCTTTTTCTTTGGGAATGGTTTGTGAAGGAAAGCAGGGAGAGGTAAGGGAAGTTTGAGCAAGCCATGTGCAGCTACCCATCAGATATTTTAGGATGACTCTAGGACGAACACAATATTCTAGGATGATTTAAGCTTTTATGTTTAGTGCCATCTAATGAAAACATGTAGGATTTGGTTATGGATACGAGAGCAAATTGCACAGCCTTGCTCCCCCTGTTATAATTCAAAAGGAATTTCAGACTCGGTTTCAAGTCAACCGACAACGCAAAATTCCTCAGAAAAGAAGGGTTTTAGGCAAAGAGACCCCATAGCTGCAGCTGTAGAGCTTGGTACAGCAGTTACCTGCACTTTGTGAGCCCCTTGAGACTTCTCAGAGTTACCATCAGTCCTTCATTTCGCTGACACCTCAGAGCTTGTCAGGCACCACAGCAACATTTGATGGTTTGTTAACCAGCTGTATCCAGAAGAGAGCTGAATATTCCATCTCCAATTATTATTCAAAATGGAGCTTTCCAGTATGAAAAGATGTCTTTGTCTTTGCTGTTGGAGGTCAGTGTTTTCTGCTTCTCCTCAAAATGGATTCATCCAAATAATCGGTTTTGCCTTGCTTTAAAAACCTTTTTGTTGTTACCTTGTTTGTCCTCCATGGTCCCTAGAGGAAACACTCTGTAAAAGCTTTTTGGCCTTAGATTTGCTGTCACATCAAAAGAGAAAATGTAGGAACAAAACCCCAATTCTGGAGCTGTCCCCGACAGACAGACAAGCTCCTGCACACCTTTCCAGGCTGCAGCTGTCCTTGCACGTGGAAACCTCACAGAAATTGGTATTTCTGGCACCTTCCCCTTTATTGGACATGGAGGCTGCTCTGTTGGGATGCTCCTTGGAAACGCTCTGGTAATAGGTCTTAATATGTTTCAACTCCCAATTACTTTACAGTGACCTGGAGGCACGACATAAAATTGCAGCCAGGAAACAGAAGATGCTCTTGCCCAGCTGTATTTATTACACTCTCCAATTACTGTGGACATCACTGTGCTCCCTGAAAATCAAATACACAGAGATGCCCAGGATAGCACATTGTGGCAAGAGCAAAAATCTTGTAGAGTTTTAATCAAGGAACATGCTTCTTAAACACTCTTTCTAAAAAGGCAGGATATTTTTATCCTATAAAAGTAAAAAACATTGTGCTTTTTTGCTTCTTTTTTTTTTTTAAATATTGCATTGCCATTTAAAAAAAAAAAAAAAGGAAAGGAAAGCTGACATCTACAACAGTAATTGCTGAAATAAAGGATTCTGGTTCATCTCCAGATCTCTCTATCCTCGTAGTCAGAATGGGACTACAGATAGACAGGTATATGAAATATTTACTCTAGGTTGTTGTTGGAAGAATTGCGATGGGGTTTAAGTCCTTCAGAAAAGAAAAAGAAAAACTTCTCTGGCTTCTGTTTGAAATGGTTCTCAGGGGAAATGAAAGAATCACAGAATGGTTTGGGTTGGAAGGGATCTGGAAGATCATCCAGTGCCACCCCTGCCATGGCAGGGACACCTCCCACTGTCCCAGGCTGCTCCAAGCCCCAATGTCCAACCTGGCCTTGGGCACTGCCAGGGATCCAGGGGCAGCCCCAGCTGCTCTGGGCACCCTGTGCCAGGGCCTGCCCACCCTCCCAGGGAACAATTCCTTCCCAAGATCCCACCTAAACCTGCTGTCCTTCAGTTTGAAGCCGCTCCCGCTTGTCCTGTCCCCCCAGCCCTTGGAAATTGTCTCTTCCCGTCTTTCTTGTCGACTCCCATAAGAAAATGTTCTCATCTTTATCCTCTCCACTCACACACTTCCTTTTTCTCTTTGCTTTTCTTACTTTTCAAGTAAATACTTCTTTTTTTTTCTCCCCACAGAAACTTTGTCCTCTTCAAACCATGATAAGCATCACTCTCCAAATACATTTATACCTCTCTGTATTCTTTCCTTTCACAGTAGATGTTTCCCATCATAATGGTTCTCATTTTTGCTGATACTAATGAATAACCAATAAATGAGTTATTTAGGGAAAAAAAGGAAGAAAATAAATCAGAACTTGATATTTTCCAATACTTAATAGCTTCCAATGCTTCTCAGTGTGCAAGACCAAAGGATCTGGTTTTGCACACTAAAAAAATACAATAAATGGGGTTTTTTTATAGCATCTGTTCTAATGAACTATGTTTTATTTTCATTTAAGTTCCCAACTGCAGGATTGAGGGATTGTGAGATAATAAGAAATTTTTTACATTTGTAATAGATTTTTTATGATTGTAGCCTTGTCAACCACTGTCAGAGAGTGCATTAAGGAAAAAAAAAAAATTAGATTTAGATCCATATCGTTAAATGCTACTACATACTTGTATCCCCCCAAAGTTTGGGGTTAAAACCAATATAGGCTAATAAAAAATAGATTATCTGCAAGTGACAGCCATGATGTTTTGTAGAAGTGCCATATTTTTCCCTAAGGAAGAGATTACAGAGACCTGGGTGTCCCCTACTCCTGATTCCAGGGTGAAGGGCAGCATTGAGCCACTCTGAGATATCACCGGGGTACAAGGAACTAACGCTGAAGTGAAAAAAAAAAAAAACAAAACAGATTGTTTCCTCTCAGCCCATGTTTTCAGAGAAAATATGCATATTTCCTTACAATACAGAGCAAATAAACTTAAAAATAAATTAAGGTGGTTAACCATGAAGACATTCCTTTTCTTTACTCCAGCCAGCCCTCACACGTACAGATGCACAGGCACCGTTAGCAGATTATTTTAAGACGAAGCAAAACAAACACATCCACCCACTGTCGTGTCAAACACTTGCAATCCTAGTTTAGGTAATCTTAAGCATAATTCTGTGTCATTTTATACAGACTAATGGAAAGCTTGCTTGTGCATTTAAACACAACTCTGACCTGTGCTGGCTGAAGTGCTGGTGAGTCCAACAACTCAGGTGTTGCAGAGCTCTTTGAGCAAACACACCCAGTTGCAGATGCTCAATGACAAAAAAAAAAATATGATATTATCAAAATCCAAGAGCATAATCATGAAGTGAATTTACCAAGCTTAAACAGTGCACTAGCAACGTACAACAACTGATCATCCATTACATGGCTGTTAAATATTTACCAAATCCTTAGAAAGTTCTTTGAATCATAATTTTTGAAAAACAATATTGTAAGGTGATGTCAGGAATCAATAAAACATGGGGAGAAATTAAATCCATCATACCAGTCATAAAGAGACACAGGTATTTCAATTGATGCCACAATTTGTCAGAAAATAAAGATTATTATTATACTGAGGAGGTGTACAAAAACATCTCCACACACTTGAGCATCAAAAACACAAACATATTCCTAAGTTGACTCTGCAGCAACATTTAACTCAAACTATTTTTTTCCACTCTGCACAGCCCTGGAACAATACATTTCCAATTTCTGCACACATAAATCATTTGTATGTGTAACAACAGCTGCACCCTGCATTATATATAATTCAGATATGTACTATACTGAAAATATTTCTCCTACCTATTCATCCTCCCATGAATTTCTTACAATGTTTATGCTTTAAAATGTTAGATTTCTTTGCCCAAATTCCCAAACAGTGCCTCACATTTTCTCCCTCTGTCAGTGAACAGATTAATGCACATAACTGCTTTAGTACAGATTGTTTCACTTCAATATGTTCAGCCTATGGCAGGGCTTAAGCCTCCACTGTTATCTGTGAAGATATTTGGGATTAAAAACGCTATGAAAGTATAAATATTGATTATGTACCTCATTCAAACATAAACAAACAAATTTAGACTAAAGATTTCTTCTAATCCATGAGTAACATCATCACTAAAAACAGCTACAACCCAGCACATATTTACGACACTCATATTTCTTTGGCATGCAGGAGCTCTTTATCAGAGTTAAAATGCAAACCCACTGCCACAGCACCCGAAAGCTGGTTTTATGTCTGGTATAAAACAAAAACCATGTTATTTTCCCCTCAAGCAGGCCAGAAAAGCGGGGCTGTCTGAAGCCTTCATGTCACACACACACGGAGTCACAGGGATGCAGCAATGCTGAAGTGAAATACATTACTGGGAGGGTGACATCTCACTCAGCTAGAATTGAACCAAAGTAAACATCGGGCATTTTGGGGGAAGGGGGGGAAAACCAACAGGAAACATCTCTGCCATTGCCAGCTGAAGAAAAACAAAAAGCCATAAGAGCCTACCTGAGACAAGCGAGACTGTGTCTTTCTCCCATGAGACAACAGTGATGTATGCCTCCACAGAGGAGGGGATAATGCACTTGAACACTGCTACATTGCCTCTCATGGCTTTCTGGTCCTCCACACGGACTGTATAGGGTTCCCGTAAAACTGCAGGGACAAGAGGAGGGTTTGGTAAATAAATGGCAGCCCCACGTCTCACCCACTGCCTCGGTTAGCCTCGCAAAGTGCCCCCCAAGGCTGGGGCTGTGAACCCTTATCTCACTGGCTGACACACACTTACAGGGCTGATTTCAAGTTGTTAGGAAAGCATCCCCAGATCTTTTTGTGTGGAGATTAACAGCAGGTCAGCAAGCCTGTCTGAGTCTGAATCTGACATTGATGTCAACACAATCCGTGTCTACCCGTGAGAAACTCAATCAGGAGAAACAAAAAATTCAAAACAATAAAGGCAGTAAACAACAACACAGCTACAGTTAGTGTTGTGTCTAGATTCTTGGAATGCCTATGTTGTAGATAACTGATAATAGTATGGTGTAGTTAAAATAGCCAATGAATCTATTGCAGTAGTTAAGCAACCAATGGGCAATTAACATGAATGATAAACATGCAAAGGTGTACATATACGACACTAACTTTTGAAATAAACGCTTTTTAGCTACGCTTTATTTTAGAATTAGCGTGTGTCTTGTTCGCCTCAACTGCGACATTTTTGTTTCCTCAGAATCTGCATCTCTTATTCTGTGCTCTTTCCTCCCCTAATTCTGGGAGGCTTGGATAAGAACTGCATGTTTATGTGGGTAAATGGTGATGTGTTTTGTGTTACTTGTCCTGTCGCCCAAGCCACATTTCCCTTCACAAAGGGTTTTCTGCTCTGTCAAAGAGCACAGAGGTGCATGCAGGTGCTGTGTGTGAATTAGACATCCAGAGGGGAGAAGAGAAGGTCAGTGTCGTTTAGGATTTTGAAGAAGTGAGAACCGAAAGAGAAAATCGATGGAGGTGACAGAGAGGGAAAAAGAAATGTGTGTCAGGAACACAGAGAAATGAGAGTAAGAGGAGAGTTACATTTGATTGACCAGCCCTGAAAGAAATCAGTTAATGGTTAAAAAAAAAAAAAGAAAAGAAACAAAACCACAATTGTATTGAACAAAACCACGTTGTAATAAAACCCAACATGATTCAAAAAACGTTTAGAATCAGAAAATTATTTGTCTTGAGTCTGAAAGAATTTATTTAATGGACAAAGAGAAAAAAGAACAACTGGATGGAGAAGGAGGATAAAAACACAACTGGAGAAATAGTTTCCACCACACCAAACAAATATTGCTGGGATGAGATGAAGTTGCACTGGGTAGGAGAATGGAAAGAAGGGAAATCCTGAAATAATCCCATGAAGAGTGAGAGATGAGCATTTCTGTGAGCAAGAGCTCATGGGGAAGGCGGCAGAGCAGAGAAGAAAGAGATGTTGTCTTCTAGAGCAAGTGAATGGGTGAGACAGCACACACAAGGACAACACAGACTCTCCACACCACCACAAGGTCAAGGCACAAAAAAAAGGAACAACCACAGCCAAAACAAACCATTTCAGTGAGAGCAGGAATGAATGCATTGGAAATTTCTGTGTGTCTGAGACATGCACCTGCCCGAGGGTAAAAGTTATTGGGAAGAATGACCCCAGTGCAGCAGCAATGCTGAGCTGCCAAGTTACAGGGACATTTCTTGCCCGCATTTCCTGCCCACAAACACAGACCAAGCTCATATACAAATACATTTAACCCCACTGATTCCAGCTGAAAAGCCAGCAAATTCTTTTCAGAGTTTACTAAAGTGTTTCTATACACCAGGAGCACTGGAATTTCCAAATGTCAGCCCCATTTAGGGTGTATTTCAAGAAATAAAAGGCAGAGTAATGAAATGTAATCACAGCCTTCAAAATGCAAAGAGCATCAAGTTTTCAGGTCCATTGTTACCACTGCAAAAAGGAAGTTCTCCATCCCAAACATAGCTATAACAATATAACTTTTAGAAGCCCTGACCAAAAAAAAAAAAAAANNNAAAAAAAAAAAAATTATTTAAAAATTAAATACATTTTTAAAAGGAAAAATAAAAGTCTGTATTCTATTACAAGATAGACACTACTAGTTTTTAAAAAGTCAGTAATTTGTTTCTAATCAAGGGTTAGGATTCTTAACCCTGTCATGAGATTTAAATTGATATCATCAGCACCTTTAACACGGTGACTTTACAGCACTGGCTGCCCCGTGGTGAAGCAGCCCCCTGACCTTGTTCTACACCCAGGGAACAGCACATTGATCGTCTTAATGAGGCTGACTTGTGTCCAGTGCTCCTGCTCCAGCCATCATTCCCAGGAAAGGGCTGCTTAGCAGCAATATCCCAACTCACTGCTGAAGGTGTTTGTGCTTTTCAGAACACTTGGCCACTCTGGAAATCTGCCCAACTGATCATGTCAATAAAATCCAACACAGAAACCATGAGAGGCACCAAAAACTGCAAAGAAGTTTATTCATTTCCTTGTTTAAAAGAATTTACATTATTATGATTTACAAGGCCCCTTAGCTGTTTCCAGGTCACAGTTTTGGCAGTTTCAGTGAATAAATTGCTGATTTTTACTTTTCCTATTTTTTTTTTAAATCCCAAGTTCCCAGGTCATTAACTTATATGAGACTGTCAGCCTTTGCTACAAAAAAAAATCCATACTCTTCTTTGCCATGACAGCACAGGAGAGCTTGAAGATAAAATGGAGTTCTGTACCTTTACTCCCACGTGGGATTGGCATGGAAGAGGAGTAGGTTTGGGCATCCAGGTGTGGGGCTTATGATTTTTGGGGGCAGTTTGGGAATGTTTGTTGCACTCTATGCAAAATTACACGCAAAACCACAATTACAATTATCTGTGAGCTGGAGTTTTTGTATCTGCCTCTCCTATTCCTGGGAAAAGAGGTAAATGAGCTCCAGTCTCCCTCAAGCTGACTTTGAGAATGGGCAGAACCAGGTTAGCATCTGGGCTATGACCAGCTGATCCACTGATTTCTTCTGCATTCTGAGGAACCCAATTGCTGTTGGAGTGCATTGGGAGGAGGAAATTAGAAAGACCCCCCAAAATCATGTTAATTAGTGCCAGTCTGAAATACTGTTCAGGAAGCATCACAGAAAGGAATTCAGATTTGAGCAACCCAGGGTTTATCATCTGAGCATAAAATACACTTCACTGCCATGCACAGAAGACTCTCCAAATTGTGTTTTCCTGTGACTGAGGGGTTACACAAGCCCTTAGAAAAGATGCTCACAGATGGCTGAGGTCTGCCATCAGGCACAGTGGCAGCTCTGACACACAGCACCAGCTCATGAGAAGGAAGGGAACTCGTTTAACTTGTTATCCAAACCTCAGATTAATTGAGAAATTGAGTTAAATGGGGAAATGAGTGGAAATGGGGGAAAAAGTTGAAAAGGGAAAGAAAAGAGGTAAAGAGGGCATTTCTGACTTGGCAAAAAAAAGGAGTTGTTAACTTATGAGCCAAGCAGCTACACTACCAAGTGCAAAGCCATTTTTTGAGGGCCTTTTTCTATTTGGATAGTTTATTTCTCAAGCAGAGGGAGAAGTCTTGTTTTGGAGTTCCATGCATGAATGTTTTACACCTAAAGGAACACCAGTTCAGAGCCTTAGCCAGCAACACTGCAAGTTTCAGCCTTTGTACCATCACTTTTATTTATCTAACAAATGTAAAAAATTGGGAAAAAATACTGCCCAAAAGGTGTTCAAAATGGAGACAAATTAACAGATCCAGAAAAGACAAAAATAAATATTCTCTTGTCTCAAAATAGAATTCTACCAGACAACTTGCCCACAAATCCATGAACGTAAAACCAAAATCTCCAAAACCAGAACCAAATTTCAAACAAAGTTGATTACAATGTGTTCATATGAATCTTTGATTTTTAAGCTTATTTTTTGTGGACAGCTAAATATTTTAATAAGAAGTATAGACCATCATAGAAACTCCCCATACAAGTAACATGACAGCTTGCTTCTATTGGATGCCTCTTGTGCAAGAAAACCCACTTTTCTAGACTAAAATTTTAATGAGACATGAATTTCATGGAAACCTGGTTTTTATTCTTGCTTTCCAGACCTCTGAATGTTAACTCATTGCTAAGAAGAAGGGAATACCTTTTATTATTTAAAAAGAAAGTCACAGGCAAATCTACTTGTTGACTGTTCACAGTTTTCCCTGTGAAACTCCTGTGAAGACAAATCTCCAGAGGAAGGGCTGTTCTCTACTGAGAAAAGCCAGGAATAGCTCCACCAACAATAAAGAGCTTCCAAGGATTTGCATTTGCCCAGGGTCAGCCCTCAGACTACTTCTTGTTTGTTTGTTTGAATATTTTAATTAACTGAAGAGGGTAGACCAAAATCTTCAAAAAACTGTGCAATCATGCGTTTGTGTGTTGTAACAAAAGGCCTGATTGTGATCCCTCTGTAGTTCCCCACTGGCTGACCCAGCCAGTACAGAAAAGAGATGCAAAACCATTCTGCTCATTTGCATGTTTTAGCTTAAAGACAAAGCACTGCCTGTGGGCCCACATCAGCTGCTGAATCATCGCAGGGGACACAAATTTCTCTCTCAAAACAAAGCACAAGTGACCACAAACAGATGAGGAGAGGTGTGATTTAAGCCAAGCATTCCTCTTCTCTTCCAGCCCACGTACAAAACCCATCTTTTTCTCACACAGCTCTTAAATGTACAAGCATGGTCTGATTATTGATTTCATTACCAGTTCGTTTCTCCTTATATTTGTGCTCAACTGATTTTTGGAAAACTGACTTTTCAGCACCAAAACAATTCAAACTGGCTAGGAGAGGAGGGAAAGAATTCACAATATTACTTAATATTGTTAAGAATTCAGAGGTTTCACTTCTGGCCAACCTCCCTCGACTGATATCTGCTGTCTGGAACATCTAAGTTCCCTCCCTCCCAATCCCATCTGAACCCAGTAAAAGCCTGTACTTACCAGCCTTAATGTGAACATCCTGACTCCTGATTTTCCCTGAAGGATTTTCAGCTGTGCAATAGTAAGTGTTATCATGGATTAAGTTATTAAAGCTTGAAGGAGGGAAGGGGAAGATTTGGAGAGTGCCATTGGGGTGGACGTGGCGGATCCCTGGGACATCGTAGATCTCCTCGCCCGTCGCTAGGTACCATCTGAGCGTCACCGGGGGGATCCCCGCTGCTGGACAGGGTACCAGTGTCCCTGTGGTGCTAGCAAACACTACCTCTTGCAGAGATGCATTGACGAAGTAGAGACTGGCGTGTAGCTCTTCACTGAAAACTGCAAGACAGAAAGGAAAAAAGAGCAGACCTTGAACACCCGAGAAATTTCAGCCGCGCGCAGAAGGGTTCGACGCCGCCACCAAATCAAACGCGGCGCCCAGGGAAGGTAACCAAAGCATCCGGGTGCTCAAGCCAGCTCTAATAAAATGCTCCTCGTGTTCAAAGAGAGTATCTCCAGGTTAAACACAGTGAGGGATTCACACCCAAAAGTAAAAGGAGAAACCCCTTTCGGTGCAAACTGATTCAGACCCGCTCACTTCTGCACTTGCCGAGGCAGCACTCTGCGTACAGCCCGCAAAGATCTATCAGTAATCTGCTTTTATGAAATTGCCACTGACAAATTTTCTGCCTGGAACACGGGCAGTTTCCGTTAGCATCCCTAAATTTATTTTTACAGTCTTTCCATCGCAAAAATGATTTATGAAGTAATAAAAAGAACTGAGCAAACAGTGAAAAAATTCCCCGTAACTCCTTAATAGTGATACATATCTATGCTTAATACAGATACAGCTTAATAAATGCTTTGTATCATTTGGTCAGGTCTTTCTAGCAAAGACCTATAAACCTAGGTGCCTATGATAATCTTGGTTCTGCCATCCAGGTGAGTATAGTCCCACTCCCAACCTTTAACTGAAGATTCTGTATCACTGGAAAAAGTTAATATTAGAGCACCAGATTAGCCACTTCTGCCATGGGCTATTGAGCTCTCACTGGAGGGATTGAAGGCTCCAGGTGATTTAAATGTTCCCCAACATTTCCTCTAAAGTACCTTCCTAACCTGCCCTGTTGGAGAGCTGATAAGCCTAGCACACGAGTTTTGTTTTCCAGTAAATGGTAGGATATATTCTGATACCACCAATCTGCTTTATATTTGCATATAGTACTCACTTGTAAAACAAAAAACTTCCCAGATGTGCTTGACACAAGCACAGAGACTTAGATATTTCATTACATCTTGAATGCAGCAGATTCTGGCAGGATTTTCTAAAGCTGGTAAGGGGTCAGCTTTTGAAAAGGTGACCACAGTGGAGGAGATCCCAGTGAGCAGTGATGAGGTTTCAGGGTAGCCTTAACTTGCACAAGTTGGATTTTATTATCCTGCAGAACTTGCAATCCCAATGCTAAGCCATGAAGTGCCTCATCTACCTCTGCCACTGCATCTTATGGTATTTTGGAGCACAAAATAGACTATTTTTTCCTTCTCTCTTTTGGTATCTTGCAAAGATACAGGGTGGGAAGATGTTCATTCTAAATATCATCAGGAGCGAAAAAGAAGAGAGCAAAACTGGCTCTGGAAATCCCTGGAAATTAAAAGAGAAGCCCTCCCCAGCTGAGAAAGATGTCTGGCATGCAGGACACAGAGAGATAAATGAGTGGCACAGAGAAGGTTGAAAGGCACTTGGAGACTCGGAGAGGAGAAATTTCAGCTCTGGAGCTGAGCTCCTGCATTTAGATGAGGCAGGTGCCAGCACAGAACAAAGTCCCCTGCAAGAAAAGTTCCACCTAGTTGGTGCAATCCCAAGAGGAGCTCAGGCAGCTGGAAAGCAAAAATAGGCACAATGGGACTAAGCACAGGAAGAAGCTGAATCCTCATTCAGAAGGACTGAATAAGATGGTGCCACTTTTACATAATCACATTTCTAATTATAGTTGTACTTTGAAGCAGAGAACAGTATTGTTGGTAACATAATAGAGAACTGGAAAAAAAAAAACAATTTGGCATTGTTCATCTGCTGTACAAGCTTTTCTGTGCAATACAAATGAAATAATCAACAGGCCATTTAAATTTCCATTGGCCAACAAGACATTCACGTAGAAGTAATAAACACAGCTCACATTTGCCAGCTTTTATTGTGCTGTGCTGCTTCTTAGCAGATATTCAAGCAAAACCAGTAGATTTCCTGGCCAAGAACAAAGAGGTAAATACCAAATTACAAATGCCATAAAAATAGAGAATATTGGGATCTCTGTTTGACACTTCCATAGAATCTAACTCCCCAATCAAACGCAGCACAGCTGAACTGGAGACTCATACTAGCAGCACATAACAATGAATTTTTCCAGCTGCTTTGTATCCCCTGTAGAAGCTTTCACTACTTTTGACAAACTTTCCATCCATCAGCCTGTACAATAGTGCTTCATTTTAAACCAGCATCTGCTACGCATTCATCTTAATGGCAGCCACAAACACACCAAGATCCCTAGAAAATAATCACAGTGCTGTAATACACACACTTACACACCGTGCTGACAGTCCAGATGCTTTTTGTGGTGGAATTCACTGTTTAAGCTACTTGGAGACATCCAATGACAAAAATGGGATTTCAGAGGTTCTTATTAAAATTTATATTTCTTTTCAACGTTCCATGGGAAGAAAGGGATTAGCTGAATGACAGAACAAATATTTTATTGGAACCTGATTGAATCTGAGACAAGTCAAAGAAGATGTGTAATTAATGACGTGTTTCTTAATGATAGCACATGATCCAACTATACACTGTATTTTTGAGGAAGCAGAAGCAACTCGGATTAAGAGTTGCAAGGGAGAGTGGTAGGGGAAACAGATGAAAGTTGTGGAAATAAAACAGCAAAGAGAAATACCTGAAGAATGAAAAAAAAATATAGGCAATCATAGAAGAGAAAATAATATCCAAGGCAGAACTGAAAACTCTTGCAGCTGAGTACCTGCACTTGGTCTGGACAGAGATGACATCTCTTCACAGTGAAAGGGAAGAAAAAGCAAAGATTCCTCCTGAATAAGAGTTATTTATTGCTAAACCAATAATTCTTGAGGGAAACAAGAGGGAGGCTGCACCTCAGCAGCGCTCAGGTGCCCCAGCTGGAATGAAGAGGTGACAAACAATCTGCACCTGCAAGTACTTCGGGGCAAGAAGGCAGAGATTTGTGCCCTCGGCTGAGCGGTTAAAGGAGCACACCAACAGTTTATCACATCAAAGGACAAGAAGCTGGAGTCTCAGGCTCAATAGATACCAGGATCTAACTTACACAAGAATGGGAAGAGAGGGAGTGGGGAGGGAAAAACAGAGGGGAGAGAGTGAGGGAGAAGGGAGGTGGATAAATTTTTTGCAAGTTCCATCAACATTCCTTACTCTCAACTACTTGAAGCGATAAGGGGAACTGACAAAGCGTTACAGCCAAGGAAATTTCTCCTGATTTTCAGGGGAGACAACTCTGCTAAGCTGTGCTTGGCAAAGTGCTCAGTACATGAGCCAGATGCAAAATTTCTGCTGGCATTGGAGAGATCTCTTGTCAGCTAAACTGATTCTTTACAACAAGCTGGTCAGTGGGGCTGCGAGCTGATGTCCCCCTGCAAGGGAGACTGAGCAGTGCCAGCCAGCCTGGGCAGGTGTAACCAGGATGGACGCACAGGTGTGAAGCTCTAGGCTGGGTTTCGCATTTCCAACATCTGGAGCTATTGGCACAGCTAAGAATTGAGTCTTTTTTTTTGTTTTTACAGAGATGATCTTTTCTCTCTTCTGGCAGATCACTCCTCCAGGTCTCCAGCTCCTACCTGAGTGCATGCTGGGCACTTGAAGGTCTTCCATAAGCACCTAGCCAACACCTCTTGTGCTATTCCTGCCTGTGAGGGTGGGATTTGTCAAGGCTTCACAAGGCAAACCAGGCTGAAACTGCTGTTTCTCAATCCTCCCTTTTACTGGGCACAAGGGGGTGTCACCGAGATGTGAGAGAGAAGATCCTACGTTTAAATTGCAGTACTGGATCAGGCCTGGGCCTGCCCCATGTGGGATCTGGTGACGAGGAGGGATCAGCACCAACGAAGAGATGAGAGAAGAAATGCAAAAGCAAACCAGGAAACCATCTGTCCTCTTCCCTTCCTCCACCATGTTCCCCCTTCAGATTGCTTCATGTGCAAGAACTTTTACCCTAAAGATACCAAAAGTGAAAACTTTCTTGGAGTTTGCATGGAACAGAAGAAAACTTCGTATCTGTTCAACTCAGTGCCAGAATGCAACGCAGAGGCTTGGTGCTGTACATAATTCCTTTTCATCATGTGCTCTTTCATCTTTCAGTAAGTTTAAATAACACCTCTGTGATTTTGAAATTATCTTTTTGGGCCTCATGTTCTTCCGAAGCCCTCTTCCCATATTCTGCAATGAAAGACCCACTTTTCTCTTCAGTTCTTGAAAGACCTGAAATATTTTTGAGCAAGAGACTAGTCAGCATACTCAAAAATACAAATAAAATGCCTCTGAACAATTAATGGATAATTTTATTCAATTCACCTTCCCTACCCTTTTCAAGGGCTGAGTGATGTTCCTGTAATGCCTTTGCAGGTGGAAAATTTGGTCTTAAATGAATAACAATTTCAAACTAAGGGAAAAAATAGTTCTCATCCATTTGATTAATCAAATCCAGCATGAAATATTTATATAGATAAATTAAAAGATATGAATCAAAGTGAAAGTCGGGAGCCAAGAGACCACTGAGATTATTTAGATAAAATAAAAATCAAAGCAGAAAAGATAAATTATGTAATTAAGCAGTTGACTGCACTCCTGCACTACAGTAGGTTTATAGAAACAGCCTGAACTGTGTTACAGTGGAACTTCAGGTTTGCAACAGCCTTGGACATCAATGTTCCTTCTCCTTCTCTCCCCAGTGATGTTGTGATTGATGAACTGGGCAACAATCAAGTATTTTCTTCAAATTTATTGGACTGTATGAGGTGCCATCTTAAAATGTAGTAGTTTCTTGCTTTTAAATGCAGCTGTGCAAACACAAGAAACATAGAAGCAAACCTAAGGAGAATTAAAAAAAAAATAAAGGGGGAAAAAAAAAGGAAAGGAAAAAAAGGACAGTATTTAATAAAATCTAAGGCCCTGGTGCTGAATTTGGACTGGCAGACCCCTGGGACGGCTTTGCACCATGATGGGACGACACATTCCAGAGAAAGCTGACATTTGGAAAATTTTTTTGCGGGTATCTTCTCAGCCACATAAAACAGACACCAAGCAGCATGAGCCACATTCCCTCAAGCAGTTTAAGGACCAAGAACCTCTGTATTCTTATCAGCTCATCAAGCTCTAATCAAAGTTAAAGAAAAACAATGAAACATCAATATCCTGTGTGCCTTCTGGCAGAAGTCTTTTCCTGAAAGACCCCAGGCATCGTGCCTTGGGTAGGAGAGCAGTTTTTTGAGCCTTCTGCACAGGTAATGTAGGAAAAACACAGCCTAAGCTCAGCTGAGACCCTGCTTTGACGGGGCAAATCACTCACTTCACTCAGTCTGTCATCTCCAGCACACAAAGAGAGATTAGGACAACTTTCCAGCTTTCTTGGACATCTGAGTTAACTGCAGAAGTTTAGCAAAGGCGCCCCAATATTTTTAGTTTCTGGGTGGATGTTTGCTGTCCACATTTATAGACCCTTGTACTGTGAGTTCAGCCTGTCTGGGACAGGCATGAGCCTAAAAATGTCACAGCCTTTGCCTGTCCTGACAGCAGCAATTCCTAAATGCATCTGCAAGCTTCAGAAAGTTCAAAAACAGGGTGGGGATTTTGGTGATTTTCTTTTATTTTGGTGATTTTCTTTCATTTTGGTGCCGGAGGTGGCGCGTAAAAAGCAATAGCAGATCAGGGCAAAAAAAGACAAAGGTCACAGAATATCCTGAGTTGGAAGGGACCCACGAGGATCATCAAGTCCAGCTCCTGGTCCTGCACAGGATCATCCCCAAAAGTCACACCAGATGTGCCCTTTCATCCCCAAAAGAGGGCAGGGAAGAGAGGCATAAAAGAGATTATTTGGCAAAACAGAAGGAAAAGGTAACAAGACAGGGGGAAGCCAGAAGGATGTTTAGACTCAAGGAACTCCCCAGGATCTCATCTCTCTTGAAAGTTCTGCTATCAGCCAGACAGCTCCTTTTTCACTGGCCTGAAATCAGAGTAAGAAGCAGGCAAGAAAACCTCATTGTCACCACAGTCATTAAAAACATCCGGCTGTGNGCCTAAGCTCAGCTGAGACCCTGCTTTGACGGGGCAAATCACTCACTTCACTCAGTCTGTCATCTCCGGCACACAAAGAGAGATTAGGACAACTTTCCAGCTTTCTTGGACATCTGAGTTAACTGCAGAAGTTTAGCAAAGGCGCCCCAATATTTTTAGTTTCTGGGTGGATGTTTGCTGTCCACATTTATAGACCCTTGTACTGTGAGTTCAGCCTGTCTGGGACAGGCATGAGCCTAAAAATGTCACAGCCTTTGCCTGTCCTGACAGCAGCAATTCCTAAATGCATCTGCAAGCTTCAGAAAGTTCAAAAACAGGGTGGGGATTTTGGTGATTTTCTTTTATTTTGGTGATTTTCTTTCATTTTGGTGCCGGAGGTGGCGCGTAAAAAGCAATAGCAGATCAGGGCAAAAAAAGACAAAGGTCACAGAATATCCTGAGTTGGAAGGGACCCACGAGGATCATCAAGTCCAGCTCCTGGTCCTGCACAGGATCATCCCCAAAAGTCACACCAGATGTGCCCTTTCATCCCCAAAAGAGGGCAGGGAAGAGAGGCATAAAAGAGATTATTTGGCAAAACAGAAGGAAAAGGTAACAAGACAGGGGGAAGCCAGAAGGATGTTTAGACTCAAGGAACTCCCCAGGATCTCATCTCTCTTGAAAGTTCTGCTATCAGCCAGACAGCTCCTTTTTCACTGGCCTGAAATCAGAGTAAGAAGCAGGCAAGAAAACCTCATTGTCACCACAGTCATTAAAAACATCTGGCTGTGAGAGACCTAAAGAGAGCAAAAGACTCAATTACAGCAAAACAATTGAGAAATTTTAAAATATGTGAATTTAGGCCCCATTCTTCATATAGTCAGTGAAAAATACTGAAATCCTCTGTAACAAAGGAAAATAAAACATTGATTTTTCACTGTAAAGAAAAATATCTTGTAAGATAATTTCATGAAATTAATCTAAAAAGCAGGCAAAAAAAAATAAAACCCAAACCAACTTTCGTGGGAAAATGGCTGAAGACATCTAAACAATAAATTATATTTAAGGAAACTGAATTACCAGGATCATACCACAGGTTAATTACCCTGTTGACATCCAAACAATACAGTGTGCTAAGATAATCTTTTTTGCATAAACACACACAGGCAGAGAACTGATAAATGAAACATTTCTGAATGCGTTGCTGTGCCTTTCAAACCAGCAGTAGAAACATTACAAATGCAATCACAGATATGCTGATTACTCAATGTAGAATACAGGGAGAGAGAGTCTGGGTGGGTGGGAGG
>VZRR01010831.1:182923-196806 GCA_013398015.1 Oreocharis arfaki | reverse complement strand
AAAAGGGAATTAAAAAAAAAAAAAAAAAGGAGGCTAAATTGGCCCTTTTTTCCTCCAATACATCTCCCCTTGATGAACTAAAAAAAAAAGCCCTTATTTGAAAAGAATCAAAACCTGATTAGACACTTACAAACAAGAATGTTATTATCACTACTCAATTATCCAGTAACAGGCTATGCAAAGTGACCTAGAGAAATTACAGCAGCTATTGTGGAAAGATCAGAGTGATGAGGCATTACAATAATCCATCTGTGATCGTGTCTCCCTCTAGGGGTTTTATCTAATGACTAACACACAAGGTTGATAAATATTATAAATTTTATTAGAGCAAGGGTAAAGCTAATGTACTTTTACAGCTTTGGCTTTGATTCTGCCTCTCGACAGGAATTTCTTTTGTTCCTCTGAATTGATGGGGGTTGAACATTCTTCACTGTGTGAGGAGAAGGAGGGTAAAACACGACTCACACGAGGAATAAGTTTCAGGTGGAGGCAAAATAAGTAACTTCAAGAATGGGAAAACAGCACTGGATAAAGATGCTCTGACCAGACTCCCAAAGTCTTACCAAAAAGGAATTAATAAAATGAAGAAAAGCGAAAGCACCCCTAAAGAAGAATTATGAGAGAATGCCAAAATCAAAATAACTTTAGCGTGGAAAACAAAATTAAATTGATTGCCCGAAATTATTTGATATTGCAAATATAATTAACAAAGAGATGAAGATATTAAACTAATACAATTACAAAAACGCCAATTAAGCACCACCACTCACAACAGTTTTAAGTCAAGTCAACAAAGGAGAGCACAATTCTCCCCACAGTATAAAAATCTCACAATGCAGAACACTTCCCATGTTGTGTCTTGTGCAAGGGTGGCCTCTATTTTAGGGCTCAACAGAATAAATCTGCTATGTGTCCACCAAAAAACCCAACAAAAAATGATGCTTTTTCAAATTGCTACTCTGATTCAATGTGCCAGCGCTCAACCTTTTATTCCAAAGGGTTACTCACTTGAATCAGTTTCAAAATCAGAACCACTAATGAGGATAATTAAGTATGCAGTTGGTTTTGCCCACAAATAATAATCACTGCGGAAAAAAAGCACTCAGCGTTACGTTATCATTCTCAGAGGACAGAAACTTCCATTAAATCAAAGCAGGCTTCCACAATTAAAAGAAAAGGTCCTCAGGTGAAACCATAAAGAGAAGCAGAACTCACAAGGCAGGGCGAGAGCTGTGGGTTCCGGTGGAGTGCACAGATGCAATAAATGGGAGTGATGGGAGCCTTTTATCAGCTGAAAGGGAATGAGCTGTTTGTGGTCAAAAAAACAAACAAAAAACCCAAGATAATTGTGAACCTCTGGACAAAAAATGCACCTGTTCTTCTTGTACCCAAAAACCCAATTCCACCCATTCCTATCATGAGGAACACACTGCAAGAACACCAAAAGCAGTGGGACAGATGTGAGAGAAGAGCCTCAGATTTGTTTTTCTCTCAAAAATATTTTATGAGCAAGAGAAATAAAGATAATTAGATGTGTCTCAGAGTTCTGAAAAACATAATTCATCAGTATTTGTATAGCTTTTCTTTTAACTGGTTTATAAAATTATCACTTTTTCTGTAAGCAGAGCCATTATTTTCAAGGACTTATCAGCTGAGATCTAACAGGTTTCAGTTTGGGGCTTGTCTCCAAATGCTGCAGTTGACCTAATCCTTCTGAGAGAGTCCTGGTGGCCACCAACTTCACATCCTAATGCGGCAAGAGAGATTAACAAATAAACAACAGCAAAGCCAAGCATCCCTGTCATTGCACCCGGGCAGGAAAGAGACAAATTTTTTTAAAAATCATCTCTTCCACGCAAAAATGAAAGCAAAATAAATCAAAATGTTCAGTGAAAATAATTTAGTGGCAAGATGTGCCACAAAATTCCACCAGAGTATATTTTAGAGCATCTACGTTTTGAGTCTCACAGTCTGGTGACTTCTCTGTCATCTTTCCCACATCCCAGATGAAGGCTCTGCAACTCGTGCAAGCCAGAGCTTGAAAGATCTTTCATTTGGATGCAGGGAACAGCCAGGACACCCTTCTGGGACAGGATCTCACCCTTTGGGTGTTCATGTGCATGAGATCTTCTTGTGGTGAGTGAGTGAGCGAACCCTACTGCCAGAGTGAGCCTCTCAGCAGAGCAAGAAAGCCTGCCAGCCACCCAGCTAGGAAACTGAAGAAGCAGAAAAACCCCAAAATGTCAAGAGATTTTTAAACCTCAGCCTCTCAGCTCTGTTATTCCACAACACTGTTTTTTCTGATTACCTGAAAAAGTTGCCCACGAAAGATAAATCAGCTAAATGGCTTCAAACTGAAAGACAGTAGGTGTAGATGGGATATTAGGAAGGAATTGTTCCCTGGGAGGGTGGGCAGGCCCTGGCACAGGGTGCCCAGAGCAGCTGTGGCTGCCCCTGGATCCCTGGCAGTGTCCAAGGCCAGGCTGGACGGGGCTCTGAGCAACCTGGGACAGTGGAAGGTGAGATGATCTTCAATATCCCTTCCAACCCAAACCATTCCATGATTCTCTAACGCCACTTATGCCCTCAGGAAGCCTTCAGGAGCTCTCACCAGTAGTGGTGGCAAGTTCAGCGGGCTCCTGCATCTACAACCTGGATGCAAATGTTGTTGTCACAGCTGAAAGCTGACTCCCTTAAAAGTTTCTGTAAACCCAAAGCAGGGTTGAACATACACCATTGAAAGCTCTGCTCCAAAACTATGAGAGGAGAGAAAGGGAAAGGAAAACAGAGTGGGAGATCTGGATGACGCTTGGCTGCATCCCTCTCCTCCAAGCTGAGCCTCCTGGAGGGAAAAGTGTTTTTCTTGGATGCACTGAGGGAAAAAATAATCCCCCAAGGGAAAGGTAAAAATGGAGGTCTGGGGTTCAGCTGAGCCTGCACAGCTTCTACCCAGACACCATCCACAAGCTCATCCAGCAAGGACAAGCATGAGGATCTGAAACATATGCTGGCAGCCATCGACATAACAAACACGAGGTTTTACTGCAAGAAATCACACAAACATTGCTAAATACATCGGTGTTGAAAGGAAATTCAGGGAGAATTAGGTGAAAGCTTTGGTGGCACAGTATTTCCAACACTGACAAAATTTTGTACGTTATGTAGTCCCTGCTAAAGGAAAATGCAAAACCTGCCCATCGTGGGAATAAAAATCAGAGCTGCCTCTGTAGCACCTCCTGAAAAGCAGAGTTCTTCCAGAAATGGCTGAAGAGATGGGAAGCTCTGAACGCTAATGTATTTTCTAATTAGGAAATATTGAATAAAACCTGTAGTCTTAACAGTCCCAGTTCACCACTATCATCCCCAGCACATCAGGAACAAAATTTAGTATTAGTGTAATGCATTTTTTGCATCAAACTTCATATAATATTGGAGTATAAGGGCGTTTCCATTTTGGAAGTGTGAGTTTGAAGTCCCACTCTTCCCACCATGGTTCTTCCCTTTTCATGTCAAAGTTAGCTGCAAGTGATTCATGCAAGAACAAGTCCTTATTCCACAAATCTGCAGAAGAGGAAGAGGTCAGAGTACCCAAAAATGCAGGAACGGAAGAAATTCCTGAGCCACAGGCGAGAAAATACACACCCTTGAAAATGACTCTGAAGGGAAAGGACATGTGGGATCTGAAACAGCTCTGTGGAACAGCCCCTTGCCTGGATCAGAAATCCCTCCCAGAGCACATCCACCTGGCACTTGGATTTCCTTGTCTGCTGGGGGTTTTCAAGCCTCTGCAGAGCACGCAGCACGCCTCGAACATTTTGCTGCACTAATGCTGCTGTGCAGCCACGCCGGATTTTCCCACCCGTGGGGACAAGCTCTCGGTGTGAGTGAATTCCCTGTGACAGCTGGCCTGTCACATCAGCCGGGGCTGGCTGGGGCTGAGCCACAGCAGCTCAGCCCGACTGCGGAACAAGGGCAGCCCTTCTCCTGCTCCAAACCCAGCACCAGCGCAGGAGTGAAGAGGGCACAGCTGCCTGTCTTGCTCAGGGGATGGCTCTCAATGTACATCCAAAAAAAAAAAAAAGAGGGAGGGAGGAAAAAGAAGGAGAAACCCACAAAGCTCACCCAGCAATTACTTCTGCTCAGCACGAAGAGCCAGTGCCAACAGATCCGAGCAGCCTCACTGCTGTAGAGCAGACAAAAGTTGTATATAAAACTATTTTAATCATGAAACTGCTGATAGGTTCTGAAAGTGATTTGGCTCTATTAATCATGAAAATAAAGCCAGGACTGACAGAGGCAGCGAGCAGCTCAAATACGACAACAAAACAAGATAGAATAGAATATTACAACATAATATAAATGTATATATAATATGGGGACATGCAGTGACAGAACAAGAAGAAATGGCCTTCAGCTGAAAGAGGTCAGGGTTAGGTTAAATACTGGGAAGAAATTGTTCCCTGTGAGGGTGGGGAGGCCCTGGCACAGGGTGCCCAGAGCAGCTGTGGCTGCCCCTGGATCCCTGGCAGTGCCCAAGGCCAGGTTGGACATTGGGGCTTGGAGCAGCCTGGGACAGTGGAAGGTGTCCCTGCCCATGGCAGGGGGTGGGATGAGATGATCTCTGAGTTCCCTTCCTACCCAAACCTTTCTATGATTCCATTCTATAATGGAGAAGAGATGCAGCATCACCATTTGATTATTGCTCACATTTTTCCCTAAACTTCTTCCAAGATCACCATGATAAACTGATTTTTGTTTACATCTCATTAAATTAAAAGAAAGGAAAATGCCCTGGCATTCATGGCTATTTTAGTAGAAGATTAGAGCTATGACAAGGTGCTACAATCTTAATTAAAAAGAATACCAAAAAAGCAAGGTTTTTCACTTTACCTATCACTTGAAGGGGAAAGCAAAAGGGGATAAAAAAGAGAAAAATGGTAGATGAAAAACAAGTCTTCTGGATTTAATTTTGTTTCTTAACAAAACCAAACAAACAAATTATGGAATGATCACTACTTGAACAACTACAATCTGGTACTCTGTTTGTCATGGTTTTACTGTGTAATTCATACAATATAACATACAAAGAAAGAGATATATCAATATTATTATAAAATAGACACAATACATGAGGAATTTCTTTTCCTCAGTGGGAGACAAGATCTCAGGAATTTGGGTTTTGCTGGAGGAAGAAAGTTTTTAAGAAGAAATTAAATATATCTCAAATAAAACGACATCACCACTCAATTTTAATATCGCATCTAAAATGGAGGGGAGACACTGCCAATGTAAAAATAAGTTATTCAAGAGTATTTTAACATCCTGAATGATCCCAAGACAACATTCAGTTTGGAAATGGCACACTTAGTGTGTTAATCAGCTGAGGAATAGAAATACATATGAAAACATTATGAAGATGGCTGGAGAATGAATATATATCACACATTTACATGTTGTATACTCTTGACAAAACACAAGGCTAACTTGCCTTGAGGGCCTCTTTGTTTACCTGAGAAATGAGCACGACTTGCTGAGCTGTTACTCAGAAAATCCATTTTGCTCCCCCCGTCAGGATTTCCGTGTCACATCAAGGCAATCACAAGCCACAAAGACCAACAGCAAAACCCAGCATTCTCTGAACTTGATTAAAGTTTGAACACTTAAACACCGCTGACAACCTGTGCTTGTGCCTTTCCGGTGTTTTCCATTAGTTAAAAAAAAAATAACACCTCACTTTTTCACTGAAGTGCGATGAAAATAAAGTCCTTGCACCTTCTTGCAGCCAAGGAAGGTATCTCTGACCACACCAGTGTCAGTTCAGCCTAAAAAAAAACCTGTTCCCTTCCAGTTTCCCCTGAGAACACTTCACAGAGACCAAGCCTCAGGAGTAACTGCACAAACTCATTTATTTTGTTATCACTTTTGGGAGAAGATGACAACGTCCTACATAAATCTTAGAGAAAGGAAAAAGAATTCTTCAGTGTTCAGTTTCTTTTGAAAGAAAAATAAATCACAGCCTTTTTTTTTTTTTGTGTAGCAGTAGAATAGGGTGTTGTTCCAAATGTCCAAGTACACATCACCTGTGCTCCAACAGTGGCTGATAAAGGATGTTTAGGGAAAGTCTGTCACAATCCTTTCCTGGTGGTGACAGCTAATTTTAAGCCCAGTATCACACAAATAACTAGAATTACCTTTGGTGTTTGCAGTGCTCTGCACTCATTTTCTTCCCCAATTCCCATTTTATTCCCCATTATTGCACGATCTTTCTAACTCTTTGCAGCCCTACTTCTGTGCACTTTGGGCTCTCTTGAATAGTGTTCCAGCAGAAGATTTTAATATTTATAACCTTCTTCAGTTCATTTATGTCAGCCAACCCATGAACCAGCACAGATCACTGACAGTGTTTTCTCTCCAGCAGGAAAATCAATTACATGTTTCCTATTTCTTTCCTAACCTATCATTAATCTACATGAGGACCTCTCTTACCCCACAGCATCTTTCTTCCATACTGCTTGATATGACACTTTGATGAACTTGTTTTAAAGACCTGGTTATGTTATACTGGCTGCATTCTCCTTGCCCACCTGCTTCGATTCCCTCAAAGAAAAGAACTGTGATAATTTGCCAAGCACAGCTTTCCTTTTCTGAGTCCGTCAGATTTCTTTCCCCAGTGCCCTGCATTTATTTATGTGCTCTAAAAACTTTGTTCTTTAAGGCCTGATAATTTATATTTCTCCACCTCAGTCATTTAAGACAATAAAAACCTGTGACATTAGGTACTCAAAGTAAAATAGCAAGAACGTATAGCAGCCACCAGCTCAGAAAGTCGAGGAGAAGGCGAGTGCAGACAATCCATGTGGCCTTTCTGCAGAGGCTTTACCTCCCTAAATATTTCCTTTGCTTCAGGTTCATCAGGTCTTTAATGCATAAGGGGACTTACTTCTCCAAATCTGGTTTAGTCTTTGTTGTGAATAAGTATTTAACTTGCTAAGGTTTATGAACTTCTTTTACTGTCGGGATATAATGCACAGAATGAAGGATGATTCTGAAAGCTCTGTGTGCTCTCCTGCTCACCATTCAGATGGGCTGTACAGGAAAGAACTCATCTGATGTCTGGCATTTTTAGAAGTTTAAAAAATTATTTTAAATTTTTTTTCTAGGATCAGTTCCTTAGGGATTGAGATGCTTTGTCCCAGATGCCCATTTTCAAACACTTAGGTTATTTGGGAATTTTCTAGGTTTGCTATTTGTCACCTTCACTTTTTCACCCTTTGTCCAAGACTGCAGGATTTAACATGGCTGTTCTTCAAGATTTCAGCCCTGGAAGACAAATTCTCACCAATTACATGAAAATGTCTTGCCAATCACCCCCACACTTGTCAAATCCCCCTATCTTTAAGTCTGAAACCATCTGTTTGCTTGTCCTGTTTTGATTTGTATCATGTCCCAACTTACCTTTAAATATTTCCTTTTCCTCCTGTAAGTCTTACTCCCTCTTCTCAACACTGTTTTTTTTTAAACTCAGTTTTTGGGGCTGGGCAGATGTTAAAGGAGCCTACAAGAGAAGGCTGAGTAGAGAGGTCCTAAAATTCAACCTTTTATTGAAACAATCTGTTTCAAGCAAGTTTTTCTCTATTATTTCCCGTCTTGCTGGTACCTCTAAGAATGTTCCAGCTGCATCTCCTACCTCCTGTGCCAGACCAAGGCAAAAGCACCTTCCTTTCAAGCTCCAAACCACAGTGTCCCCCTTTTGCTTCTCATCTTCACAAGCCAACTCTTCCAAGTTGAAAATCCACCTTTTTCATTCATCAGTCACATTAAACCATAATATTTAAGGCTTAATACAATCACTGTATTTGGCAAAATAGTTTCTCCCACACACGCTTCTGCTCCTAATCAGAGCTAATTAAGTATGTGCATCATACAAATTGACAGCCATGTAGATTCTGAAGCAGAGTTTAAAGTGTAAATAATGATGAGATAAAAGGGATCTTTTGAGCAAAATCAAAGTATCAAGTAGTCATTATGTGCAATCACTATTACAATTTAATGACATTTGTGCTAGAATAGGAATGTGAACAGGAATTAAAGTGTCTCATATATATTACTACTTTTTTTTTTTTTTTTTAACTCTATGTTGGGTCCAAATGGTTACCAAAACATCAGCCTTTGCTTGAGTCTTTAGCAGGTGATTCTGCTGCAAACACAGAACCCAAGCCAGCTGCAGTGGCCTGGGTGTGAGATGTGGGGAGGTCACCCTGTGTGTGGCAGAGATTTCGATATTTATCCTTTTAAACTTGCCTCATGTGTTAAGTTTGAACGCTAAGACTGGAAAGCCACGACTGAAGGCTGCTACTCCATCCCACACACAAATCTACACCCAATATACACAGGTAACCTCAAACAGATGTGACAGCGACACACAAACCTGACTGAAGGGGAAGAGGGGAGGCAGAGGAAGGAAGAATAAGCTTCCTTTGATCCCATGGACCTGATAAGCAGCAAATCATGACAGAGCAGAAGCAAGAAAGGACAAATTTTATCTGCTTTTAAATGTCCTGCGTATTTGTAAATACTTTGATTTTCCCACCAGTTCAGAGGATAACTAGAGGAGTCAGTTCTGTCCATCACCAGGACAGTAGGTTTGCAGACAGCATTGTCTTGCACAGGTTTCTTGATAAAGGTGTTTCTAGATCCAGCATTTCTCAGGGCAACAAGTCCCGAACGTGGCTTTACTAATATTTCAACACATCATTAAAAATGTGGCATGAGAAGAACAAAGCAAATAAAACAAAAGGCCAGGAGTACTCAGTGACAAAAAATACTGACTTCCAAGATGTTATTCCACCCAAAAGTTTGTGTGAAGGGGATAGGACACAAAGGTCATGCTAATCAATGAAAAGATCTTACATAATCTGTAGAAATACCAGATTGTGCAGCAGCACCAGTTGAGTTCAGGGCACAGACTGATACCAGGGTATCCCTAGGGCCTGTTTGCATTTCCTAATACAGAGCTCTTGATGTAGGAGAGCAATTTCAGGAGTCAACCCAGAACATATTTTTTTTCCTTTCCATTTCTACCCTTCTTCACCCAGATTTTAAAGAAAGCTATCTGCCATTATCACGATCACTTTAAGCCATTTGCATTCATGAACTGAAAAAAACCAAACCAATAGGATGAGCTGATTGATAAAATCACTCTTGGGTTATTCTAAGGTTTCTGGCTTAAAATTAAATAATTCAAAAAAATATGCCACCCAACCAAACCATTACATCCAATCCCCTCCATAATTCACATCCAGATTTGTCAAATTAATAACACTCTTAGAACATTTTGGGTTGTTTTAC
This sequence comes from Oreocharis arfaki, assembly GCA_013398015.1. Lineage (NCBI taxonomy): Eukaryota > Metazoa > Chordata > Aves > Passeriformes > Paramythiidae > Oreocharis > Oreocharis arfaki. The sequence goes on along the minus strand of VZRR01010831.1, from coordinate 187,458 downwards.
TGTTCTGTAGTGGAACCAAATACTTGTTTTAAGCCTGTGCCTATTTTTAATGGCCTGTTTTAACTCTCCCATTGATCTGTTGTCATGTTTAATCAAGACAACAAAAAAAAAGAGTAGCAAGTAGGGTAAGCTTCAAGTACTGCACATTTAATTACATGAAGGATTCGTTGGGGAGGAAAGGCATGAATTGACCTTTGTCTCAGTTTTCATGAGCTTAGGTGTTCTTTTTAGGCTCTCAGAATATCAACCCTGAAAACGGGAAAATAAAGTGGTTCTGTGCTTGAGTTAAACCAAAGGCCACCCTTTGGAGCAGTCTGCAGAAGAACCACAGTAGCAAGAAAGAATTTTTAGGTTTTTCTGGTCAATCCCTCACCAGCACAGCACCTCCCCATCCTGAACAAGACACACACAAATATCAGAGCTGTTTTTCACGTTATTTGTAACAACAAAGCCACAGCAGTGAGATGGATCCCGCTGTGCAGCCACAGTGTGTGTACCTGGGCAAGCCAGGCAAGGGGGGCCATGGGAACCTCCCTGGGTTCACAAAGCCAAGGGAAGAGTGCTGCACCCGGGCCAGGGCAGCCCCTGGCTTCAATCCAGGCTGGAGATGAACTGATGGAGAGCAGCCCTGCCAGGAAGGACTTGGAGGTGCTGGTGGGTGAAAAATTGGACTCCCAGCAATGAGCACTTGCAGCCCCAAAGCAGCTGTGTCCTGGACTGAATCCAAAGCAGTGTGGGCAGCAGGAAAGGGGGGATTCTGCCCCCTGTGCCCTGCTCAGGTGAGACCCCACCTGCAGAGCTGCCCCAGCCCTGGGGCCCAGCACAGGGAGGACGTGGAGCTGCTGCAGAGAGGCCAGAGGAGGCACCAGGATGAGCAGAGGGATGGAGCAGCTCTGCTGGGAGGAAAGGCTGCCAGAGCTGGGATTGTTCAGCCTGGAGAGGAGAAGGCTCCAGGGAGAACTTAGAGTCCCTTCCAGTGCCTGAAGGAGCTGACAAGAGTGATGGAGAGACACTTTTCACAAGGGCCTGAAGTGACAGGATGAGGGGAAAAGGCTTCAAACTCAGAATATGTTAAGATTAGGTATTAGGAGGAAATGGTTCCCTGGGAGGGTGAGCAGGCCCTGGCACAGGGTGCCCAGAGAAGCTGTGGCTGCCCCTGGATCCCTGGCAGTGTCTGAGTCCAGCTTGGACAGGAGCAACCTGGGATAGTGGAAGGTGTCCCTGCCCATGGCAGAGGGTAGCTCTGGATGATCTCCAAGGTCCTTTCCAACCCAATCCATTCTGAGATTCTGTGATATAGAAACCTGGTGCTTTCATTGTTCAGCTGATGTAACAGGTTCAACAAGGATTTTTAAATAGTCTTAAATTCTGTGTTTCTTCTCCTTAAGAAGACTGGGAATAACTTCTTTCTTCCATACTCCTTGGGATCCTTATTCTGTGCATATCACTCACTAATAAACAAATGTGATTGATCTGGTGGGAAAAGAGGCAAGCAAATCACACTGCACCTAGCTGAGTCTTTTAACTCAGCTTAAACTTTTATCTGTTATGTTAAAAGCATAATTAGTTTCTCTCTCCTAAAAATACACAAAATATCAGAAGAGTCCTAGAACTACTTTGTGGATGGTGAGTCCCATTTTGTATTTCCCAGCAGCCTATGCCCAGATGATGTCATGTGTCCTTCTGAAATTTTAAATTCGGAGAACAGATCTTATATGCAAGAAACTAAAAATGATCAGAAAGAAAGTAGCCCAGATTTCCCAGGGTGACCTGTTCGAGCAGAAACAGCTCTCCACGTTGTCTATGTTTGGTTGATATAAAGTACAGTTTTATGGTATACAATAATATTGGTGTTATTTGTAGATTAAATTTGGATTTAGCAAAACACAGGTAACACTCATGAAGAAAAAGAAAGAGCTCATGGGGATTCCAGAATATTAATAAACCAGCAGATTCAGTAACTACATTCTGACTTTCTGAAAACCTTGTGTATGATAACTTTCATTAGAATGGTAAAATGATTCATTAACAATGTCAAGTACAAGAACAAGATAAGATAAACAAATATATGTAAAAGCCTTAGTCTCAGTTGGTTTGCTGCAGACCTCATTATTAAAGAAAACATATGTTTACAGAATATTTTTTATAAAGTACAGTATTTATTACAATTGCAAATGCATGTTTTAGTCCCATAAGGGGATGAAAACCTACTCAGACATCATAACTGTTTGCAGTAGAGACCAGAAAGTTCCTTCACAAGAAGCAGTCTGAGAGAAACCATCTAAGAAGAAAAAATACTGAGAAGCAGCCTTATTGTCAGGTCTACATAAAGTATTGGAGCTGTAAAGGAGGGGAATGGAAGCAGATGGGCAAAAACTGTATGAATTATATGATTTTTTACTGGAAGGACTAAGGCAGCTGCAAACTCCACTGAGGGCACTGCCCCTTCTGACAGGGACATGCACCTCTGGTCATGCAAAAGGAACTGCAACCACTGAGCCATTCTGAAAATAGTTTTAAAGTCTGCTTTGCACTGCCTGCACTGAATTACTGCCTGACTTCAGGGGCAACTTTGCTGCAGGAAGATCAGTCCCTGCTTGGCCATTGCTCTCCATCCCAGCTGTGCTGGCAGGACTCAAATGACCAGGAGCACCACAGGTGCCCACGGCAGGGCAGGGAGGTCACCCACGCTGGGCATCCTCGGGGATTTAAAGATGTCTGAGAGATGATGTGACACAAAACTCCACTTTCCTGCCTGAAGCAGGACTCACCACACTGGGTTTGCCCACACTGCCAAACCTCCGGGTTCCTTTGTGGGCCCTGTGAGCAGTGGTAACACAAACACTGGTAGCTGAAAACCAGGCAAGAGCACTCCATGAGCGAGACTTGTTGGGATGCACACAAAGAGCTGTCAGGAAAAGAGGGAGAAGTCAAGAGTCTTGAAGCACACTTTCAGCTCCTGGCTTTTGAAGGCCCAGTAAACATCATCCTAATGCAAATGCAGCATCAGCTGTTTGATGCATTCGAGACTCGAGCTCAGGTTCCTTTGTGATTTTACAATGTAGAGTCAACCTAAACTAACAATGTTCACACAAAAGCGTTGTTACTTTGAAGAAATACCTAATGCTTTTCAGAAAGACACAATTGTTTAAAAAAAAAACCAACCTTTTTTTACAAATAGATCATTCTTAAAGGATGTGCATTGTCTACGTGGAACATGCACTTTAATTTATACACAGCTGACACCAAAATGCCTTGTTATTGTTGAATTCCCTTCCTGAGCACACAAAAACACCCACTTCTTCCTGGTCTTAATATTTCACTGAATAGAACTTCCTCGCTCCTGTTTGGCATAATGAAGAGAAAAGGCTTTGAAACCAAATGAGGGGAGGAAAATAATAAGGCTACACACATTAGGCTTTTACTAACTTTAACAGCAGTTAGGCAAAGAAATGATCTGCACAGGGAGGGAACTGAGGGACTGTCATTAGACCTGTTGAGAATATGATCATTGCAATATTCAAGGGACCAACACGAGATGGAAGGTGGGGGGACAGGGAAAAAAAAGGAAAAGCTAACATTAAAAAAAAAGGGTAAAATAAAAACCCAACACACACTTCTTGCTCTAATTAAAGGACTGATCAAATGACCCAGGAGGTGGAGAACAGAATCTAGGCCCAACACCTAAAATATAATGCAGCAGTTTTATCAGGCTACAGGAAAGAAACAAAATAAAAAGCCAAAGATACTGGTTTTTAAAACACTGAAGCTCACCTGGTGTTAAAGACAGAAAGCAGCAGCTATTTTTGTGTTTCTAAATGCTCTTAATGCATTTTCTAGTGGTTCATATTCTAGCAGTGTGCTTCTCATGCACTGTACTTTGAGCGACTCCACTCAAATAATAAGGTCTTTGAACTGACCTTGTAAAAGTCTTCCCTTGGAAAGGCACAGATAGAAATGAACTTTAAAGGTCAGCCTTCGAGGGGAGAGAAAAAAGGTCTGGTTTCCAAGCTGCAGCTTATATGTGCAGGTGAGGGGCAGCTGCATTGCCTGCAAATGAGAACAGTAAAACGGAAGCAAACTGATTTTCCCTTTAGTTCAGGAAACTGAAACTAAAAATTCTCATAGACTGCTTGTCCCTTTGTCCCAAACAGACTTTCCTGGATATAACCTACTGGCAGGGCACCCTGTAGCCAAATCAGTCATTTCAGAGCCTTTGCAGGTGTGGTGGGACAATACAAAAGCCCCTCCTCTCTCCAGACCTACATCCTGTCCTACGCAGCATCGCTCGAGGAGACACCGAACCGTGCCCAGCTTTTCCAGAGTAAAAGGGATCATTCTCACAGACCAGTGCTCCCAATGCACCACACCAGGAAAGGTTTTCACAGCTTTTCTCCTGCTGGCCACAGCCTGTGAGAAAAGCATGGGTACAGGTGCTTTTCCTTGCCTTTCCCAGGTGGAAGCGGGGTCTCCACAGGCACAGCGAGCGGGGAAAGGAGGGAATCTGTGTTCTCTCCACAACTTCCACATCCAGC
>VZRR01010831.1:143535-182611 GCA_013398015.1 Oreocharis arfaki | reverse complement strand
GTCAGCCTAGCAAAGGAGTTGGTGGGGGGGACAGAAGTGGGGGGGGGAGGTGAACACTAATTAAATCCGCAGCAGAAAAGTACAACTTGTAAGATAGTTCATTATTTTTAATAAGCAGCAATTAGACCCCAACTCCAAGGAAAGTCTGATGCTTCCTGCGATGCACTGGCAGCTGGGAAAGCCGAAACTCATCCTTCTGCCTCAAATTTTCAGCGTAGGAGCAAGTAAAGCACTTCAAAGTGCAGCTGCATGACATGATAAAACTTAATGGGAGGTGACACACAATGCACTAAAAACTCGAGGGGAACATGCAGCATGGCTGGCATTAGTGTTAAGGTTTCATATCACCATTCAGATAACAAATGGTTTCCAAATCCCTCCGTGAAGCTGCCATCAGGATAAAAAGCTGTATTATCATTATTACTATTGATTAGACAACATGCCACATTACGCTGAAGCTGACATCCTGACCACAGGAATGTGCCTAGAATAAAAATAATAGGATGCAAGCAGCTATTGATCATATTTATAGCAGGCTCCCTCACAGGTGTAAGTCAGCAAGTCTCCATTGAGTATGAAGACAAAACACAGGGACTGATTTAGAGGCCAAATGTCCTGGAAAAATCAAATATTTGTGCATTTGCCTCTACGGAAGCGATGTAAAACATAGAGATCTTACACAGGATTATAGGAACGAGTTAAGGAGAAAAAGGCACTCGGTGAAAACAGAATAAATGTGTCTAATAGGAAATAAACAGCACAGTGGAATGACTGTGTCACATTGTTAGAACTGCACTTCTTTGGCCAAAATTGACCCTTATTTTGCCCTTTTTTTACTAGAAGTGGGAACAAAAAGCCAGTAACTGAACAGATTGATTTTTTTTTTATTATATTTAGCTCTGAAAGGTCAGAATGGTGCTAGTTTGAACTTGGGAAATAATAATAAAAATTAAAAAAAAAAGGCAGAAGAGGTAGAAAAGTACCAAATCTGGGCTGTGTCACACCTGAGAGTCCTGCAGTACAGGGCAAAATCCTTCAAGAGGGAATCAAGACAGAAAAATACCCAACCCCAAAACAAATTCACAGCAGAGCAGGTGCTTTTATATTACAAGAAGAAAGAATTTGCCATCAGGACCACCTCTTGCTGTGTCCTTTTTCCTGGAGAGTCTCTAACCACAGATATCTTCCAGATAAAGATATTCGCCTGAAAACATGTTTACTTTTAAGTGAAAGCTGAATATTTGCAGAAAAAGGCGGTCAAATACTTCATTTGAGAAGGCTGAGGCGCTGGGTCCCTTATTTACCTCAGTATTTAATTGCAAGACCAGCCTTAGGAATCCCAAACCCTTTCCCCAGAGACCAAGGGGAAAGACTGAAGACACACCCCTGGTGGAAGAGGATGAGGTCAGGGAATACATAAATGAACAAGACTTGCATAAATCCATGGGCCCTGGCGAAGTGTTTAATGTTTCTTCTGTAAATTAAATTCACCTCCTATTTCCTAACTCAGAAGTTCGCCCACAAAAAGTAATCAAATTTTGCTTCCTCGTCGCAAACATTTAATTTACTGTGTTATAAAGAACTCAAAATTCACCCGTTTTCATTCTCTTGCTGTTTCATCAGGGAGAGATTCTGGCAGGAGGGATCTCAACAAGCTCAGAGGAGATGGGGAAGAAGGTGAAAGATGGAAGAGGAAGAAAGGGAAGGGAAGAATGGAAAAATGGGGCAGAGAGAAGTAAAAATGAAAGCAGGGCAAGAGAAGAGCTGTGATGAAGATGCATACAGCGTTTCTATCAAAAATTAATTGTAAAAGAGACCAGAATTCCAGACTCAGGCCAACAGAGCTAAATCCAAAACCTTTACTTCACTGTCATTTCTCAAGCATGGACTTAAATGCCCTCAAAAAAATACCCAAAAACCCCCCTAAAAAACCCACCACCAAGCACAGCCTCAATGCTTTGCTGTGAAAATGAGAGGAAAACACATTTTAAGCCAATTTTTGTTCATCTTACCCAAGTGACTGCTCAAGCAGTAACTCTGGAGACATTCAGTGCTGCTGTGCTGGAGACCTGGCTGCTGCTCCGTGTTTGTAGCCATGGAATTTCAAGCAAAGGAGGTGCCACTCATTTCAGCCATGGCACCAAAATTGCCAGTCAGCAGCATTCAAGCAAGAAATAAAATACATTTAAAACAAATAAATGAATCTTGAGGGAAAAAGAAGTATAAAAATGTGTTCAGGAGGCCTGAAGCTTCTCAGGAAATAAATCTGTGTAACTTAATAATCAAAGAGGCAATAACAATTTTTAAAATGACCTCTTCTTCTCCCCAAACGAGGGTGTAAAGGAAAAATGTTATTTTTCTCTCAAGCGAAAATAAAAGGAAATCATACAGAACAATTTTATTCTGACTAGAAAAAAAAAGTTTTGTATTAAAGGTGGCACAATGGGACTTGCTAGCATTATTCTGAAAGCACATGGAAGAGTTCACCTGCACTAATTTTCACTGCACTTTTAAAATTGGGGATATAAAAAACTCTGCAACTTTACCGAGTATGTTGTTGAATTAGAACGTCATCAAAATAGTTTTCCTCATTAAAAACAAGGTTTTGACATGCTACACTTGTTTCAAGTCTCATTAGAAAATACAATTAAGAAAAGAAAGTGGTACTCTGTTGGCTAGGGAAGAAAAAAATGAAGATTTTAGGCTTGCTTTTATAAGGACAGGAAACCCAGAAACTTCTCCCCATGTGGGATGCCCTTGGCCAGGGATGGAGGTCTGGTTTTGCAGATCCCATGGGGAGGCTGAAGGATCTCTGTGGGCAGAGTCACACTCAGCTGCCCACACTGACAACGCCCCAGACACTCCTATTTGTGTGTTATAGAGTAAGGGATCCCTACCCCACACCCCCGTGCACCCCACGTGCCCCATTTTGGGGGCCTTTAACCTCATCTACAACTTGTGATGCCTCCTCTCCTTATTAAAACGAGCAGGTGTGCAAATTGGTAATATTTTTTGTCCAGCCTATAGATTTTTCCATTGTAGAAACTAGACATTTCTCCCTAGAGAGTTTATCCTCTCCCTGTTTCAAGCAACATCACTTTTTGCAAGTAAGAAGTCGGCAGAGCCATCACCAGCGAAAGTTCACCTTTACCTAAATTCTCCTGTGGCGGGATAAGGTCACAAAAAAACTCTTTCTGGGTCAGTCCAAAGCTTTTTTCTTCATCCTGGAGCACATGCTGCTCCTAATCCCTGCTCTCATTACAGCCAACAACACATACATGGGCTTAAGTAACCTGCATTACATAATTGGAGGGACACTGGCCTAATAACTTCCTGCAGCAGCACCGGGGAAACGTGGCCATTAGAAATGAGCAACACACATCACCTCACCATCAGAGCAAATTTAAGAGCGGGACAAATGTGTAATGGGCAATATTTTGTGTAGCACGGCCAGAACAAAAATATAATTGTGTCACACTCTTGCCTAATCCTCCCAGGGCAAGCTGCAATCTCCTCCAGAGCCAGCCCCAACGCACGGGGATGACCCGAGCCTGGCAGCGCTCCACAGCAAGTTTGACTTTCATCTTTGACAGGCAGCAAGGCTGAGAAGATTAATGGGTCTGTCTAGGAGCTGCCTGGCTGCTGGTGCTGCCTGCATGTGAATGCTGGCCCCCAGGGCTGCCTCCCCACCCTGCAGCCCCCTCTTCACCTCGCCATCCTCCTCTCCCTAATGGAGAACGACTGAGCTGGCACTGGCACAACGCTCTGACCTGGCCGAAGGACGTGTGGCAGCTGAGCTCACGTCCCTGGTGCTGTCCCACCACAGCTCAGGTTCTGTGTCTCTAAACTGAATTTCAGCTGGGGAAATAGCAGTGCAGGGAAGCGGGGTGGCCGAGGCCAGCAGGTAGCAGCAGCGCCTGCTGCAGGTGTCAGTCTGAGAGCAACTATTGCACCTACACAAAGGAAACAAAGACTGAAGATGTCTCGTGTTGGTTTTACGTGGAAACCAGTTGTTTGGCTGCTCCAGGCTTTGCTCCACTTGCCCCTCACCCCGCCCTGCCAGAAGTTCCTCTTCACTGCATAATGTTGTATTCCATCTGGTTTTTATTGCCCATAATAATCTTTTAATTCCTTGACCTTTCCTTAACCCAAATCTTCCAGATCCCAAATCTAATTTCTTACAAATCATTAGCTTAGAAAAATCAGAGCGCATCCCCATCAAAAATACTGACAGATCTCACTGCCAGCCGTTAAAAACCCAGCAACCCCTTCTTCAGCACGCAGATTCAGGCTACAAGTTAACAGTTGTAGAGAATTTTTCAAAGTTTTGCCAAACTATTAAAGGAAAAAAAACAAATACACACACCAAAAAAAAAAATCCTTTTTGTTGTATTGCTCACTGAGTGAAATGCAAAACCTTTTATTTCATACCAGCATCACCTACAAGTTAACAGAACAATTATGGAATGGAGCATATTTTCGTTAGATTAAGTCCACATATGGAAAGCCCCTTCTAAGGGACATTTACCTCATCACCCTGACTTTACACCTTCCAGGCTTTTGTTAAAAGATAAGGAGCAAAAATGTTTAAGCCCAGTTGAGCCATTTGTGGCTCCCATAAATCTGCATACCTAGGGCTTTCACCAAGCCATCAAATATTAATAAGTGCTTTTAGATTATTCCAAGTGCAGAGACAACAATCTAAAAGTATAAAGCTACTAAGATACCTTCACTTGTAAAGCTTTCATTCCAAATCTTTAATTCCACATGAATTCTCGTGGCTGGGATGGACTTGGGATTGAAATACTGCACACCTAAAGCAGAGAACTGGGAAATCTTAAAAATATACGTTTTGTTAGTGCCTTCAAACTCCACAGGCAATCTCAATAAAGCCCAGGCCCGTGGGTGAACATGGCAGATGTGGAGTGACAGAAATGTGATTACCACAGAAAAGGACACTGATATAGGTCAACCAGGATATCAGATACCACCAGAAGTACTCATAAAGACAAAAAACCCCATCTGCTCCCAATCCCATTTACATACAGATGTTAGAAGAGATGGTAGATACCTGACTGTGATTCACAGAATGTTATTACAGCATTATGCTGCTGCGTTATGGAGGCGAGATAAGTGTTACATTATGATATCATGAGCATATGTTACGCCTAATATCTTAATAAAGAGTTCCATTCACCTTTGAATGTCAAAACTAACAGCAGAATTCATCAAAAATTCTGCTTCAGCTCAATGCAAGGTGTGGATAAAAATTGCTGGAGCCACAAAGCACCTGAAAAGAGTACATAGCAGTGACTTGTCTTAAAAGAATATTACAACTTTTAATATCCATTTAAGTAGGATTTAGACTTTTTTTTCCTGATGTCAATGCTCAGTGTTAACAATGTTTTAGGGTGCTGCATTCTACCCTGATGAACACACATATTAAGGAGTGATTTTAAAGGAGATATTAACGTAACATTTACTGCTATTTTAAAAGTGAACTTGTGACACAGGAGAAGGATGAGGACACGTTTCCAAGATGTAAAATGATCTCAGCAGGACAGCTTTGGAGCAATAATTTCATGACATAAGTTTAAGACACAATTTTTCACCTTCAGGAGTATTTCCACAGACTCCTGCAGCATCTGTGCCCTTTAGGGGATGCAAGGAGAAGGCAGAGAGGCTGCTGGTGGTTCTCTCAGTACACAAAAATGGTCATATCAGGGAGAGTACAACTACAGAGCAGCAGAGGGCTGATAAGGGAATTAAGGGAGATGTAAAACTGGGAATATTTTAGGGTAAAAAAATCAACCACTCCCTTAGCACGCACTGATGAACTGCTTATGTGATTAGAGTGTCAGATAATACAGCGATAGAGGTGAATTTTCCACCCTATTTCCTGAGGTTATATATTCATTCCTGCACCAAAAAGGTGAGCCCCAGTGCCTGGGGGAGCACGGGAGCCGTCACAAGTGCACTGACACTTCCCTTTCCAAACCACAACAGCGTATCTACATCCTACTGCTAAATGAAATGAGTGTTTTCCCTTGCATTTTGAAACAGCTGATTCAAAAGGGATTGTTATACACACAAAAGAGTTGATTCTTCCAAAAGGTGTGATTGAAAGAAAGCAGAGGAGAACGGTGTTTTGTCAAAGAATTTTCATGTATATTTCAGTATCAAATTTAACAAAATTAAATTAAGTGTCAAAAGGTGCCAGGCAAATCCCACACAGAACTCAAATAAAATGCTCAATGATTCATTTTTTACTCTAGGAGACTCTTCGGAAGAAAATGCATCTAATTTCGTTCAATTATGTTTGTATCTGATTTCTAATGCACAGAAGTTAATGGAAAGATATAAATACTGTCCTCCTCCAAGCATAATTATACCAGAGAGGTGCACGATGAGGGAGTAGGAGAGATGTTTAAGTTGAAGCATAATCCCGGTAGAGGAGCAAAACTGGCTGGGAAAATGTTTAGGATGGGAAATTAGAAGGCTGGTTTAAAACCAAAACAAATCAAGTTCTCTCCATACAACTAAAAGGTCATCTTACTTCTCCTTACACAGAATATGGTTTTGAGAAAAAACAACCCCCAAAAACATAATGGGGATGGAAGTTATAGCAGTGATTGGAAGCTTGGGTACAGGCTTTAACGAAGATATCCAATGTCACCAGGCAGTCAAGGTTTTCTTTACATGATGCTTGAACTACCCAGAACAGTTTAGGTGAGAAAATAAAAAGCTGAAGCGTTCTTGATAGTAACTTGTCTGAGCTCCTGAAATTTTCACATCAATCTATTTGCTCCTATGCTTATCCCCAGCTCCCCAAGTGCCCAGATTTTCCCCCGTTCTTACTTTAGCCATTACATTTAATGTTTGTTAGAGAAAAGACTTTGGCCCCGACTACTCAGTTTGAACACTCTCCTCAGAATCTTTTTTGCCTGTTCCTTTTTTCCATCTTAACTTTGAGGTTGCTGGTTCAACTTTAGTAGGAGGAAAAAGAATTCACAAGAGATTTTTCTGATTTTTGTCAGTCTGTGCCAGTATAATCAGCACTGTCTTTTCTCTTTAAGGCTGCTGGATGATTCCCCCATGAAATTTAGCAAGATCACAGTGCTCCTTGTTAATGACAAAATTTCAACACACAGATACAAATCACAGGTTTCCACCACATTTTGAACGTATTCCACTTGGAGACTTGCCATATTAGGACTTCTTGACTAGATTTGCAAGAATGATGAGCTTTAGTTTGTGTAAATCACCAGCTGAAGCTCATTTTCAAATAGAGCTAATCAGAAATTATTACTGAACCCAAAAGTGAAGAGGCCAGCTCTGTAACTGTGGTGCTCACTCGGGTTGCAAACGAATTCCTTGAAGTTCAACTACCTGATTTTCTATGTTCTTCAATAAAGAATTCTTGTTCCTTTTTTTTTTTTATTTTATTAAAAAAAAAAAAAAAAAAAAAGGAAGTTTTAGAGGGAAAAATTATTCCCCAGCCACTTTATCACATAATAAAACCATAATCACAATGCAGCCTGTTGGCAGAGGGACCCTTGAACAGAAGGCCTGGGGTGGTGCTACCTCTCAAGAGGTGCTTCTGCAGCTTTTTATGCACGAGCCAGTAACAGGGGCTAAGCCAATTGTCAGAGAACAGAAAAGCAGCTGCTGAACTACATAAATCACAGAATCCCTGAGGCTGGAAAAGCCTTCCAAGGTCATCGAGGCCAAGCTGTGCCCGATGCCCACCTTGTGCCCAGCCCAGAGCACTGAGTGCCACGGCCAGGCCTTCCTGGGACACCTCCAGGGATGGGCACTGCAAACCTCCCTGGGCAGCTCTTTCCAAGGCCTGACCTCCCTTTCCATGAGGAAATTGCTCCTGGTGTCCAAGCTGAGCCTCCCCTGGCCCAGCCTGAGGCCGTTCCCTCTCCTCCTGTCCCTGTTCCCTGGCAGCAGAGCCCGACCCCCCCCGGCTGCCCCCTCCTGTCAGGGAGTTGTGCAGAGCCACAAGGTCCCCCCTGAGCCTCCTTTGCTCCAGGCTGAGCCCCTTTCCCAGCTCCCTCAGCCGCTCCTGGGGCTCCAGCCCCTTCCCAGCTCCGTTCCCTTCCCTGGACACGCTCCAGCCCCTCCAGGGCTCTCCTGCAGGACCCAGAACTGGGCACAGCCCTCGAGGGGCCTCTCAGTGCCCAGCACAGAGGGACAATCCCTGCCCTGCTCCTGCTGGACACACCATTGTACTGGGTAATTACCATAAGTGACGTGTCCATTATTAGTCACAAAACAGAACATCTGTGTCATTAACACATGATCCATGAGTCTCTGATACAGCCTTGGGAAAATGCCAAAATCTCAAACGTCCAAATAAACCCTTGGAATTAAAAGCCTCGACTGATCGGGTACAAATATAAAGAAGCCTAAGAACGAAGAGCTTTTTCTTTAGAACTTCTCCTCTACTACACCTTTAGCCTTAATTTAATTCCAAAACCTTGTTTCCCCCCCACCATTCTCTCTCTGACTCTTTTATTAGGCTAAAAATCGGGCTTTCCAGATCTGCACATTAAATGTACTTTGAATGCGGAAAGGGAAAAAAAAATCCCAATGCTTTTCCATCAAATGCTTAATCAGAAATGCATACTCACAAGCTGTTGTCAGGAAATTCAGAATAGAAAAAGGTGGGAGAAGCTCATCAAATCATTAAATATAGATGTGCACAGTTGACCTCTTGGGCATCAAGACTCCCTTGTATCATGCAGAGAAAATACAAAAATGGACTTCAAAATGGTAACTGGAATATTAAAATTTTTTCATGAAGTCTTTGGTCTCCAAGAGTTATAGCAAAATAACCATAGAATTATTTTAATAATAATGAAACTCCTCAATACTCAGAAAGGTCTCTGCTTTCTAGGGTTATACAGGACAGAACCAGAGGCTGAGGAGTTTGCTCTTGCTGATAAAAAAAAACCAGCAACAGAAAAACTAACACCAATTACCCTGGTGTTAAAATTCTCCCTCAAGTACGTGTGTGTATGCTAATCACTCACTGCCCTTAGGACAGCTGTACAGTTAATTTTATCTTGCTTTCCTAGATATCAAAGTTATTGTAAAATCACAAGATCGGCTTGAAAGGGACCTTAAAGATCATAAAGTTCCAATGCCTCTGCCATGGGCAGGGACACCTTCTGCTATGCCAGGGTGCTCCAAGCTCCAGGCAGCCTGACCTTGGACACTGCCAGGGATGGGAGAGCCACCACTTCCTTGGGCAACCTGTGCCAGGGCCTCAGCAGCCTCACAGTCAAAAATTTTTTCCTAATATCCAATCTAACCCTTCCCTCTGTCAGTGTGAAGCCATTCCCCCTCCAGCCCTTGGAAATTGTCTCTCTCCACGTTTCCTGTGGGCTCCTTCAGGCCCTGCAAGGCCACAGTGAGGTCACTCCAGAGCTTCTCCTCTCCAGGCTGAACAATCCCAATGCCCCAGGTTGTGTTGATATCAGGGACTGCCCCAACCCTCGTGCAGCACCAGCTCTTGGCCTTACCAAATCTCTTCATTTCCTTACACCTTCCTGTTCAATAACAGTCACCAGACGCTGCTCTGATTCCATCTCTGCTGATTTTGGTCTCCTCCTGACATTATCCCAATCAAGTTCTAGCAAAAATCCCCATTTCACACCACAGCCAATATATTTCCCTTGCAGCCATCCACAGATGTAAGCATATATGTACTTTGCATATACAATTTTGAACAGGAAAATTGCATAGCGGAAACTGAAACAAAACAGGAGACTATTAACTGAAAGCAAAAGCAGTAATTTGAGGCAATTAGGACATATTTTGTGCTTCAGATGAGAGCCATCAGCATACAGCTACTATATATACACATCTTTAAACTTGAGGAAAACAGAGAGACACAAAGACATAGAACTACGGAGAAATAAATGTAGCCCTAAATGTAGAACCCTCGAAATTATTAGAACCAAGACATGGGAGTAGAGGGGGTGAAAAATCAGCATCAGGGATATCAGGATGGAGAATTCTTTTTTATACTTATAGTCCACAGACATAATTTTCAAGGTTGAAGATCCTCCAGTAGAGCAGAGTGAGCTTGGGAATGTTCGGGGCACTATTTGAGGTGGCGTCCCTGAGTAGAGGGGACAAGAGCCCCCTAATTCCATGTGTTCCCTGCTCCCACTCCATTCATCACGGCTGAGTCCAACACAAACAGTTTCACAAGGTCAAAAATAAATGGGAAAAGCCATTATCAGAAATACCAAGGAGCCAGTTAGGGCCAGAGGAGAGGAATGAATCATCTTTCGTTACTCTTGAGGAAATGGAATATTGTAATTAATGGGGGGAAACTGCATCTATTTCATGCATATAACATGAATTCTAAGGGAACCAAGACATTTTTGACAAATTGGACATTGCACACAACATACTTATTAATTCATAAATTAAAAATACATTCTGTTACCCTATCAAAGGAAATTTTGCTTGTTTCTGTCTCTCTCAGCAATCTTTTTCCTTTTTTCTTTTTTATCACCCAAGTTGCCAAAAGAAAAGAAAAAAGAAAGCTCACATTTTTGAAAGAAAATCATGAAGATCATAAAGGAGTTCACATCCATCTTGAACCATCATGCTCCTCTGCATTTCAGATTGAGTTGAAATTTCTAATTGAAATGATTTTTTCATGAGTTAAACTATAAAGGAGAAATAAGTGATACATTTAAATTATTTATCCGTCTTATTTATAATTAATCAGGTTTTTCTCTGTGCACAGCCAGTGCTATACCAGAACCTTTGATTTTTAAAAACTCCTCTATCATCGGGCAACAATGGATGACTGCTTTTCTCATGTCACTCTTGTTTTAGTTTGCTCCAGAGATTCAGACAACTCCTGTTCACTCCTTGGTCGGCTTTAATGCATTAACTCTCTCAAGACACAAAGGATAGCAAGGACCTTTCCAGGGAGAGGTGCTGGGCAGAGCTGTGCCCAGACCACCCCTGTACGAGCTGCTGGAGGTGCAGCGGTGAGGAGGGAAAAGCTGGGATCAATCCCAGTTAAACCCGGGTCTTTCTTCCTCATTTCCGCTGAGGGACAAGAGGAAAAGACTGTAGCTAAGTGAACAGACCCCAAGGGCACTTCTGGCTTCGAGCAAGGCAGGTAATTCCTTTTCTTCACCTGAAAAAAGAGGGGAAAGTGCTTACAAGAAGCACGAGAGGTGAGAAATTCTGAAGGAAAATAGGAATAGGATGTTCCATGTCGTTCCTCTCCCAGGATGGCGCTCCAGGAATGGCTCCATCCCACTCTGCACGCGATGGGAGACGAGGCAGAACTTCCCCTCGTGGCACACGTGGACCAGGGCAGGCAGCACTGAGAGCTGCTCCTCACACCTCCCTGCACCAAACCCCTCTCAGCACAGCCTAAGGGACCACAACTTTTATCCTACCACGTTTATCCTAGCTGGAAATAAGTAGGGAGAAGTTTGGGGTTTCTTTTGCACGCTGGAGTTGAGTGAATGAGGGGCAAGAAGGGGAGTTTAAGCCCTCTCAGAGTGGTGTCTTAAAAAGTAAAATATGTAAAAAATCAAGATTTCAAAGTTTCCTTTTGTCTCTGCTTACGATTATCAGCTTTAAAATCTTCAGTAAAAAAGAAAAGATTCTAGATTTCTTCCCTGGTCTCGAGAGTCAGAAACATCCTCCTTTTTAAACAAAGGCTGACAGACGTGTGTTATCACAGGGCTCAACACACAGGTGGGCCTTTTCAAGGAAAAGAAAAAGTATTTTGCTGTGCAATAAAATCCAAGGCAATTTAAAGAGGTTTGAGGGGCTTTTTTTCTAAGAGACAAAAGGTGCTGCATTTATAAAACATGGAAAATGTTTTTTTAAAAAAGTAAAAACCCTTAGGACTGGGTAATGTTCACAAATGTATTGTTTTTAATGAGTGGTTAAGAAATTGCTAAAGCTCACTTTCTCCATAGGCACCTTGTGACAGTGCAACAAAAGCTGCATTTCTCCTGTAGAAATCATGAAACTCAGAATGGGAGGCCTCAAGAAAGCAGAAAACTCTGCAAAGGCAGTAAGATCTCAGCATGCAGTGGCACCCAAGCTCTAAGAGATATTTTATATTTTCTATCGCTTATATTACCTTGCCTCAATTTTACAACTCACTTAAAAACAATGGGACTTTTAAATGAAGAATGACAGAATGGGGTACTGGAATCTCCACCACTGAATTGCCACCAGGAAGGGGAGAGGAGGACTGGGCTCCTTCATCCTAAATCTGGGCTGAGGGGGAATGTGACAGCATCCTTGTGCACTCCCAGCTTGAGGGAGGCTGGGGGTACCCCAGGGTGGCTGGAAGGTGTCCTTCACAGCCTCAGAGAGCACACCAGGCTCTGAAGCACAGAGATTTATGAGGAAAATGTGAAAAGCAGGGCTCAGTTTGGGGGGCCCTGCTGGCAGCAAGCCCAGAGGGACCCTGGCAGTGCCAATCCAGCGAACAGCCACGATAACCTGAGCAGTCCCCATGCCAACCCCTCTGATCCCCCCCAATCTCTCTGTCCCGTGAAACATTTGCTGCTTTGCACACACACCCCTTGTGCATTGGCACTGTGAGATCACAGATCCCCAGTCCTCACCCCTGCCACATCTGAGATGGAATTATTTAGGGTGGAAAAATCCGCTAAGCTCTCTGGCTCCGAGCACTAACCTGACACTGCCAAGTACGCCACTAAACTGCACCTGTAAGTGCCACTTCTGCATGGGTTTTAAAATCATAAGGTAACAGAATGGTTTGGGTTGGAAGGGACCTCAAAGATCATCTCATTCCACCCCCTGCCATGGGAAGGGACACCTTCCACTATCTCAGGCTGCTCAGAGCCCCATCCAACCTGGCCTTAGACAATTCCAGGGACCCAGGGGCAGCCACAGCTTCTCTGGCACCCTGTGCCAAGGCCTCACCTCCCTTCCCAGGCAACAATTTACTAAAAATACCTCCAGGGCTCTTTGTGCTCTGTGGTCCCAGGAGCTGAAGTAAGAGGAATTCCTAGCAAACCTCCTGCAGCTCCCTCCCTGCTCCCCACCACAGCTCAGCAGCACATCAGGGCTCCCACAGGTGCTCTCCATGGGAGCTCTCAGCTCAACAGCACCAGGGACTGCTGGATCCTTGTGAGGTTTGGAGCCCTGACTGCTGCTGCCCACAAAGGCTCACTCTGCACCATCGTCTCACGCAGAAAACAAACAAACAAATGAAAAAAATCACAGATCTCACCCTTCCCCAAAATACAGGTAGGGAGAAAGCTCGTTATACACCCACCCTCACCACCTTAACATATCCTGTGAGTAGAGTGAATCGGTCAGGATGCTAAAGGTCAGCAGCTGAAACAAGTAAAAGTGGAAAGACAATTAAAACAGATCTCTTCAGTTTCGGGGGCCCATCTTTCCTCTACAATGTGTGTTTTACTGGCACATCCAGCTCAGAAAACGTGAGGAACACAACTCTGTGGGACACAATTAAATGTGAACCCAGGGTGAGCAATACACCACCGTGCCATCCTGAAATGCAGAGACAATTCAATTCTCCCCCAAAATAAATATGGTTTTCAGCCCTTCTATGCAAAGCTGCTATATTGAACTGTTAATTTCTAATATGAAAGTTATATAGGACTGCATGTGGTTCTTCCTCCCCTTAGGGGGGCCCTATTTCACTTTTTGATTTAATCTTGTTTGTTGTTTCCCTCACCATTTTAGAAATGTTTTCAAAGCAGACAATCTCCTATTGAATCTCCCTCTTAAAATAAAGGCTTATTATGGTTGATGATTTATGTAGGTCAAGAATAGTTTTACAAATCCTCATGCAAATAAGACTTGAAGCAAAAAAAACCCCACAGGGATTCCTGTGCCCTCAGGTACTACAATGTTTTCATCCGGTTGGTTGCACAAACCCTACCTTTCCGAAAACCATTTTTGTTGTTCTTTGTTGGAAGCACAAACTTTCTCGTTGCCTGGCCTCAGGGCTTCTTTTGTTTGTTTGTTTAGTTAAAAAGCTGTGGGTTTGGCAGCCTGCCTGGTGATGCTGCACAGCGCTGCGGGGATTTCAAGTGCTCTCCTGTCACTTGCAGGTATTTTTGTTGTCACAGATTTAGGGTTTGACTCTCAACCCCACGTTCTACCAACAGCTGCAGGAGCCAACCTCAGGCATTGAGCAGGACCCCGAGCTGGGGGAGAAGACTTTTGCTCCCCTCTCCCCACAGCAAATCCCTGACAAGTTGCCCTACATAGAGGATTAATGTTTTACATAGACTTGTAGTTGATAGAGGTGATCCTGTGGTAATAAAGGGACATCTCAAGGTGAGTGGCCACTCATGATAGAAATAAAAATAAAAATATAAAATAAAAATAAAAAAATTAAAATAGAGGAAGAAAATTTTTTAAAAAAAGGGATGGAAGGCAAGATGGAAGAAAGGAAAATAATAAGTTATCTTGTGATCTTGCCACCAGACTTCAACCTGTACCACCTTACACCCCTCAGCTTTTAAAAGACCCTTCCAAACACAAATAGACTAAAATAACACTGTGCACCTGAGCAGTCACTTGGAGCCCCCCTGTAAAGCATCTTTCAAGGTCCATCTTTGAAACTGAAAAAAACCCCTGATCAAAAAGTGCAGTAACTGCTGCAGCAAGGCCATGTGCTGCCCAAAGCGAATGCTGGCCCCGTGAATTGCTGTTGCAATCCTGATGGATGATGAAACAGATAATAGCAATGACTAATAGAACAGTGTAAATCACACGAGAAAGAAGAATTTAATTTTTCACTCTGTTTCGCAAGATTTATTTCACCTGCAGAGTTGACTTTTTTAAAAGACTTGAAGATGATGCGGTGGAATTGAATCACTCTGTCTGAATACTGGCCTCAGACCCCCAGGGAGCAAATCTCCCAGTCAAAAAAAAAGAGAGAATTTAAGGGGGAGCAGGGCAGGGGTTGAAGGCAGCATCATTTTTGTCAGATGAGAAAGACTTAATGGCACCATTAACTTTTCTTTATGGAAAAAAATTTGCAGAACATGGCCCAGTTCTACAATGAAACCACCTGTAGGAAGGAAGGTGCAGTTCCCTCTGGCCTGTGTGGACACTTCCACTGGAGATGTTCAGAGGAAAACACCCCTTGTTGCTATTGGGTTGTTTGGGGGTTGGTCTGTTTGTTTTAATTAGATCATATAGTTGAGCTGCAGTCCAAACAGATGCAGATGGGACCACAACTGGCAGGTTTTAATTCTTTTTACTGATTCTGAAGCGCTGAAAGAAGAAAGAAGATCCTCCATACCAGCTCAATTCTGTGCTTATAAGGAGGAGGAGAGGAAAGCATCAGGGGAAGATGGAAAAGAACTCCACTCCTCCAGAAAAGCCAGGATCTCTTCAGATTCTTGCCCCCAAGTATATTTAAAGTACCACAGCACTCCAATCAGTCTTTTTCCTTACTTTTACTTCAGAGACCCCATTGTTTTAAAGTGCAGCAACGCAGAATGACAGAATGGGTTGGGTTGGGTTGGGTTGGAAAGGACCTTAAAGATCATCCAGTCCCAACCCCTGCCATGGGCAGGGACATCTCCCACTATCCCAGGTTGCTCAGAGCCCCATCCAAACTGGTCTTGAACACTTTTTTATCACCAGAGGCAACTTCCCAGTTGTCCTCTTTTTTTAGGGTGCACCCACAAAGTCATGTGAGCTACAGCCTGGGTGAGGACAACAAATAAAGATGCAGAGCAGTGACTTTCTATCACACAGCAGCAAATTTGGGTGGCTGAGAGTCACTCAGAAAGAATTAATTGGTAGCATTTTACAGCCTCCAAAAAAATTCAGACATCCATCATCCACCTTGTCATTTGATGATGCTGCCTCTACAAATCAGGCAATCTGCATTAAAAACATTAAACTATTTAGATGTATAAAATGAAGCCTATTTTTCCACTGATAAATACATTTAGCTCATCAGCGTTAATGGGAGCTCAAGGCAACATAATTACAGAACACATATAATTTGAATTAGCTACTGTGAATCAGAAGTACAGTTTAGTTTTATCCTATCTTCCTCTCCTCTCTGCAGCCATCCATATACAACTTTTTGCCATATTTTAAGACTGCAAAGCTGCAAAAATAATTTACTGGAATCAAGCCAAACATATTTTCCTTTGTTTTTAAAGTAAAAAATCAGCAGCAAATTAGGCAGCATTTTTTAAAAGGATATAAATACTTCAAACCATCTTTAACTCTCTCAACCCCAAGTTGTGTCTTCAAGTCTTATCCAAGTTCATGACGGAACCTTTCTAATTTTAAAAACTACTTTTCTCAATTTCTACTGATAGGCAAACAAAATTTTCATCTTGCCTGCTTTTTATCTCACTCAGTATCCTCAAATTCCACATGAGTGTCCTCTAACTTCATCTTCAATGCCTTTTTTCTCCGGGGAAGAGGAAGGAGATCAAAAGAAAGGAAGTGTAAGGAAAGCAGGGAAGAAAAATTCTTTTGATAAAAAATAGAACTCACGATAACTCTGTGTTTTAAAGAATAACATCGATTTTGTTGGAAATGTATATGTCCCCAGATTAAAACTTTAAGTATAGTAACTGTCAGCCCGATTATAATTGTTTACAACACTGACAAGCAATAAAAATTAATCAGTAATAAATAAACAGACAGATTGCCCCACCCTTGGATCCAGAGCAGAGAACCTCAAGACTTTCGTACAAGTAAATAAAAAATGAGGATTAGCCTTTTTTTTTTTTTCCTGTGGAAAAGAAACAATTCCATCAAGAAAGAGATTAGGAAATCTCTTAGAAAATATTAATTTCTCCTCTACTTTGTCACAGCATTTGTCTGCTTAAGTAGGGCATCCAGCTTTTTTACACTCTGAAAACAGCTTTTCCCCCCACCTTTATCTGCCCCTGTTAAAAATGTTTTGTTTAACTTGACAAACTGGACATGATCAGGTGTGTTTGGCCAAGGCACGGGTCCTGCACCCACCTTTTCAGTCAAATCAACCACAGAGCTGGGTTGTTTCAGTGGCTACTGCTGCTCCTGAGATGTTGCTACTGAATTTATGCTATTAAACACCCAAACCCATTAACTACACAGATGATTCACAAGAAAAGGGGGTGAATTATTGTACCAGACAGTGTTTCTGTGCTGAGGGATACCCAGCTTCTGTAAAGGGTTTATAAACCTCAATAAACGCCACTGGCTTCAGCCTTGACAGACCACCAAGAGCAAGTCAACCATGAATTCTCTCATTGTCAAATTTAATAGAATCTCAGCAAAGGGAAAATCCTCATTCTGTGCTGCAAACATTCAAAGTCACAGCCTGCTGCTCGTTTCTTAATTATGGGCAAACCTATTTAGCACTTCCATTCAGAATGCCATTTCCATCTGAGTAAAACTTTTAGGAAGTATTTTTAAAATGGAGGGAGATAGTTCCCAGCTGGGAATTAATAGCAAATGGAAGCTTTATTTTACACAAGACAAAGCTTCTAACTAAATGAAAAGTGCCAGAAATTTTCCAAATTATTTTCTCTCTTTTTTTTTTTTCCCCTTAAGGGCAAACTCTGTGAATATTTTTGGTTAATTGCAAAGAATCAGAATCTTTCTTCCCTCCCCACCTCTAGTCACGCATTCCCATTCTGTGCTCAGCAGAGGCAGATTCTGAAACAAAGACATTAATCATAATGTAATCAAGAATTCATTAGAACTTAATTTTTCCCTACCTGGTTAAAAAAAAGAAAGACAAACAAATAAAAAATCCCCGACAAACAAAGAGAAAAAAAAATATTTAAGCAATCTACAGAATCACCGAAGTCTTACTTCATTTTTACAATGGGAAGGGCTAATTGACCACATTGAGAAAGTTTTAAGGGTTAAAAAAAGGAATGTGAGTCAAGGTTTGTTGTTCAATCTTTGGCCACTACCTGCAGCTCTCTCTGTCACCAGCCTGAATATCAAACACAAATAATAGCTTGACACTCCTTGTTAAAATTCAGCCTGAATACTGTATTTTCTAGTAAACATTTCTACTAAATCTTATAACAACAACACAGGTTACCCAGAACTAGAAACATGCTGTGCCTCATTATGCATTTTAACTTTCTCTTCTTCTTTTCTCTTTTGATGCACAGAAGGAAAAAAAAATACCTTGTGCAGGCTTATTCTTATTTAGGTTTAATACACAAAACCACTGCATTTTTACAGAGCCATGATGCCATAAAATATTTATAAGGACAAACAAAACCAGCAGAGATCTTTGCAAAACCATTTAATACCACCAGCTTTCTCCAATTCCTGCAGAAGGTGACTGAAAGAATCTTGTTAGTTCAATAGGAGGGAGACCAAACTAACGAGGCACGTGTGCTGAACATGCCCAGATTGGAGTCAGCAGCACAACACAACCTCGTTGTGTTTTCTTCTCAAGAGATGCCTGAAAGGTTTGTCTAAACAGCAGGGGCACGACAAAGAGGGAATGATCCAGCAAGAGTTTCTCCACAGCAGCAGAAATCCCTTTGATTCAGCTGGCAGCGCCTGAGAACAATGAGGATGTTAAGTTTTGTGCGGGACTCATTCAGAAAGCTCAGGCGAAGCAAAGCGTGCCAGAATGGAGCAATCCTGTGCAGGAATTGCTGAAAGGTAACAAACAGCACTCCTGATGAAAGGGAGGGTGCAAGGGAATCCATCCTGGAGACATCAGGCATTTTAGACTGCGGCTACAAGACAGCTGGACGGGGACTTTTCACAAGGGCATGGAGTGATAGGACAAGGGGAATGGCCTTGAGCTGAAGGGGGGCAGGTTTAGATTGGATATTAGGAAGAAATTCTTCCCTGGGAGGGTGGGCAGGCCCTGGCACAGGGTGCCCAGAGCAGCTGTGGCTGCCCCTGGACCCCTGGCAGTGCCCAAGGCCAGCTTGGATGGGGCTTGGAGCAGCCTGGGGCAGTGGAAGGTGTCCCTGCCCTCGGCAGGGGGTGGAATGAGGGGATCTTTGAGGTCCCTTCCAACCCAAACTATTCTGTGATTCTGAGCAGAGGCTTCTGCTCCATGTGCTGGCAGTAAAGAGAAGTGAACATATGAGCAATATTTTCTACATCTTTACAGAAGGCTGACCAGGCAAGAAGGTAAATGGTAGGGTTTTATCCCAAATCTGCAGCAGAGCAATAACACCAAGGTGTAAAACCAAAGGTATTTATTGTTACAGTTTCATTGAATTTGGCCCATATGGGGTGGGGGGAAGTAAATGATTTTCATTCTGTAACAACAAAGTTGAAAAAAACGTAATGGGGGAATGGTGAATACAGAAAAAAAAAAGAACAAATCAATTCACTTTACAATCTCCTGGCAAAATCCCCAACCCACAACCACAGGTTTCAACTTGGAGGTAGAATCTGGAGCCATCCTGGAGGTGCAGTGCCTGTGTAGAGGTAGAAGAGATTGTTGCTGTTTTTTTGGGTTTTTTTCCTTTAAAAAAGCAAGGTGCAACTACCAGGCTATCAATTCTGGATATATGGATGGGGGAGACACACAAATTTCAGACTTTCCTGATCAGCATCTCAGGAAACAAATGTAGTTGCCAATTGTCTGTGTGTCACCACCAGTATCATCTTTAATGTCCACAATGACACTGCAATTTCATTTCCCCAGCCCTGAAATATGAAATATTGGATTCAACTTGCCTCCTGGGGAAGCAGAGTATTTTTATTTTTCCATCCTCTCTCCAATCCGTTGCCTGCTGTGACTCCTTAAAAAACTGTTCAGATTTTCTCTCTCTCCCTTAATTTTTACAGGATGCAGCCTATGCAAGCTCTATGACTATTTAAAAAATAGGTTTTATTAAAGAAATGAATGCACAATTCTCTCCTTTGTTCCTCTTGTACTTGTGCAGAACCTAAATATCAAACTGATTTCAAGGGGATGGGAAATATTTACATGGTGGAGAGAGGCAAGATGAAAAAGCAGCTCTGGCACAGAACCTGTTGTATCCCATCAGCTTTTCAATCAGCCTCACTACCAATTTATTTTTCAGCTATGTGCGTGTCTGGGTGGGAAAAACAAGGCAAGGAAAGCAAATTCTGAGCATCAGCAGTAATTTGCAGGTGGCTTCAGAGGAGGCAGGGTCAAACACTCCCATGTCTGAGACAGCAACGCCCACATTCTACCATTTTTAGTTTCTAAAACATGCGGGGTTTTATCCAGT
Source organism: Oreocharis arfaki (assembly GCA_013398015.1). Lineage (NCBI taxonomy): Eukaryota > Metazoa > Chordata > Aves > Passeriformes > Paramythiidae > Oreocharis > Oreocharis arfaki. The sequence continues at coordinate 162,386 of VZRR01010831.1, read as the reverse complement.
TTAGCAGGAGGACACCTTTGAAAAGAAGGTGAATTTCCCTTGATGACTGCCTGCCAGCTAATTATTAGTGTGTTTCTGAGTGCCTCTTTGAGTTTGTCTATCCCCTCGTTTCCAAGTAGTGCAATTCCTTGGAAACGGAATATGACATCACAGGAAGGTTTTGCAGAAGCTCTCCCTGGATGTCCGTTTATATTAGTTTCATCATCCATAACAAGTGTTTAAAAAGCAGAAAAACAACCATGATGCATAATGCATTGTGTCGTGATGCATAATAATAATAATAATTACAACCCCTCCCCCAGCTCCTGAGGTTTAAAAACCTTTCCAAGTAAGCATTTCAGCGGAAAGGCTTTGACAAAAATGCCATTTAGGGACTTTCAAATTTACAGCCCCTGCAATTTGTCATCATTTATATTAGCGAGAAGGTTTAAAATAAAAACAACAACAATGAAAGGAAGATAATATAATGCAATTTTGTACTTGATGAATCTCCTGTTGACTAAAATACCCCTATGCCTGGCAGTCAGAAAAGTTATTAACCTGCCAAATTACAGATGGAATTGGTGTATTTTTTTTTCCCCCAGAATTCTTTAAGCAGAAGAATATAGAGTATCCCATGTTCGAGCATTAGCAAAGGTTACTTGCCTCTGGAATATTGATTAGCACAACCCTCGTGGGAATTATTTCACTTTTCCAAAGCAAATTAAAGATCTGAAAAGCAATTCTCGACTTAACTTCAAATGCAGTTATTTAAAAATGGATGATTAACGCAATTACTGCCTGGCACAGAGAGCACAGCTTTCCAGAGGCAGCCAGCAGAATCCACAGCGAACGCTGAAATCAGATTACCTTGAAAGAGCTCCCTTGATCCAGGCAAGAAAAAATAAAATTGATACCTGGGAGCTTATTTCTCACCTGAATAGCACATTTTCCCTTCTAAGCCACGGACTGCATTGCAGCTGGCTGTGTGTGTGCACTCCGGCTCGGGTTTTATGTGTTTTCCACACTAAAACACACGGGAGGGACTGATTTGTTTGCATCCCACCACTCACTCTCCAATCACCCCCAAGGTTTCTGAAGTGCCTGCTGAACAGTGCAAACACTGCTTAAAATAAGCATTTCTGCAGGCTGTTTTCCTCAGCAATGATTCACTCGACAGTCAATTAATCCGGTTTTCCTGTCGGACTTCCATGTAGGAACCAGCAGCATGGAGTACAGCTCTCGTGTTCCTGAGCATGGGATATTCTCCCCTTTTGAGGAACCCATGAGAACCAAGCAGATTTTTCTGCCACTGCACCTGAAAACAGGTAACAAAGCAGGGATTTGAGCTCAGGTGTTCTATGCTAATGCTACACCACGTAACTCTGTTCTTCTGCCTCGTTCTGGAGCCATTAAGATCAAACACAGTTTCAAAATCCTGGCAGAAATATTTCCACTGATACTTTATGCCAATTGCTGCTGAGTTTTAAAACACCAATGCGTCGTCCTGCTAAAATAAGGATTTGATAACGCCAGTAATACACATTTCAGAAGTAATTATTTCAGTCACTTTTTTTCCCCCCTATTTCAGGTTCTAAAAATGTAGCAGTTTTAAATCTTTACCAGAAAGCATAAGTGATAATGAGCTGTAAATCCACAGAACTAAAATGTTGCTGGGAGCACTACTTATGACTTGTCAATCAGAGTGTCTAAAAGTATATCAGGAGTCTGGAAAGTGATGGGATTTTTCTTCCATCTCATACATTAAACCACAGACTATGAACACAAAATTACAGAAGTCTATATGCCTTTTTTTTTTTTTTTAAATAATTCTAGGAAAGGATCCTATAACAACATTCGTATTTATTGACCAATATGATGACTCAGTGCTGATTTTATTTTTCTTTTCTGAACAAAGAGAAGAGCAGGCTAGCAAACCTGAACTGTTATTTAATCCTGTATTTTGTAGTGTTTCATATTCCAATCAATTTATTAATGAATTGGGAAGCTGTGTGACAGCAAATGTAATTGTCAGCCAGACACAAAAGCAATGAGCTGCAGTCAAGAACAAGCAAATCCTTGTTACATGTACCAGAATATTTAGGAATTTCTGTAAGTGCATAAAATCAAGGGTCTTTATTAATGTTTATTACTCAGGAAGGTCTCAAGAGGCTCGAGTGCTGCCTCAGTTTTATTCCCTGGGTTCTGGAGCACCACAACCCTATCTATGATGTAGAACAATCTCTGAGTTGTCCATTCCAGACAGAAGGAATTTTGAGCTTTACAGGTCAGCGGTGAAAATTCACATACTGAGAGGACTTAAATAGCATTTCCAACTGCAGTTACTGCTTAGTGGGGAAAAACAAAAACTAGAAAGAGAGGCCTTTTTCCAGAAGCACAATTCCATGTCCATCAGGTGTTAATATTTGCCACAGCCATGACCCAGAAAGGAGTCTCAAATTTTGTCTTCAGAGTTCATTAGTTGCAGTTATAATGTTCTTATCCTGGAATCATCATGAAAGATCATTGATACACATAAAGTGCAGACTAGATCATCACCAACTGCTCATGCCCAACACAAAAGGACAGTTCTGTTATTCCTGGATGGCAAGGGCAGAGAAAACAGGAATAATAGAATATTTTAGGGTCAGTTCCTCATGTGGTTTAGGTCAAATTTTGCAAGGTTTGAGGGCTAATGCAGCCACTTTTAATCAGGTATAAGAAACTGGGTGGGGTGTCATAAATGAGGGGGTGAAATGGTCTGGGTGCTCTGACAAGGCAAAATAATTCAAGATACACCTTTTCCACTCTTCTGCTTATTCCTCGCTGCTGATGTGACTTGTCTCTTGAGAACCTCAGTGCTGAAAGGACAGGTTTTCTCCAACATTTGCACATTTGTGCCAGAGCACAACTAATTAAACACCACTTTGTCAGGACCTCCACGTTTGTTAGAGCCTGTCACTATCAAAAGCCGTTCGTGTTAACAGTTTTATAGAAGTACACGTGCTCATTCTGAAATTGCATGCCAGGCTTTGGTTTTCGAGGTTTTTTATAAAATTATTTGTCTATGATATTTTCTCAAAGAAGTTTATCTGCTGGAGACACCAGTAGAACATAACTGGTCCCAGATGTAAGATTCCTGGCTGATAAAATTAAATCACCTCAATTCTCTTTTCTGTGGAAATCTCATTGATCTGATCTGTGATCTCTTCCTTTGCCAGAGAGCATTTTTGTGAATATTCTTTCTAAACCTTCTCCCACATACGCACCCCAAGCTGATGAAAGCACAGGCAGAACTTGAAAGGAATATTGACTTTGTAGAAGCACATTTATTTTCATTAAGTCAATTTTTCCAAGAGGGAATAGGAGTCACTCCAGGTGTGTGAATCCAAGCTTCTTTCTGTCAGAGCTAAAGAAAAATTTTTCATGCAATTTTAGTCATCTCTGAGGATGAATATTTACATTTCTGGTGTGACTGAGGAAGGACAGAAAAGGGAACAGTAGTAGAAAAATAATTTAAAACACAGGTAAATTACTGTCCTCACTTTCAAACCAATTTTTGGGGACTGCCAAGTGCTGTGAGATGGCACCAGAGACAGCCCTGGGCAGGAGAAGGGAGGATGGCAGGAAGAAGCAGCCTTTCCTCCTGAGGTGAGAGCTAGTGCTGCACTGGCTGTTAATGCGAGAGCAAAAGGCAAAAGACACAGAAATTTAAATTTTCCTGCCCTCCAGCCAAGAAAATCTTCCACACATGGGTAGCCCAGAATTTAAGTGCATACAGTAGCTAAATAGTTTGGATTCGCTAATTCCACTTTGAAAACAAAGCATATGGGTTATCCAGTGATTTTTTTTTGTTGGGTTTTTCTTTTTCCCCCTCTCCCCAGACGATCTTATTTCTGCTCTGTTTAGTTGTTGTTTCTAGGCATTACTAATTGTCATTCATGGCAAACGTAGTCAGCTGCTCACGGACCCAATTCCAAGAGGAAGCCGCAGGCTTTTCTTTCTTTTTTTCTTTTTTTTTTAAGAGAAAAATATCCAGGTTAGTGCCAGAGGATCATTTCCTCATTCCAACAACCTCCTGTACCTCTTTTTTTCTCTTGAGATATGCAGAAAATAGACATTGCAAACAGCAGAGGCCTGAGACACCTGCAAGATACAGAGAGTTTTCAGAGACTGGATAAGACTAACTGCATGTGCTTCTTCCAAACTATTTACAGGGTTTGGGGGCAGGCTGGAGCTGCACCTGATGCAAGCCATATTTTCCAACCCAAAAAAAAGGCAAGGAGACAACTGGCAATATTTCTCACTGTCCAACACGTAAGTGCTGATTTCTGGGGGTGAAAAGAAATAAATTAGCAGTCAGTGATACGAATTAGTTACAGGCAGGTTGGAGAGTGGGATAACCTCGGGGTGAGGGTGTCCCCAGAATAAAAGACTTTAGAAGGGAAGGGGCTGCCCCAGCTTGTGAACCTGCTCTTTCTCTTCTCCTTGCTATCAGATACAACCGAGAGCAGCCCCAACCACAACTCCACCAAATACGAAGGATAACCTGAGCTGATCTTCCCTTTAAAACATCACTCCTGGCTGTAATCAAACCAACTAGCCAGCCCCAAACACACTGAGAAAGTGTGAAGGTCAGGGAGAGAAGCAGAGAAAGGTTTACACCCATTAAAACCAGCCAAGGAAGCGTGACTGCTCCCAGAAAGGGCAATAGGTATGCCAGGCAGAGCACCAGCCCTCTGACAAATCTGCTGGTGCTCAGGGAACAAAGAATATGAAAATATTCAATGCCGAGCTTAAAAAGGAAGAGGAAGTGCATCAGATTTCTGTGCAAGCCTTAGGAGACTCAAACCGAGGGCAGAACTCCATGTCAACCACGTGCTCCTCCTCTCTCCCCCGGAGAAAGTCCCTCTTCAAAATCCCTCTGTACCTGTTTGTAGCTGCCCGAAGGTGGGAAGTCAGGCTAGTTACAGATATAATGAGTGCTGATTCAGCAGCATTTAGGAAGAGTTTTATGCTTGAAACAGCACCAGTTCATCCTGTGCACCTGGATGGTGATTTCCTTTCAACAGCTACCAGTTTTTATAGGAAGAGTTCACAGGAAAACACGGCTGAGGCACGTGACACCAGTAGCAATGAAGAGTGTGGTGGGGTTTTTTCTTGTATACAGATGTGGATAGGTTGGCCCTTCCTTCTGAGCTTAAGTTTGCTTCTCCAATGCAAATCAGCACTGACCTCTGCTGCTGGACTCCTGGAATGTGAAACTTCCCAGGGAAAGAGCAAGGGAGACACAGCGACAGGGAGATGGCATTTTCCAAAGGGTTTTCATGCTGCTCACTTTGAATTCCTCTACCTCCAGAGGCTCAAAGCTCTTAGGGTATTTATATCCATCCAGAAGAGCACTAGTCAGGTTGGCAGGGGGTGTGTTCCCACTACACAGACAGGGAGGCGAGTTAGAGAGTTCAAGGGAATAGCTCGGTGTGCCTCATCCAGCACAGCCATTTTGCCCACTGTGGGCATTTTGCCCCAAGTTCCCCACTTGGATATCTTTCCCTTACTCCAAGATCACCTTTGCAAAGCTGATCTCTGTCTGGAAGACCACACAGAGAACGCTAAATAAACAAACAAACAAAAAAATCAGGCATACAATTGTCTCCCACGGAATACTTAATGCACTTCCCACACATGCTTTAGTGTATTTTGCAGTAATGTCCTCAGGTCACAAGCTTAAGTAGCTTACCCAAGGCCAGGCAGAGTCTGAGGACCTGTCCACATGGGGATACTCAGGAAATGAATCTGAAATTAAACTTTTAAAAAGAATGAGCTAAGCAGCATCCTAAGCTTGCACTTTCATTTAGAATTAGAGCCTTAATTCAGCTTAGCCTAATTCTTTCAGTTCTAAAATGAGGATGGTGACACAAGCCTACTTCCAGATCTATTTATCTGGATGGGTTGAAGGTATTACTGCCTGCAGCTACTCATCACTGCCTTCCAGATGGAGGATTGCACCCCACAAACTCTGGCAGCAGAGGGGTTCACGGGAGTGGCCCAGCTGCAATATAAACGTGGGGGGTTGCATTCATCCCATGTGGGATCAGGGGCCATTCCCCCTCCCAAACATGTAGCAGGAGACAGCCATAGGTTTTAATTTCTTAAATCTGCACAGATGTTGGCAGAGCAAACATCTGCCCACAATCTGTTTGGAGGGAGTAGAACTGAGGCAAAAGTGCAAACTGATGAGCCAAGGGTGAGGGAAGACTCCCAGGGTGGGGTCTCTGGCAAAGGACAAGGCTGAATTCATTGGCAGGGCATAGATTTTCTTAAATCATGAGATCTCAACATTCCATCACTGCCACGCAACTGCACTTTGATAGAATGAAGATGCTTTTGGCCTCTATGGCTTTAATTACACGGGACTCCTTTACCCCACATTGTTTTACAGCTGGCAATGGATTGTGGCATGCCAGTAAATTTTTTTCTTAGTCTGAAAGGAGTAAAATAAGATGTTAAAGGAGCTCTATGAATCTCTGACAGCTTTTCAGGTAAACAAAGGGAAGGAGAGGGAAGAGAAAACATCCTTTACATCCCTATTCCCTTGCTTTACCTTCCCACACCTGGGGTACAAAAAAGCAAAATCCCCCAAGACGGGTCTTGGCAACCCTGTGTTCAATCTGTTTCACACTTCCCCTGAGATAGATTCAGGAGAGGGAGAGAGGGGAAGAGCAGGGGAGGCTGTTCCATGATGGTGTTTTCTGCACTGTAGGATGGAAACAAACCAAGGGATTTAAATTTAACATCCTCCCTCTAAACTCCAGCCACTCATTACTATCAGCCTCTGACAGAGGAAGACACTGGTGTCTACCTCCATAAAAACAGAGAAGCCAGTTAACATATTTAGCTATGTAACACCTGTAAATATTTAATACTGAAAGCCAAAGTACCTCTTGTTTAAAAAATTTTACTGTTACTATTGTTTTTCTTTTTCTCCAGTATGTAGAACTGAGTCATATGAAATTAGATGACCTAAAAATGCAGGACCCCAAAGACAAAGAAAGCAATGCTGCAGCTGAGCATTAAATCTCTCAGCAGCACCAAGGTTATAATTTCAGTGTGTTCTCCATCCTACACCCATGCTGGAGATTATCTCCTGGAGATGCCATGCAAAAACAAACTTTGGGGAAAAAGGAGGGCGAGGCAGGTAGCAGGAGTAGAAATAACCCTCTCTCTCTCTCTACCCCGCTCTCAAACACACAGAGAAAATTTGTTCTGCAAAGAAGAGAGTCTCTGGACCAAAATACATTTTGACTTTGAAAAAGGAGGGAATTATTTGGGGAAAATACCACTCAGAATGAGAACAGATTGAGGATTTAGCTGTACACTAGTTTTTTGCCTCGGTAAGTTACGAATGGGACACGGGGTGAGCATATATTAACAAAAAATAAAAAGTAACTTGGAACCTTTTTCCCCTCTGTTATCTTTTGTAATCCCTAGCAACATTCAGATCGTCTAGGAGGAACCTACCTATTTCTGGTCCTGTGCAGCAGAGTAGGAGAACAAAAAGCCCTTTCCCCTGCCTCCCAACATTAGAAGGAGCTGTAGTGGGTTTAATACAGAAAATCCATTAGGCACGGGGAAAGGCAGGAGCCTCCTATCAAGCTGCAAACAGGAGTGCTTAAGCACAAGGCATCCAGGCGATGGAAATGCATTCAGAGCATTTAGCACGTAGGATTAATCGAATTATAATTTAATCATCTGATCAAACACTAATTAGCATAATCACTTGAGGGGAAAAGCTGCCAGAGGAACAGACGAAGAAACACCTTGGGCACCCAGCACATTTTAATGACGCGAGATCGTGCACAGATAATTTTTTTTTTTCTCCCCACTAATAAAACACAACAGAGATTGAGGATCTTGGTGCTGAAGAAGCAGTTTGAAGCAGTCCTGGATCACATACAGTTCTCCAGCGTGAAAGATGTCGAAGCAGGGTCTGCAGGCTTTAGTTTATTCAGATTTAAGAGCTGTAAAAGCACAGGAGCACTCCACTACCCTGGCTCACCTTGTGAAGACTCGAGCACGAGCACACGCTTCAGCCCACTGTGTTTCCATCATGATCATCCCTTACTGGTCCCTCCAGAGTCTCCTACATGAATGTTTAACTATGGATCCCTTAGGTGACCTTCAGGGGTACAGCAAAGTATCAGCATCCTTTCACAAACTGCATTTGAAATAATTAGTCTAAATCAGCTGGGTTTCTTTGGCTCGGGGCAGGCAAGAAGGGAAAAGCAAGAGATATTAAGGGAGCTTTGCTGTGTGATACTGTCTGGCTTTCCTGGCAAAATCATACCACTTTTGCAAGGCAGAAATCTGGAAAATCAGCCCTGGTGTTTACCCCTGCAATCAGATGACACTTGTCAGGATGAGATACACGGACAGCAGGAAGCCTGGGGGAATTTATGGATAGGAGGAAGGGGAGAAGCAGGACTTGGGCAGGGAAAAGGATCTTCAGAGGTGTCTCGTTTGGTTTTCTTTTTACACAAAACAACGCAGCTGAATTACTCCTAATAAGTGTTTAGGTTTTCAAATGGATAATTCTTCTGGACATTAAAAACATCTAAATGTAATGAACTGCAACGTTTATAGAGAAGACCATAAAATCACTGAGATTAGAAGAGACCTCAGAGATCACTGAATCCAAGCACTAATGCAGCACTGCCAAGTCCACAATTAACCCATGTGCCTACGTGCCACAAGATTGGGCTTGGGAAAAGTTTCCTACAGCGTTATGTAATGGAGCAAAATGATGAGCTGCTTACCTACATTTTAAAGACAGCAGATCATACAGGCTCAAGCCTGAGCTAATTTAAATTGACTGTATCCCTCTTACAGAGCTATTACCAATAATCCTTCCAGCTCCTCAGAATGAGTGTACATTGATAAAATAAGGTAACCAGGTAGAGCATAGGGCAAATCTGTCCATCCTGGGCACCCTTCTAGGTGCAATCAATATTCAGAGCCTGGAAACTCTCCAGAAAGCAGGAAGCAGCTCTCCTTTGCAGGTGATGATGCCAGAAAACCTTGCAGCAACAGAGCTGTATATCCCTTTAAAGCATTGTCACACTTTTAGTAAGCGACTGATGGATGAACTAATGAAAGAATCATTGAATGGTTTAGGTTGGAAGGGACCTTAAAGATCATCCAGCTCCAATCCCCCTGCCATGGGCACCTTCCACCAGACCAGGTTGCTCAGGTTGCCCAATTATAAGGCAATAAATCAGTTTCTCACTGACATGAAAGTAAAACTATCACACTGCGCACACTTCTGCCTCAAAGAGAGAGATCATGTACCAGCATACACGGAGGCCACTTAATTAAAAAGTCAAAGTAATTCCATTGAAATTTAAAAAGTTATGGGTTCTAAAATACTTTACTTGTTTAAAACATTTAGCTTTAAATTGCTGTTTGTTTCTTTCCAAGCAACAACTTGAAAGCAAACTCAGGAGATTTTGCATCTCCTCCCGAAAGCTGCAACGTGGCAAAGTGGGAGGGGAGGGACACAGAGCTGGTAACATTACCTGAGACTGCACCATGACCAGAGCCAGGCTGGAACACAGCAACCATCTCCCCAAACTCATCCCTAAATCTCTCTTCTCTTCCTGCCCTCTGGAAGGCCCTGAGCCAAGTGACAGCATCCCCTGCTGCAATCACAAGTGAGCTCCCCACATCTTCCACTCCCCAACCCGTAAGAGCACCAGCGCAGTGCCGTGTCATGATGCCTTCATTTTCCACTTGGAAGCTGTTCCGTACGTGCTACTTATTTTGTATAAAATTTTCTGAGCACCAGGCCAGCTGCACGTGCCTTCGGAAATGGCAGAGCTGAGATGCTCAGCCGACCTTAACCCCTACCCCAATTATTCCAATGTGTGTCCACACCAGGGACTGAAAGCAGCAGAAACAGTGTGGGGAAGGAGAGCAATAACGTTTCATGGTGAGCAAACAAGGCTGTTATCCTGGAACACAGACAAGACAGAAACTCAATTTACTGACACCAAAAGTTCTCAAAACCTCTTGAAATTAAGTAGCAGACAGACTACTATTATTTAGGAAAATATTTTTTTTTTAAATCTCATTAACTCCTTCAGAGATTACTAAAGCCCAGCATTCTTCTCTTCTACAGAAACGGATTTTGAGAACACGGTAGAAATGCTGTAATTGCTTTTATCCACTAGGGACTAACTTCTGGATTTAATAGATATGCACTGAACTGCTGCAGCTAGTGTCTTCAGACAGGCATTTCTTTTGCCTTGCATTGCCTTCACGTGTGCCAGTGGCTGAATATTCCAAAAGGCCTCCAGCTCCATCACCAGTGGGACAGGCACAGTGTGAGCACATGCAGCCACACCTCTCTGAAGCCACACTGCTCCTTGAGCATGAACACAATGGGTAAGGGCAAAAACTGGTGAAGAACAGAAGATTTTTGGACAAGAATTTCACTCCAGACTAGGACAGAAGAGCTAAAACCTAAACCTTTCTTTCTTCCCCTGAAAAAAATAAAAACAATAAACAATCCCTGCTCCAGGCTGTGTTCCCATCACAATTATTCAGTGCTCCTCAGGACTGGCCAAGCAAGCAGCTCTCCAATTCATCACAGAGAGCTGCTCTCCAGTGGGGAACGGAGTCCTGCTCCTCCTGCAGCCAGCAGTGCTCCCAGGGCTCCCACCCCGAGAGGCTCCAGGAGCGAGGCAGGGTGTGCAGGAACATGCGCTGAGCTCGCCCCGTTGCACCAACCCTGACAGCTCCCAACAGCTGAGCAGCAAATTACCACTGCCAGGCCTCCTCTGAAAGCCTGGCAGCTCAGCCTCTTTTCCTGAGGATTAATTACCTCCCTCCTGCCCAATAAAGGAGCTCAGCTCCTTCCTCCTTCGCTCAGATGAGGAACTCCCTCTTCCCACCCTACAGCCGCACTGACATTCACAGGATTGCTTTCCATCCTTGATCTCCCACACTCCCCCAAATACATTTTGAGCCTGAGGGGAAGAGCTTTTAGGGATGGGAGAAATCCTTTCCTTACCAAAATAAACATAAATAGCCACAAAAAATGTGGAGAGAAGACGGGTAGTAGGCCTCAAACTAAGCCTATGGCAGAGGTGAAATAACAGGAGTAGAAAAGAATGAAAGAGAAATCTGAATGCAGGGTAGTTGGGCCTTTGAGCTCCCCACCCCTAGGCACACAGCAGGACCCATGGAGAGTACCAGCTTCCTCTGGCACAGACCAGCAGCCAAGACAGAGCACTGGATAGTCCTAAAGCCACATTCTGTCATGTTCTCCACCCACAGCACACAGGGGAACAGGCTCAGCTTTGTCTTCTCCACTGCAAACTGAAGCCAAGACCTCAAGGCCCTTCACCATAACCCACCCAGGTCAAATTTGCCCTTCAGAGACTGCCCTCCTGCTGTCCCACAGGGATTCATCACACCTTACATCACTGTCTGAATACCTGTGTAGTTCCAATTCACCTTTTTTATTTCCTTTACCTTCCCCAGTAAAAATCATGTCATACCTCCATCCTTCCCTCTTCCCTAAGCATCCATTCTGCATTTTATAGGTATATACCTACAAAAAGCTGAGAACAAAAAGCCTCAGCCACAGCTGCCACAACAAAAACCACGGAAATCATCACCTAAGACTCAAGTTCCATAGTGAGATGAACCTCACTCTCTGTTCTCGAAACGATGAAAATCCATTTTCCGGAACCCCTACACAACAGGGCTGTGGAAGAGGTTGTCGTTGTGGAAGAGAAACCTTGAGGTCACACAACAAAACTAGAAAGAAAGATACAAATGAGAGCTTCCTAAGTAAATATAGCTAAAAGCAAGAACTAGAATAATGCAAATATTACTGCAGACATTTGAAAATTGCTTAACTCTGCAAAAAACCTCTCTACATTGGATGCCTGCATACATAACTGGAGAACTTCTCCTTTGCTGACAGCTTCCCAAATTACTTCCTTCATATCATGACACAGCAAACACTTTGCTTTGCACTTCACAACTGCAGTTGCAACACGAATTATGGTTGACCTGTCTAGAAATAATACGTGAGCTGGCTTTTAAACTGCCCCAGGGAAAGCCACCTAATGAGAGGAAAAAGTTCAGGTGGACAATGTGTGGTGTGGATGGTGAACCACTTTTCTGGTTAAGCTGAGATCCACCGAAAGCCTTTTCTGCTTGGATGACATTTTTTCCAGCAAGATCCCATTCCAGGGACATCTGAATCTGCTTTTCATAACAAAAAGGACTTTGTCAAGGACTTGTTCTGTCCTTAGCTCAAGCCAGGAGCATTCTAGCAGCTTGTCACATGCTCACCTCATAATTAGCAAGAGACTGACTTTATGCACCCGCAGTATTTTCCTGAGTCAGGGCCAAAATTCCTAATAAAACTCACACAGAAAACCCCAGAAGGTAATACCATAACTCAAAAACAAACAAACAAACCCCAAAACACAATGATTTCTGATCAAAAAACAGTTACACAAGGGAATTTAACGGAAGCCAGAGCTTGCACTTTATGCATCACCTCTGCACGGCCTGGGACAAAAAAAGCAACCAAGTAGATTTGGGTGCACTCAAATCCTGCCATGAGATTTGTGGGGTCCAGTGTAACAACAACACATGGATTCCTCCAAGCCTGCACATTCTGGCATCCCAGCAACTCTTCCCAGCTAAAACAGGAGCCAGTTCAAACAAAAACCCCAGGTCAAAGACTGACATTCGTTATTTGAACTCCACACTAACTACTGAACCTCTAGAAAACTTTACTGAACGGCAAGTTATCATGGAGACCCTCCTAAAGAACAGAGCAGGGAACAAACTCTCCCATAAATCCCTGAATTCCGTGGCACCCAAAAACTGGAGCCACCGGGGGCTGCCACTCTGTAGTGCTGAGAGACAAACACCCCGAGCGTGCAGGCTCAGCACAAGCCACTCAATTTGCAAAAACCACATGAGAGGATTTCACGCCAGCAGATATTTATATAGACACAGCAACCCTACAATCTTATCTATAGAATCACTGTGAGTAGATTATGTAGATAGGCAACTATTTGCAGCTACAGCGCTGTATAATTATATTCTAGCTGCATTGAAATAGCCCCGGTCAGTTCAAGAATATGCTTCTGATATTCTTAAAACACCGGGGGGGCTCCCCAAAATTACTCCAAAAATTTAGATGGCAGAAAGTTACTGAGAGTAATTTTTAGCCTAGTGCAAACATAGATCTTAAGCCACAAATCTTCTGCATGGGATTACCGTGTAATTAATTGGAGGGAAATAGCACCAAGCGCACTTGGACAGCAAAGGAAGTGCCAAATTTCCCATATGCAGTCGTTTTTAAGCAATTATAAGCCATGCAGATTTACATATGTGTGCATTTGTGCACAGAAATATGTTTATTTTAAAACCTCAGAAGCAACTGCGCCCCTGACAAACTGCACCGAGAGCCACACGAGCAGCGTCTCCAAGAGAACGCAAGGAGAGGCAGCACGCAAAAAATTCCTCAGGTGATCCCTGTGCGTGCCTTTGCCTCTGCCACGTGGATGTGTAGCAGAGAGCTATTTTCAGCTGTGCTCTTGGGCTGCCCCGTGGCCCTAACTCCTGCATTTCTGAGGGCTCTGTCCTTCTGGAAGCTTCAGCAGGAGCACATCAGCGATGCAGCTCGGGTGGCCGGGCTGCTCCCTCCCTCTGTGCTGAGGGAGCTCCAGGGAGGCTGGTGTTTAGTATGGAGGTGACTCTCCTTCCCAGAGCCTTTGCATTTAAAAATGGCATTCTATAAATAGGATTGCTGGCTCACTCTTAAGTCTTACTCCCTGCCTTCTGAGTAAAAATAGCTTAAAATAGGGATGCTGGGAAGGTTTGCTAATCTCTGTCAGCCTGTCTGTCCATCCAACTTGCCTTTCTTTCCTTCCTCAAAGCAGATCGTAACATTTCTTGCCCATTCCACTCTGAAAGGTATATATTGATGTACTCTACTTTCCTTTCTCTGATGAGTAATCCAATGCCCTGATGGGGAAAAGAAAAAAAAAAAAAAAAGTACTTATGAGGTAATAAGAATTTTTTTGTGAATGGCAGCATCCAAAAACAAGCAATGACAAGAAAAGCTCCCAGTGCTAAACAAGTGCCTGAGGAATCAGTGGCTTGTTCTTGAAGATATTCTCTCCAGTGCTCCAAAATATTGAGCTGTGAAAGGCTTTTACTATGAAATACATCCCATTTTATGTCATTTTTATTTTTGAAAACATCAATTGTTTCAATTGTTTGGTGAAATGTTTTCAAGGGGCAGGGAGGTGAAGACTGAGAAGATAAAGTTTCTTTTGAAGAGTTACAATTTCAGATCTTAATTTCATCGATTTCATAACAGCTTAAATGAAAAGAAAGTAATGATGAAATAGGATTATGAAGTAACTCAAAGTATATTTTGAAACAAGTAATTTAACTGTGGACACCTACACATTCACCTTGAAATAAGTAAGTATTCTGATGCACAGACCTATGTTGCTTAAATAGATTTTTGTAGTATATTTAGTTTCAATGGCTCAAAAGAAATAACACTTTAAAAATGTCCAAAAAATGTACCTTAGAATAATTAAAGTGAATATGATGCTTTACTCCCTTCTTCAGCTTTTAAAGTAGAAGATGAAATAAATCTTTCCTACTGCAAATCTGAAAGACTCCTAGACTAAGAGATTGAAAAATGGCATGTGCCAGATAAAATCAAAGGCTAAATGAGTGGTATGTTCAAACAGCCCTTTATCCTACACACATCTTAACGTTTTAATTAGAGTGAACTTCGTGGAGAGAGCAAAAATGTCCATATATTTTGCTCCTCAATCCACTGCCCCAACCTCCCACCCCCAGAAAGATGGTTCATTTTGTTGCTTTCTGCTTTTTTTTTTTTTTTTGCCACTCCAATTATTTATTAAACAGGTAAAGGAGATTATTTCCCCACCCCAAACAACGCCCTCACCTCAGAGGGCAGCATACTTGTTAAGGATCTCATTCAGGAAAAGACACAAAAAGTGAGGCCCAGCCTGAGCCCAGCTGCTCCCAAAACCAGAGACTTGTACAACTCACGAGCTGGAGGAACTTTCTGGATGAGCAACTCACCAAAACCCACGAGATTTTCCCAAATAATTCAAATTATCAGTATGTTATGGGACAAAAGTTTGCTCAAGAACAAAAGAAAAAAAAAATTAAAACTAACTTCTAAACTTTTCCAGATGCAGCAGCACTGAGGAAATTCCACTGAAATGCATCCCAAATCCCGTTTTCATTGCAGGGCTCCTCACTTCAAGAGAGCCCTGGAGGGGCTGGAGCGTGTCCAGGGAAGGGAACGGAGCTGGAAAGGGGTTGGAGCCCCAGGAGCGGCTGAAGGAGCTGGGAAAGGGGCTCAGCCTGGAGCAAAGGAGGCTCAGGGGGACTTTCTCACTCTCTAAAACTCCGTGAGAGGAAGGTGGAACCAGGTAGGGGTCTAGGTCTTTTCACAATGTAACAAAGGACAGGATGAGAGGGAATGGCCTCAAGTAGCACCAGGTAGGTTTAGATTGGGTATTAGAAAAAAATTTCATCATGGAAAGGGTTTCCCAGCCGTAGAACAGGCTGTCCAGGGACATGGTGGAGTCACCATCCCTGGAGGTATTGAAAAGACCTGCAGATGTGGCCCTTGGGGACAGGGGTTAGTGCTGGGCTTGGCAGTGCTGTAGGAACAGTTGGACTCAAAGGTCTTTTCCAACCTAAACAATTCTGTACTTGCATGACAACACAGCAAAGAGCTGTAAGCTGCAATTTAACAGGGTTTAGGGGTTTGCTTTCACAATTTGCAGAACATAACTTCTCTTTGAACCACTCCCAGAAACACCTTCACCGGCACACGCATCTGCTGTCCAGCGCTACGGGAAGAAGACACGGCATCCGCCAGCTTTTAGTGACCATCGATAGAAAAACACAGACAAAATGCCTCTTTGAGCTCTCTCCGTGTGCTCCCACAGCTTCGGAAGAGACACATTCTGTGGTTTGCTGCCCACTAGTGTCCTGTGGCTCCAGCTCCAGCACAGCCACTGCCCACGCCACGGGAGGAAATCCCCCCAGAGAGCCCCAGCACCTGGGGCAGCAGCACACCCCGAGCACAGGAGAAACACACCTTTTGAAACAGATACAGATGTCCCAACGTCCTCTGACTGCCCAGCAATAACAGTTTTTCTCCCCTTGGCGTTTGGTGACTAATTAATAGCTATTCATAGCACGGGTAACATCGGATTAAAAACACCCTGAGCTGTGCTGTGCCATCCACACACATGAACCAGGCTGAATGCTTCCTGCACGTCCATCCAACTTCCCAAGGTGAGGATCTGGTTACACAATTCCACAGAAGCTATGCAGGTATCTCAGTATGTTTGTACAAAGAAAGCACTTTGCTGCTATGCTGGGATGTTGCATCCCCAGCACTGAGAATCACCATTTTTTCTTTGAAGAGTCTCAGCACCACCGTCGCTCTGGCTCCTCACCCTTCAGCCTAATCCCTGCTCTCAGCTCAGTGTGATCCTTCTCCATCTTCCAAAACGCTGCTAAAACCCATATTGATAGATAAACAGCAGGGAGAGGATTCAAACAGGAAATCATTTCAATGGAAATTTATTTCTAGTGTCATCTGTGCTGTATTGGTGCCTCCCGATGCTCGACTGATTTCAGCAGAGCATCTCTGGACAACGGGCATGTAAGAAATGCAGCCAGAGAGAAGCCTGGAAATGGGCTCAGCATATCCACAGCAGAGACTGAGTGATGCTGAAAGATCCTCCTTTCTGGAAGCTGCATCTGAAGGAGCTTGATCCCAGCCACTACAAAAAAGAGGCAGGATTTTCAAGGAGGCCGCTCTCCCCTCAGAGCCTCCCCTGCCTTCTCTCACTGTAATTAGTAAAACGCCCCATTACTAATTATGGCCAGGCTACAGCAGACTTTTGCTGCTCATTAGAAATGCTCACTTCTGGAATGCTTGGGTAGAGTAACAGGGAAGGTGGTGCAGGTAGAGTAACCCTGAAAGGCAACTCGAAAGCATTGCTCAGGATTAGAACTGCATGACTCAGGCTTTCAAGGTAGTGAATTCAGCTGCAGAGCTCCCACTGATGTCTATATCATCCCACGCACTTTCCAGGGCTGCAATGCATTTATGGTTAATAGTTACCTGTATTCTTAAGGAACTCACAGCAACGAGAGTTTAAAACCCTCACAAAACACATAAACTTTAACCAGGTATTTGGGGAGGTTTTGTTTCAGGCTTCAGAAGTACTAATTGGATGAAAGAGCGTGTCAGTATTTTATTGTCCCCAGAAGGAAGCTATTTCACAAATATAAAGCCTTCCCAGTGACACTGCTCATGTCTAATTTGCCAAAATGTATCTGTGCTGGGTGACTGTAGGGGAATATGGGGGCCTACCTTGTTATTGCTATTCAGATGATTTCCATTATCTCCAACAGAAATTAAGCCCAAGACTACAACTGCAGAGTTAAACCTTTGGGTTTATTTTTAGCCTATTTCTCCCATCAGGAAAAAAAAAAAAAATCGAAGCCAACATGAACAGTCTTACACATTTTAAAGTTAAAATCAGAATGGGATGTAACACGATAGAAAACCACCTATACCTGTGCTTGTGTTTTAAGCAGACATGGTGTGGTTCCATAAGGGGTTAGAAAAGGCAACGCAGAAGCCAAGCAGAAACCTGCCCCCCACCGCCCCTCCACCAGATACAGTCATAAAAGAACCCTGCCTGTCACACAATGGAGTTCAGATGGAGCTATAGATGGAATAATGAAAATAAATGTGTACGTGACACATCTATTTATATGTGCAGTCATTTCCCTCAAAGAGATACATATCTGATATGACACTGCATTAAAATCCGAAGTCCTTTAAAAATATTATTCTCCGACTCTTGACTCTGATAAAATGGCCCTAATAAGTCCTAATAAGTGCTACCAGTGCACAAAACCATCTTATTCCATTGTAACACGAAGCTAGCTGCCATTTTTTCAAAGATTTCCCTTTTAAAGACCCTGAAAACATGCATTTTGACATCAAGTATGATGTCAAAAACAAACAGACTTTTTAAGTTGCAGAGAGTCGTTGAACCACCCTCTACGTGTTTTCACAATGCTTTCACCTTAGAATATTACTGTACCCAGAAACATTTAATTTTAGCCCCCCAGGAGTCACAAACGTACAGATGTTGCCGTGTGGCAGCACAGGATCCATGCAGATGCATCCATCGTGTACACATTGCACTCTTCAGTCTTTGGGAGACAAATTCAGCTTTGACTGTGATCCAAAAACACATGGAAACTGAAAGTGAAATTACTACTGACTTCATAGATCAAGGAATAAATGAAAGTGATTTCCACAGTATTTCCACCTCGTAAAGCAAAAATCATTCTGTTCTTCAAAAAACCCTTGCAAGGAGGGCTAACTAGGTTAGAACATAGAATTTATAGCATCAGTACAGTAGAAGAAAAACCTGCTTTTTCTTTTTTTTTAAAAAAAATAAAATTTCTGGACAGAAACAGCATTCATGTCTATGCAAATTCAGTTTTAAATGAATAGCACCGGTCAGACCCCACTTCCAGGCTGATTCTTTCTGTCCTACTAACAGCAAATCTCTCCCTCCAAGGTATCTGGCAGGAGAGGTTAGAGAGAAAGGCACAGTGCTGCTGCCTGTCTAAAATAAATAAATAAATAAATAGATAATTTCTTAATGTTAAAACTTGTTGCAGTTCCCTTACTGCCAAAAAGAAATGCAAAAAAATTTCCAAGTTTACGCTTTGGGGGG
>VZRR01010831.1:130298-141637 GCA_013398015.1 Oreocharis arfaki | reverse complement strand
GTTGTATATGACTAATGTGTTGACAAGTCGTGTGGGGGGACTGGAGGAGGGGGCCCTTCTAGAAGGTCACAGCCCAGACAGGCGAGTGCATCAAATAATTGACTGGGATTCTGTGCACCACTGAAGGAAAATACATAAACACACGCACACACACATCTTGCAGTGCTTACACAGGTCCAGGTACTGTTTGGCCTTTCATCTGCGTCTCTTTCTGTGGAGAGACATTTTTTTTCCCCTGTAGTCAAAGAGTAAATTACAGTCTCTCTAGCTAAAAGCAATTTCTGCGCCTATTCTTTCTTCACATCTGTGATGTGAAGGTTGGTCTAAAAAGGAAAAGGGAAAAAAAAGAAAAAAAGGGGGAAAATATTAAATGAAGACAGCTGAAAAAAATCAATATTGTGAAATACATAACAGCATTAGGGCAACTCTGGATTTAAGCTGCAAGATGAAAAGTGAACACAACAAAGCAATAAGGAATCTCAACCTGCAGAATCCCCAGTGTGTTACCAACAGGATGACTTCACATTTGGGGGATGGTATTTTTTTGAGAAATTGCTTTATAGCACCAAACATTGCCCTGCTGCCAACACCCTGCCTCGTGCACTGCAATGAAATCCAGGAAAGGACATCCCCCAGAAAGACATTGAGATGGACATCTGCAGAAATCTCGGCAGCAGAACTGTGCAGGGAAGGAGGTCTGTCTGGAGATGTTTCTGAAGCCGTAGAGGACAGATCAGAACACATCCCTGAGGCAGTGTATAAGGCCCTTCTTTCTAATTCTTGAGACAAGCAAACTGAGGGACAGTGGAAGCTGTCAGGAGAGAGCTCAGTTCCCTGCATCCTATTTGGGCTGGGATATCAGCCAGGAGAGACTGAAGCCTTGAAGGGAAAGCAGGAGAGATGAGACCAATATTGGGCAGGGAGTCATGGCTGCATTTAAGAAAAAAGGTGTGGGCAACCAGGGAACCTCTCCAAGGGAAAATAGGATCTGATGCTGTTAAACAAAAATTAAAGAAAGAAATGCAAATGTCTTGGGGGAGAATTAAAAAAAAAAAAAGAAAAGAAAAAGAAATTTTGTTTTATTGGGAGTGAAGTTCTGTTAAAAATAACAATACTTTAATCTGTCTGCTTAAAAGAGAGCTGGTGAGTAGCAGAAATGTTTAAGTATAGATTTGAGAGCATTTGGGAGAAGTTCATGACAGATTTGTTCAGGCAGCTCTTTCAGAATTGCTTTGTTTCCTCTTCTGAAGCCTAAAACGTGTTAGGGGCTTAGGAGATACAATGTTCTATGACATGGAATAAATAAACCTCCTTCTTATACCCTTCTACCTCCTTTACTCATCTACATAACTCTGGTAGCCCTTGGCAAATTTCAGCTTCCTGTAGAGCTGTCTCAAACGAGTTTCTGTGCATTTCAGTTCGTTTAAAAAAACCACAGCAGCTGCAGACTGAAAGAGTAAATCTTTAATTTGTCCTTCGGTGGCACCAAAAGGCAGAGGGACCAACTTCCAGTGGGTATATAGTATTTTTTAGCAGAATCCAGCAAACTAAGCAGCGAAATCCTTGTCCTGAGCTGAGTTTAAGGAGGGGAGGAGGAAGGCAGGATACAATTTTGCATGAAAGCAGGGTTCACTGGTCCTGCTGCTCAGGGAATGACTTGACTGAAACCTAAATTCCACAATCTGTCAAAGTGGAGAAAGAAGGCTATGTATAAGTTCCACACAAAGTACATGAAATCCGTCGCGATGCTACTTTTCAAGTCTGGAAAATCAAGCATGGTCAGGCTTCAGCTGCAATCAAGACTACTCAAGGTCATGAACCAAGGAGAATCCCCATTTATTTTGTTGTTGTTTGTTTGATCAAAACAGAATGTCCTGGATTAAGTGCTGGAAATTATTTAGTTCTTTCTAAAATTCAACAATTTTCCAGAAAAAGTTTATTGATTAGATTTTGCATATATTTTCTCTGGAAAAAAAAAAAACAAAAAAGCTTTTGAAGTTATTCATTTAGTTGTAAGGATCAAAAAATCTGAAAGTCCTAAATTCTTAAATAGTCTTACATCTGGGTTTAGATCTTTTACTGGCTGACAGTATCAGGCTGACCATCCTTGCTTTCTGCAGCTAACACGCAGCTTGGTGAGGAAGATCTCTTGAAGTTAACAGAGATGTGGCAGCAGTTCCCATCAGCTGATGATCGCCCTAAATGCATCTCAGGCAGAACTTCAGGTCACATTGTACTGCAGGAGGCACAAGGAAAAGATTTTACATTAGGAAACCCTAAAGCGTTTGAGCCACCTGGGTTCCAATGGGATACCTGGAACACCAACATTCCTTCTGACAGTTCTGGCTACATTAATTCCAGTTCTCCCCGAGCCACCAGCATGAAGAACATGCAGAAACATCACCAGCATGATGATTCTGACAACATCCCACCCAGTCATCAGCTTGCAGTTGGAACATCTCAACTGAAAACCACGGGAAGGGTTAAAAGGTGAGGTCTGCACACCAATTTTGCAGGGCACCTGCATCCTATTCTCATATTAAGTGAACAGACACACAAGGATTGATCACAGCAGACCAACACACCGAGTAAGAGCTGCCCTGTGGAAAGCCTTGGTGAAAATGAAGTAGGCTACAAGGATCCAAGTGGCTGAAGGTTTCCACGTTCCCACACTGGAAGATGGTGTATCTGGTGGATAACTCCTATAACCAATCTTGCAGGAAAATTCTTTCTTCGAAGAAAAAAGATAAAATGGCCTGTCTACAATAAGTCTGCATTGATTGGGACTTAAAAAAAAAAAACACCAAAAGAGTCTTCCAAGGAGAGACTGGGCAGG
Organism: Oreocharis arfaki; assembly: GCA_013398015.1. Lineage (NCBI taxonomy): Eukaryota > Metazoa > Chordata > Aves > Passeriformes > Paramythiidae > Oreocharis > Oreocharis arfaki. The sequence continues at coordinate 138,801 of VZRR01010831.1, read as the reverse complement.
GAGCAGCTGCAGTAATTGGTTCGATTCAGATCGTGGATGGTTTCATAGGCTTTGGGCTTTAGGGAGCTCAGTCAAATATCTGCCATTGAAGCATTCAGCTATTCAAACAGAGCCCCTCATTGTCATTCAGAATGCAAAAAACTCATTTGCAATTTCAGCTTTGAGAGTGGTTTTAAAAGCACCTGAAGGAAGAAAGAATGGGAGGGAAGTAGAGAGGAAGTGAAGGGAAAGCGTGGTGAGAGAGGAAGTTCTCAACAGCCGGAAGACCTGGGGAAAAGAAACAATTAAAAATGAACATGCTTGAAATCAGAATCTGAATGACTGATCAGCCCAGTTTCTGGGAGAGGGGACACCTTGGCTCAGCCATCCCTCAGTTTCTAAATCATCCTGTCTCTCCTCATTATTGACCTCTTTCCCCAGCTGGAGTTTTCTTGACAATTTTCTTGCAGGCTAGTAACTTGAAAGGAAAATACAAGTTATTAGCTTATAGACTAGGTAAAGATAACCACAGAGGGCTATAACTAAGCAAACTCAGTTCTACATTTAGTCATGATTCTCATTTTAATAAGATTTAGAAATATTTTCAGTTCTGCTAAGAAAGGAGTTGTAGTCCCAGTCAGTATAAGAATAAAACCAAAGAAAGCAGCATAGCCCCTTGAGAGAATAACAATAAAGAAATAAAACCTGGAATAGCTCAGAAAGCACTTTTTTTTTTGCTTTTTAAATGAAAATATGCAAAGAATTTGTGGCTATTTGGCTGAAATACAGTCCGAAGCATTTGAATATCAGTCTTCTGAAACAAACTGTGAAATATTCTCCATCTTCTCCCTGATTCATACCTGTTTCAAAGATGGCAAGTTGGAACCACTCTTCTCCACATTTTCAGGTAAACTAAAGCTTTGTCACCACACCCATAACAAAGGGAGATAAACTCAAAGAGGGATAAAGGGAGCAGGGGTTAAGAAGGGAAGAGGAGCAGAAGTGGGAAAGCTTTTTAGTAGGTTCCATCAGTCTGGAAACAGGAGAATCAAAAGCCTCGTGAGAACAGGTTTTCCTCAGAAGACTTCATGCCCGATTTGATACTGGAAAGATTCAGATAAATGTTGAATGCTTGTCAAAACCAATCGCTAAACCTTCTGATATTCACTGGCTACCAAGCTTAATGCTCATATCTATAAGCTCACAGTCAGCCATTTGTATCAGGGCAAGCTGCAAAAATTAAGTCTTTTCCATGAGACACTTAAGAACAGAAAAGGAATTTCTAGTTCTGTAAGTACCATGGAGAAGATACCAGCTGAGAAGCTCTGTTTGTTACCGTGCATCCGGGGATGCTCGAGATGGAGAAACAAAATCTCAAACATCCGCACGCAACCACCTGTGAAAGCATCCATGCTGCTGATACCTATCAATTCCACCCCAAAAATGCAAGGGAATGGGTACAATTTGCTTCGTTGGAAGCCATTGACTGCTCCAAGCTGATAATGAACAGGAATATTGTTATCTGGCAAAAAATAACAAAAAAATATCTGGCTCTCTCGCATGACCTGTTCTTACAGTACACACACAATTAGCCACTCAGTCTTGATATGCTCATGGATTAAAGCAGCAGCTTTCAAAACACTCCGGATGGCTTCGTACACACTGAGCTTTAAAGCATGAAATGGGGATTGCTTTTTTTTTTTTCCCTGCCTGAAGTTACTCTTTTCTTGTGCAGCTCGTTCCTGGGGTTCCAGTAGCATCTGGAAGATGTGAATGAGTCAGCTTTCCCCATTAGGTGGTTCTGTGAGCGCAGGATCTGTGGGAAAAGGAATTTCCTCTGGATATTTGGTCAGAAGACTGAAGACCTAAGTCAGATGTTTGTGAATTTTCCCGATTTTTTCAACAGCTTGGAGTGGGAGAGTTTTTTCAGCTCTCCCTCTCCTCTGCGCAGGTGAGTTTTTATACCCTTATATGCACACGAAAGCAATAAATTAATTATATTCTACTTAAACCCTACTAGCAAATGGATTGAGACTGGACAGCAGGTTCGAAAGTTGTTAGAGAGAAGGAAGGGAGCAGCTGACAAAGATGTTTCTTAGAAATTCATGTTAGAGTAAGGCATGGAAAAATCCATTCTGTGGGAAGGGTTTTAAAGCCCCGTGTATGATTCATGTTTTCTTGAGAGAATACCAGATTTTTCTATTTCAAGCAACATCATCAAAACATAGGGTAGTGATTTTTTTTTTTTTTTTTCATGCTGTAGACTTCTCTTTGCAGTGCACCTTGCAAACAAACAGAGAAGGTAAAATTCTCGCTGCTTAAAGGACTGTCAGCTAAAGGAAAAATATTTCCTTTCCGAGGGGAGAAACCAAAGAGATATATTTTTATTTTTTTTTTCAATTTTCACATCTTCATCCAGACAAGTTTGTTCCTAACACAGGAAACAGGAGGGGGCCATGTAAAATAGCTAAAGAGGAAGGCTAGGGACACAGCACACAACACTGCAGCCAATTGTCTTCGGTGAAAATGTGGGCTTGAAGAAGGGCAGAGAGGCTTCTCTTGGTGCTAAGGGGTTCTCACAAGAGGGAGTAGTATAACATGACACCCCAGCATCATGGCGCTGGAGATACCCACTGAAAGCCTCCAAATAAAGATGAACTGAACCCCTTGGTGTTTCTGATGTGTGTGCAAAGACAAGGCATTAAAGACCGAGGCATGAAACGATTGTAATGCCAGGTAGGATGGGATGAATTACATCCCACTGAAATCACGGGAACAGCTGTGCCACACTGGACCTATCATAACCTTGCAGCCCGAAAGGCATGAGTCAAGAGGACTATTTCATTTCTAAATCTGATTTTCCATTATTTGGGTCAGGAGTCAGAGCCTTTTAGTGAGAGATGTAGGACTCCTCTGGGTTTGGATGCAGGCATGTCTATATACACACAACTGCTTCTCGTTGAAAATAAGTGGCAGGAAAAAAAAGGAAATTTGAAGTAATATCACAGTTTCAACAAGGATTTAAAATAAAAAATTAATGATGGTTTCAAAGTTCTGCAGACCTCTCTTTAATAATTGTTACAGTGCAATCCATTAAGGACTGTAATTATATGGGAAGGAGGTTATCCCTGGTCCTGAGCCAAATACTGATTTCTATTACCTGCCCTGGATGCCAGTGGCTCACAAGGAGTAACAACCACATAAACATAACAAGAATTGAACTACTGGGAGCCAATATCCCCCTGGCCAGAGTCAATACAAGGAAGGCATCAGGAGGAGCAGAGCTCTCCATGCCTCAGGCGATGCACAGCGTCCTCCACATTTTCACCTTCCTGACTCCCACCTGCTTCCAGGCACCGATGAAGAGACGATATCCCTGCTTTCAGACTGCTGGGAGCACGTGTGAGCATGGCTCTTCCCAACCTTGGTGCAAAGGAGGAGCTGCAGGGGAGCAGCAGGACCGCAGAGCAGCAGTGGAGCAAGGATGCAGGGTTGCCAAGCAACAGCCTACCACGGGAGGGGGGAGTTAAAATGGGTTATAGACTGTGTTTGCTCGTGTGGGGTCACAGTAGCCCTCCCATGTGCTTTTCCCCCTGCTTCTGTTGAGTTGTGGGTCTGGATTTCATGAGAAGGTTTGGCCACAAGTGTGTCCTGCGCCACGAGCTCCAGTCGGCTCCTCCAGGAGGTTGCAGCAGGGAGAGCCGTAAGAAATGTTCCCTTTGCCAACTTGTTGTCAAGGGTAATGCAGCAAGAGCAGGAGCAGGCTGCTGTAGGTTCTCCAGACAGCCTGCCCCAAGCCTCAGGAACACAGAGTGAAACCAGACCTGCCCCGTTCACACATCGGTGTCGGTGATGCTCCATCCTTTGTCTCAGAAACACGACATAGGGGAGATTTTTTCCTTCAGACCGTTCTATGCAACAAGTGCAGCCTCTCTGTTGTTTCCATCTAAATTTCTCATCTCTCTTCTGTGAGGACATAAATATTTGAGGGCATGATATCAGAGGAGACCTTCAAAAAAGTTTCAGGCAAGAGCCTAAAAGCTTTCAGCCTTCACTTATACTGGTGAAGAGGGAGCAGTTTGAAAGGATGGAACAAACAAGAATAAAAACTGCTAACAACTAATGGGGCTGGACCACAGATGCTGGAAAGACCTTTCTGAAGCCTGACTCCTCTCCCTGCAAGGACGATCTACCACCAACCCAGCCCCTCCTGGCCATGCCCCACACCACAGCTTTCACCCAACCCAGCTGCTGGTTCCGGCTGCAAAGCCCTGAGCTGCTCCGCCTTGTACCTGGTGCAACTCAAGGTTTTCAGTCTGCCACGAAAGTTATCTGTGATTCCCCCTTTTCTGTTAACCCTTTCTTACCTGTCCACACTCTATAGTCATTGGCACCAACTGTGCTTACAAACCACCGCACAAATAATTTTGACTTCATATTGCATTTCCTATAACTTACCATTATTTACTGGCAAAGGAAACAATAAACTATGATGGAAACCACATTTGCAGTTACTTTTAAGCACAGAATATAAGTTTTACCAATGGAAATTGTTCACAGATAAGATGGATACATTCTCTGTGCCTTTCAATTCACTAAGTCATCCTGGGAAACACAAAAGGTTGTAAAGCAGACACTTATTTCTTTCTTTCATCCACCTATTTTGGTCTCTTCTAATAGTCAAAAGAGAAAGCGCATTTAAGAGATGATTCCTCCCCCCTTAAAGCAATTGTCCAAGGTAGAACAGAAATCACGCCTTGGAAGTTCCCACCCCGCTCTCTCCAAGTGTTGTCTGGAGAAGCTCCAGTGAATTGCGCCATAAACACTTTAAATTAAGCGAGATGAGCAATGTCCAGAGCAGCCAACTGTTGCTGAGGTTTTAAATAGCAGCGAGCCCACAGGCAGGATTTGAAGGCAGTTAATAGAGATCTTGTTTTTTGGGGAGGAAATTGTTCTATGAGAGCAGAAAAGCACTTGACTGTAAGTCTGGCAAACAAGTGGAATTTCACATGCTGGCTGGAGATGGAAAATAACTCCAAGTGCTTCATTGGAGAAGTTTGGTAGGGCTGTGTTGTGGAGGACTTCAGCAATAGAAGAGAATAATGCGAGAGAGAAACAATGGCATATCCTGACCTGGGAAGGGTTTCAGATTAAAATGAAAGCCTGGATAAACAGGAGTGATGGCGATACATTGAGCAGGTACTAGAGGAGAAAAATAAAAGCTGGCATGTCATCGACTGGTGACAACACATCTGGAGTAGTGTGTACCACTTCTGACCTCCTCAGACAAAGAAAATCTCAGACACACTGGAGTGAGTCTAGTGAAGGAATCACAAAAATGGTTAAGGACTTGGAGAATCTGATCCATGAGGAAAGACTGAGAGAACTGCTATTATTTAGACTGGAGAAGTCTCAAGAGGATCTTAGTAATGAGTGAAAATAGTGAATGGGATGGTGCAAAAAAGCTGTAGCCTGACTCTTCTCAGTGGCATTCAATGAGCAGACAGAAGGCAAAAGACACAGAAACCCAGCAGCTCCATTTAAAGATATGACTTTATATATTTATAGATATAAATAAGGCATTTACTTTTTCAGTGAGGGTAAAAAACACTGGCAGATGTATCCTGAAGTGTGTCCATCCTGGGAGTTATTCAAAATTTGACAGGACACAGTCCTGAGCAACTGCTGTAGTAGCTGACCCTGCTTTGGGCTGGTCTAGACCTGCCAAGGTCAGCCTCATGGATCTGTAGCAAAACCATTGATTCCATTCTCCACAGAGAAACTGATCTGGTCCAACACAGACTGGTGCTGTGGTACTCCTTGTTCATCTCCTTGGGGACTGTTTTTGGGGTTTGGTTGGGTTTTTTTCTTTTTTTTTTTTAAGTACAGCCACCTGTCAAAAGTGGTCTCTTAAGCACCAGCACCTATTTTTAGGTAATGGTGGCTCATTTAAAAAGCCTACCTTTACTAAGTTACCACAGCTGGGTTTTCTCTGAGCTGAAATGCTCATAAAGTTCACTGAGTAAACAGAGTCAGTATCATCTGTGCAAGAGACAAAATGGGCAAGAAAACAGAGATTCCTGCCTTCCCTGCAAAGGACTGCACTTCGGTGGAGAGGCAAGTAGGTTTGAAATGCGTTTCCTCCGCTACTCTGGAATAGTTCTCCCAAACTCACAGACCAAGCAAACCCCACACCTCAGCACACCGGGGTGGGGGGTGTGCAGGCCACAGCTGTGTGCAGGGAAGGATTTGGGCACGTGGCACCTGGCACAGGGTGCCAATGTTTGTCCGCAGAGCAATCAGGGGTGCACGTTCCATACATCCTGTTCTACCCACACTTATCACATCCTTGCTGATTCATCTCTTCCCTAAGCAGACTGTTTCCTCTCTCCCCACCTGAGATTCCTCTCACACTGAATCCCTCCCTGCTCCCATCACTCTCCTGCCTGTCTGGGTCCTGTCTGTTCCTGCTATCTCCTTCTCTGAGATGATATGACCACAACACAATGAGCTTAAAGCATTTTTTAGCTGAAGGTTAAGCCAGAAATCTTACAAAGATACACCTGTCTTGCATAATGTCTCCTGTCTTTCCTGCACAGCAATGTGGAGAGAATAACTTCTTACTATTTCGGTCTCCTTGCTATCGTATAAAGCATGGGTATGAAAAATAAAGCTATGCTTTATTAGTTACAAGTCAATAAATTAATCAAGAAGATATTCTATCAAAATGGGTTTATTAAAAGAAAAAACCTCACAGAATATGCTAGATGCTGAGGCACTGAATTATTGAATTGTACTGACTCACATATTTCGGTAGAAGTTTAAGGTTGAACAAAATGTTAATTGACATAACGCCTCTTATTTTGGAAAAAGCTGAATTCAGTGCATTTGAAACGTTCTGCTGCATGAGTTCAAAATTTCAATACAGTTTTTGAACTAGCATGTTCAAATGACAATAACAATTGTTTCAGAATAGAAAACCATAGTAATTTCATTTTTTTTTCCATGTGGAATTTGGGACTCCTGTCAGTTTAGAACTGAAATTACAACAGGTTAACTTTTGTCATTGGACATTAAATTAAACTTCTGTTTTTCAGTTCATTTTAATACACATACCAAGGACTTCACCATAAGGAGTGGTTTTCTAATTGTTTTTCTGTATTTAGGTGTTCTTCCAGACACATAGGAAAAGAAGTCTGATGATCTGTCTTTAATCCCTAACAGATAATTGTCATAGACCGTGGCACAGACAAATCTCTGCCCTCGGAATTTGCAAAAGTGATCAGCAGCTGTTTCAGGTCATGACTGATGGGAGCTGGCAAAGCTTTGTGGGAAAATGGCAAAACGCTGACATGTACACGTCCAGCTCGAGTGTCACAGACTTTTCACATAAGGAATAGTCAGGTCCCCCTAAACAACCTTTACAAGATGAGGGAGGGGTGATGGGGGCAGGGAGTGGTGAGATCTCATTTGTCTTCAATAGTTAAGAAATGAGTTCTCAACAACTAAATACTTCCTCATCATGAGACAGAATTTTTCTCTGTGCATTGGATGTCTGCCTCAATCATTTCTTGACCCAACACCCTTCCACGAGTGCAATACGTATAATTTAAACCTATTTATAAATTCAACTTCTTGGAAGAGATGTTTTTCTAAAGATTAACAGGAAACTGTTAGAACCCAGCAGAAATACCAGATACAGCTACCACATAAAACCTTCTCATAAAAGGCAAACAAACGTCTTCCAAATACCACATGTATTAGTTTTCTTTCCTATGCAGGGTGGCAAACGACACAGGGATAGCTATTTCTCCCGTTTCAGAACACGTCCTTTTGCCATGTGGGGGTGCCGGGGGGACGGCAGGGGAAGAAGACGTCCTTCGTGCCTCCCCCCGCGAAGGATGCTCTGATGCTCGCAGAAAAAGCAGCTCAGTTGCGGGCTGTCCCTTCGCGAGGTGAACGACTTTGGGCGATCACAGAGCTCGCCCGCCCTTCTCCTCGAGGCTCCCGCAGCCAGCGCGACGCGTCCAACCCCGCCAGGCACCGCCGTGACCCGGGGAGCGCAAGAGGGGACAAGGGAAGGGATCCCCGCGGCGGGGCTCACCATGCGAGATGCTGTGGAGCAAGGCGACGGCCAACATCCACATGCCCCCGCCGCTCCCCCGCTCCCCGCTCCGGGCTCGCCCTCGCCTGGCTCGGCTGGTGGCTGCTCGGAGCCTGCGGGGCCGCTCGTCCGCCCAGCGAGCGNCCTCCTCCTCTTCCTCCTCCTCTTGCTCCCGCCGCTCCCGCTCCTCACACGGCTCCCCTCGACCCGGCGGCAGGCGGGCGGGCGGGTGGGCACATCTTCCTGCCTCGCCTGCTTCTTGCCTGGCTCTGCTTCGCCTGCTCGCCTCGCTCTCCGGCAGCTCGGAGCGCACTGAGCCCGCCGCTCACCTCCCCTGCCTCCCGGCGCGGCGGAGGGACCAGCGCTAACCCCAGCCCCCCCCAGTCTTAAAGCAGCACCAGGCCCGCACCATGGAAAAAC
>VZRR01010831.1:73734-129671 GCA_013398015.1 Oreocharis arfaki | reverse complement strand
GGAGGCGCCCGCAGGGCGGCGGGGGCAGGGCCACAGGTGACAAAATCCTCCGGCGCGGCCACACCAGCATCCCCGGCAGCAGCAGCGGCGGCCGGCCCCGAGCCGCGGCGAGCCGGCTCCTCGCACGCCTCCTCCTCCTCTTCCTCCTCCTCTTGCTCCCGCCGCTCCCGCTCCTCACACGGCTCCCCTCGACCCGGCGGCAGGCGGGCGGGCGGGGGGGCACCTCTTTCTGCCCCGCCCGCCTCTTNCCTGCTTCTTGCCTGGCTCTGCTTCGCCTGCTCGCCTCGCTCTCCGGCAGCTCGGAGCGCACGGAGCCCGCCGCTCACCTCCCCTGCCTCCAGCGCTAACCCCAGCCCTCCGCAGCCTTAAAGCAGCGCCAGGTCCGCGCAGCGCGGGGGGAAGAGAGACCTAAAGAAACAGGAGCTGTAAGCCGTGCTGCGGTGTGATGATATTGGTCGTCCAGCAGCATAACCTAGGCGGCACTCCGGAAAGACCAGCGGGGAGAATTGTTAGGCTGGATCGTGTGTAAGGCGGTGTTTACCTGTTTCTTAGGACTTTCGATCAGTTATATGAAATTGTACGTAATTTATTCTGGCTATTGACCTTCCTTGCTTGAAACATCCTAGCCGAGTTGCAAGTCTTACAGTGAATGGAATAGCTTGATTTCCCACTCATGTATAAGTCAAAGAGAGGGTGCTGGAGCTCTCTGGAATGAAGTATTTTCTCCCAGACTGGTCACAGCGCTAGTTTAGCTTGAGATCCAAGCCACAGACCTAGACCTGGATCCAACAACTATTTAGCTTATCACCTGCATGGCAAAAGTGAAACATCTCCTTAGGTGCTCACACAGATCAGCAGCAGGTCAAGGTGAAAAGATGTTAAAAATCATTTTCCCTCAAAGGAAAGTGCAATCACACTGACAACAGGGTGGAAACTGGCCTTTAAAGAGGTCACAGACATCTTGGGAACTTCATGATGTGCAGAAGCACGGAATTATCAAAGCTGGAAGAGGCCTTCAAGATCCTCCTGTCCCACCATCAACCCAGCAGCACTGTAAAGAGGCTGTATGAAAGAAAAGCTGACGTGGTTTTATGGGAACCTGAAGAAGGGTCTGTGATAAAGGCATAAAACTCCTCAATAAAGCAACAGCAACAAAAATAAATAATTAAAAAGGATGGACAAGGCAGTACATGAGCACTTGAATTGATGAATCAGACAAAATAGCAGACGCAAAGCTACCAAAGTGTTTAAAATACGGAAATATTTATTCTTTTGGCTTTTTGAAAAGGAAATTATCTTCTGGGTTATATTTTGGGAGGAGACAGGTCTGTACACATACACTCAGATGGCCAGAGGGTAAGGTCTTGCAGTGAGAGAATATCTGCAGTGGAGAACAGACACATGGTGGGGTTATGGGGGGGAAACCACGTCAGACCACGCTCAGGCTGAGTAAAATGCAGCAAGTTCTGGGTACACGAGGTGGGAGGAGGAGGGAGATGGCAGAAGCAAAGTCCAAGGTATGGCTTGGAGCAGCTGTAAGGATGCAGATGTTGGCAGTGACAAGAGGAGGGCAGACCAGGAAGGGGGAGGAGAGGTGTCTGGGCTGAACTTGGGTCTCGGGAATGGGGGAATGGGGGAAAGATGTTTCTCTAAGTGGTTGTTTAGCTGAATATCTTCTTTCTTCTCAATACCCAAATCAGTAATTAAAAGTTTATTGTCATTGGCAATAAATTAATTAAGTATAATTCCCTGAGTTGAGTCATCTTCTGAGAATTATCAGTAGCCCTGCAAGCAAATGCAACCTTTCATAATACCTGCTAAAGAACTGTTGGGAAGAAAAAGAAAAGGCGGCGGGGGGAAGGGAAATCATCCATTTTTAAATTAAGGCAAACCGCAGAAACACTGAATTAATTATTTGTCAGATTCTAAACATGGGCGTGGCTTCCTCTCACTTGTTACATAAATTAAATAAATGAAAATATCAGCAAGAATTCTGTAGAACTGTGCCATTTTCTTTATTATAGGATGGATAGCAGGGGTTTTGTGCCCAGAAATGTTTTCCTTGGTACATTACCTACACTCTCCTCAAATAGAAATAATGATCAGTCGTGAAACAAATATTCTCTTGTTGATTTGAAATTATCTATATGGTTTCTTAAACCAGCAGAGGGGAAAAAAAGATGGTTTTATTGTTGGTTGTTGTATTAAGTAATTTTGCTGTTGGCTTCCGGATTCACAGAACCACAGAGTGAGCTGAGCTGGAAGGCACCCATCAGGATCCCCAAGTCCAGCTCCTGGCCCTGCACGGGACACCCCAAAAATCCCACCCTGTGCCTGAGAGCGCTGTCTGACTGGGAAATTCTACTGCAAAAGCTTTCATGAGGACCAGTAGTGAATGTTTGGGAATATATCAATGCTAAAACAGAATATTTATGCAGATGATTTCTTTTTTTAATGATATGAGCAATGTGATCCAGAGTCCTGCTCATCACTCGCCTTAGAGCTGCTTCTCCTCCCTCCCCAGAACCCTTGACAACCTTCTGTGCACTGTTCTTCCACAGCACCCCTGTAAGTTTGGACTGTGTTGTTATTCCTGTGCCAAAGAGGAACTGAAGCCCGGGGAAGCCAAGAGCTAATCCACCAAGGGATCCAGGCACTGAAATTGTCCATGTTGCAAAAGCCAAGTTTTAAGTGGTCTCATAATTTTGGAACTCACGACCTCGTGTAGTACCCAGCATCCTGGTGGTTCATACAGAAGCGTTAGGCACTGCAAGATGGGATTCAAAGGAAATAAGTGGAGAGTCACGTTGGGAAACACCTACAGAAAAGTGCCCTGGCACCCATCCTGCAGTGGCACAGAGGCACCGATGGGCTGGGTTCTCTCAGGAGAGGCAGAGGAGGAGACAACTGAGCCCTGCACTCATTCTACAACCAGCACAGAGAGCTGGGTTCAAATTATTGCCTGACAAATATTAAAGAATTGATTGATCCCAGTTATCCTGTCTTGGGGTAGTTCACTTGCCTTGGAGACTTAACACCCTGCTCCTGCTTTTTCCCAAAGTGTTCTTTTTCCATGCTTTCTTCACGCAGACCAGCTGTGGCTTAGAGGATGCCACATGATGCCACATTAACCTCATCTTCTCTGAGGCAAAAAGAGTTGGAGTCCTTCTCTAAAGCAAGCAGGAATGCACTGGATTATGGATCCCACACTTTCAAAGCCTGTGCTCTTGGGGTTTGAGTGTGGGGTGACAAATGGGGGCAACAGGGGAACACTTCTTCTTCTCCATTTCCACGGTCCTGTTGGCAGAAGTGCAGCAGACCAGCATGTGCTGGGGAGCCAGACGAGGTTTTCATGCCTCCAGCACCCTCCAAATATCAGCATCTTCCTGCCAGGAGGCAGCTCTGGAGATAGTCCTACAGTGATACTCTGCTGCTGGAAGGTTTTCTGCACAAAACCCCAGAGCAATGGGCATAATAACCTGAGAATTTATGGAGACTCTTCCATACTCTCTGATTTTCTAACCGTAATTTTCGACTTCTAATTCACGAAAGCCTCCTTGCAGTTTGTTCTCAAGCCCTTCTGTCGTCTGCCTAGCACTTTCTTTTTTTCTACAAGTATCCATGTCATTAAAAATGCAAGTACAACTATATATATCTCTCTAATACTATATATATTGTTATGGAGATCGTTCTAAGAGATAACATTATGAAGGATCTTATGAAAGATCTTATCTTCATGTGAAAGCTTTATTAATACCTTACCAGAGGTAACTGGGGATCAGCTTTGCCCTCTGTAATTAGCTGAAATTACCTCGACCTTCTCTCTGAGCTGGATGAACAACATGCAGAGTTGTTATCTCAGTTATTCTTCCAAATCTGTTCACGTTAAAGAATAAAATGTGAGGAGTGGAGAGGAGGGAAAGAGAGAATAGAGAAGGAAGGACAGTCTATACCCAGCTAACTCCTCTCAGCAGCTGGTTCTGTTGTAGTATATTTTAGTCTGTCTACTTACATTTATTCCACAGGATCCATTCTCACGGAGATTTATGCCACAGCTCCTGGGTTAGTTCCTCTTCAAGGGATAGAAGCATCTGAAACCTGTAGGCAGATGGAACAAAACCTATTTCAGTAGGTGAGCGAGGCCCCTTCCCATCTCAGAATGGCCATATTTCTAGCAAGTATGTTCATGCTTGTGCCCAAACCATTTTTTCCCCTCTTCCCAGGACATCTGGGTCTAGCTCAATGTGTCTGAGCACGTGACAGATCATGCCAGGGTTTCTCTTCCCACCCAGACCAGCTGAAGTTCCAAACAGTCTCACGCTGAGCCCTGACATCCCACACTAGGGAAAAGAGATAGATGCACAGATAATAAAACACAGTCTTGTCAACAACTTTTAACTAAGCATGAGAAAGGAGCAGGTGTAAATTTAGAAAGACCCTAGCTACAGACTCGAGCAGCAAGTGGCAGGTGCACACTCTCAATCAGGGATGCTGATATAATTTCTGCCAAACCTTCCAGTTGTTTTCCTCAGTCTTCATCAGGCAGAGGATCAGCAAGCTGGCATTTATCCAAGCCCCAGCCTCACTAAAGTTCCACCCAAACTGCTCATCCCAGGTATCAGAGCTGGATTAGGTAAATGTCAAAGTCAGGTGTTCTAAGTGAGCTTAGGGTAGCACGGCCTGGGCTTTTATTTTCTCTCACCCTCTCAGCTGCACTTTAAACACACGGAGTGGAGGGGTCACTTCAGACCTGTGAATTCTCTCCTCAGGACAGGTGAGGAACTGCACAGTATCACTCTTGTATGTGATTTTTGGTACCACTTCCTAAATAATTTTTTTTTTAAAAAACTGGGTTGCATCAGCTCTATGAAACCGGGCCAAGAAATCTAAAAAAACCACCAAGGCCAAATAAAAATCTCCCCCTATTCATCTCTACCTGACCTCTGCTTTTATACAGAGCTCAGCTTCAGGCTTTACCCAAGCCAAAATCAAAATGACCAGTGTCTTTCAGTGTCTATCACTGACATAGGAAGGTTTTCTCAGGGCAGGCAGCACTAGAATTTTTGTCACATGGAACTGCTGCTGAGGTGCTGTTACTGCCATAAATTAAAAGGCAAAGTTGTCTTTCTGAGTATGCCTCAGCTCTACTTCCCTTTATTGTCCCAGAGAACTCCTGAGGTTTTTAGAGCTGTGTCTTACCACAGCTCACCCGTGGAGAGGAGGAAGAAAGACTCAGAAATAGGGCAAGACATTTTGGACAGGAAACAGCTTCTTGAGCAGATGTTTAAATAATGCTTCCTAAAAAAAGCAGGCCTCATTCTCTTGAAATAAACCACTATCTGAATCAACTAAAAGCAGATCTAGAGTGTTTTTAGTGCTTCCCAGCAACTGCAAACAGTAGGAGGTACCAATAAGGAACCAGCACGACTGAACTCATTTCCTTTGACATGGCAATAACCCCAAATAAATCTGCTTTGTCTTCAAAGAGGCAAAGCTCAAGACAGCACTGCATTTGGGGAACCTTTCACTGGGGTCAGCTGTTTCCTGTCCCAGTGTCATACTGAAAAAATCACCCTGTGAAAACTTCCCTTGGCAATAAGTCAGTGATGAACTCTTGGTGGATTTGTCACTGACTCACGAATCAGCTCTGCCCTTATTAATTGTTTTTTTACAGTGATGCTGTTAGTTTTTCAGGGGAATACAAAGGATTTTGGATTACATAAAAGATGTTTCTCCACTGGACAAATTTCTCCACACTTCTTCTCAGACAAATTGCTTTCTGCCTTCTCTTTTAGCTCCATCTCCCCTCACCACCCTGGCACTGCCTTGTACCTGAGAGGTCTGTGACAAGTCAGGGTCATTTTCTCTCAGCTCAGTGGCTTCAGAAGTAAACTGCTCATAGACAGGCATCTCAAACTGATTGGCAAAGAACCCAAGTGTTCAAAAACAGAAGCACGCACACACGAACCACAACGGAAAACAAAGCCGTGGGTCAACATCAGATGAATGCTCTCTGTAGGTGACCAGCCAAAATATCTCTGGCAGGAGGCCAGTCAGGGGATAGCTGACTTATAATGGTCATTAAACGACCTTTTCATCGTGTTTGATTGCGCCTGGACATGCCCAGGCAGGAAAGCACCTCCTGGCATGGCTTTGCCATCTGCCACCCTGTGATGGATGTGAGACCTCGCCCCTTGGTTCCTGTGCTGTAACTGCAATTTCACCCCCCCGAGGAGTGTTTGAGCACCTCAGCCCAAAGCTATTTGCTAACAAGAAAAAGGGGTCTGACTACCAAATAGAACCACTCGAGGGGCTGGAACTGGTAGCCCTCAGCCATGTTTTTTGTATCTCTGTGCCGCAGTGACTCCCCTTGCAGAGCTGAAGGAGAAGAACTTCATTCCTAGCAAAGCAGTGAAGCTCTCCTGAAAGGCCACGGGATGCAGGACATGGCACAGGCTGGCACACACAGGAGAGAGGAAAGAGGGAAGGAAGCCTGCTGAGACCGGGTGATTGCTCAGGCAGGCAAGGCTCGCTAGTGAACACACCATGAATGTGCTTGATTTTCAGATTTCTGTGGACTCAGGGAAAGGTTTCTTGGGGGAATTTGCAGCCTTCGCTTCTGAGAAGCAACGAAGATGAAATCCATGATCAATAACTCTGGAATTTCATAGAACAACATAAAAATTTATGCACAAAACACAGCAATTTCATGAAGTTCACCCCAGAACACGGAACCTGCTCCTCAAAAAGTACGAACACAGACTTTCCCTTGAAGTACAGGGTGGATTTCTTTGGCTTTACCTTATCCGAGGTGAAGACAAAGCAAAAGCGGATACAGGGATGACACAAACCTGTAGCACACATAAAAGGAGAATTTTCACCACGTAACAGGCTCCAGCCTTGCCAAAGCAGCCCTGATTCCAACAGCAGGCACGGCCACAAGGATGCAGCCCCTGAGCCTCCTGCTGTGCAGAACTGTGCAGCACCGCAGCAGCGGAAGTTTGGGCCTGTGACACAGGCACAAAAATTGTTAATAAGTAATTACATTAAAGAAGTGGGGTTAGTTATCTCAACCGATGTGGTTTCTTGGCTGCAAGAGGCCTGTGGGGTTCTTTTTGTTATTTCTCAGAACTGATGGAAGGTCTTTTTCCCCGACCTAATGAGGCAAAACTAGGTCTTCATCTCTGCTGCTTTCGGATGGCTCAGATTTGTGGGTGCCCAGATCAAGACCCACAGTAGAAACATTATTTCAAAGCATCATCCAAGACAGAAATTTACCTCAGCAATAATGTCCGTGGGGAGGGACAGCTATTTCTTGTTTCTGTTGCCTAACTGGAGAAAAACAGATTGTTAACCCTCCCAGAGTTTCTGGTTCACCAACACTGCCTTTGCAGCATGCATTCATTGCTCCAGGTAGAAAGTAATACCTTAAACATGTATTGGTTAATAAATCAACTTCAGATTTTAATATTAATCATCCCTTTGAAACTGAATCTCAACAAATATCACAGTTAGTGTTGCTTTTCTAACATTTTAATGGGTCATTAACTAAAACCAGCCATTACCTTCTGCTGTTACAGTTTCCATAAGGATTTATTAAGGCAACTTCATGCATTATTAAAAAGAAAGTTCGTGGCTCCGGTGTTCTAAAACTTTGTCTCCCTCAGGCTTCCACTGATTGCTTCAAAGGTACAAACATTTGCCAAACATATAATTGTGTCACTCAGTTCAGTTCAATCCTTTAAAACAATATTCCTTGCTCTTAAAATTCCTTTTTCCCCTGTTCTTCCTTTTCAAGGAGAAAGTGGCCGTGTATGCAATAAATGTGAATGTGTGGCATTATACAAAGCTTTGTTGGGTTTGTAGCTGCTAAATCAAAAGGGGATGGACGTGGAATATCAAAAAACAAGAGCAAGTTTAGGAAGTTGGGTCTGTCAATATGGCTAAAACCACTAAGGGGAAACTCTTCCTCTCACAATGTGTTATTAAACCACGAAAATCATTGCCCCTAGAAATCAAGAGTTCACCATAGAGTTCAAACTTCATACCGAACTCAGGAACTCTAAGCCTCGTTCTCTCATAATTGAAGATAGTCTTGAACCCTGGAGCATGAGGCTGAGAATTGCCTTAATGACTTCCTGAGGTGATTAATTCCACAGCCTGACTAACATTTGCAATTATTAGCAGTCAGAGTGTCATACTTGGGTTGAAAATTTTGTATTTGCACCTTACACTGTCTTCCAATAGACCACGGACAAAATCAAGGTCGCTCCAGTCTGAGTGGGCTCCTTTACACCTATATTTTCTTGACTTTGTCTCTCTTTTTTTCTTATTTTTTTTCCACTGGAGAGAGTTCTGAAAACAGGAGTTTCACACTTACAGCTCATCACATTCCTAGTGTTCTACCAGGAATTTAAAATACTGACAGTTTCCATGTGGTGCTATGAAAGAAAAAAAAAAAAACAACATTTTCCCTCCAGCCTGTGAAATCAGACTCAGGTTCACAATCAGCTCTGTGCCTCTCTATTCCATGCTCTGGAGCACAATTGCTTTGAATTATTCTGCACCCTGAAAATAATGTGCCAAGTTGCAGGAAAGATAGGGAAAGGACGAGAGATTTTGCCTCACCTCAGTGCAAGAGCTGAGCTTTCGTGGCTGAAATTCAATTTCCACAGAATTTCACTGATTGCCCAGTGTTGGACAGTGCATAGGGGCAGGCTGTTGGCCTCAGGAAGTGTTGAACATTCAGCTTCCCTCAATAATATACACCTAAAAATTTTATTGCCACCAAAAAGGAGGGCAGATTTTATTCCCAGTTTATGTCCATCCAAAGAAATCAAGCCATCAAACCAGAGTTGCTTAAAAAAACCCCAAAACTGATTTGCAGGCTGGTGAGGATTTGTAACCTGGTACGAAATGGTTCAATCCTATATTGTTATCTGTGGATAAGCTGATAATATTTATGAATGCCTATTTTTCTCCAAATGGCCTGGATTTATTTCACCTCTGCAAGGCAATGCTGCAGAGATTCGTCTGCAAGTACTGCAGAGATAATGTCTTAATTTATACCTCTTGGGGGAAAACAGAGAAACACCAGGCTCGTGAAAGAGATCTGATGATAAAACTCCATGACTTCATTCTTTTTTTTAAGAAATCATCTGTGAAATGCTCTTGTATATTAAAAAAACCCTTCAGTGCTATCCCTGAAACACCTGTTTCCACAGGGTTCCTATGGCTGTGGAGAGATTCATGAAAAACCTCTTTCTGTGCCTGATTAGTTCCAGCATCTATTGGAAGAAGTGCACTGCTTTTTTTGTAATTAGCAACTGCTAGTTAACAGAATAGCTGCTTGCTCTCAAATTGTGCTGTACCTTTGGAAACCAAGAATTCATCTGCAAGGAAGTGAAAGTAGGATGTATGTGGCTGCTAAACTTACATGCACCTGCTTTTACATAAGCCAGTGTGTTTCCAGTGATGAAAATCACAGTCTTTCAGATCCAAATGAATCGTTTAAATTAGCAAGACTCGTGTTCCATCGTTAGAAATACCTTCCAGCCTCACAAGATACAGGGATTTTTTTCTCAGCAGAGGTGTCTGAAAACACGAGCATCAGACCACTTTTTAAAAAGAGGAAATTTGCCATCCAATACATTGTGGAAATAAAAGAAAATTGCCTCTGAATGCATTTTCCTGTGTGAAATAATGTCCCACAAAAGACGCAGGAAAAGGAGCCGAGATTCAGAACATAAAACAGTCCTCAAGTGAACATTTCAGTACCAAAGGTAGGTCACTGAAACCAACTGCATTACATCAAAACTCTCTAAGTAAAAAAAAAAAAAAACCAAAAAATAAAAAACCAAAACCACACAAACAAAAAATCCTCCTTTCCATTTCCAACCAGAATCCTGAATCTGGAGGCATCTCCTTCTTCCCAGCCAGCAAACGATCAGACACCACTTTTCCTGCTCCCCAAGCCCTTTTCATTACTGTGTGATACCACGTGGCTGTATTCTTGCTCTCGTGATTTCCTATCTGTGGAAGGAAAACTGTCCTGCAGGACTGATGGAAATCATCCTCAACCTGTTCTCAGGTCCTCACTCTGTCGCTATCCCTGGATGATGTCGTGATAATGTCATTTATTGGTCACTAAAGGGATGGTCTATAACTTTTGCTAAATTTTTTCCTAAGCATTCCCTTGCCTTTCCGAAACTCCCTGATCAACTTTATTTCCTGTGCCTACCAACCCTTCTCTGCCTGAAGCATGCTGTGTGCTCTCTGCAACTGAGAACATATATATATATTTATTTATTTATTTGTATTTTTCTCTACTAAGCCAAGAACAGCATGGGCCCGCTTCTTAATTAAGGTTCAAACAATACAATAAATGATTACAGGAACTCACCTATACATACATGGCTTTGAATTATGCTGGTAATGGCAAAAAACAAATGGGAATGAGTGATCAATAGGAAACTCAGCTCCTCTACACTCACCTATACAAATACGGGTTTGTTTTATGCTGGTAATGGCAAAAAACAAATGGGAATGAGTGATCAATAGGAAACCCAGCTCTTGTACGTTACTTTTCAGTACATATCTCTTTGAGTAACTTAAATCAAAGGAGTAGAAAGGAAGGTGGAGGATTAGGAAAAATCACAAGGCTAAATCATAGCAATACCAAACTATCATTCAGAGATTCACTGCTCGCTGGGTAAATAAGAACACTAAATCACGTGTGTCTGTGTGCCTAAGGTTTAAAAAAAACAGTTCAATTAGCAAAATCACTGCCCCTTCTCAAATGGTGAGGATGTTGGCAGGGGTATTGTGCTTTTATGCATTATCCAAGCTATATTCACACATTAGAGACCTAATTATAAACAGTGGCCCAATATCACAGTAACTAATCATTTTCTCCCCTAATTTATCTACAGTCCAAGGGGAAAAGCCCATCTCCTTGGCCACATGCAGACAGTTGTGTGTCAATTCGTCCCGTCCTCTGATCTGGCCAGGTGTGAGTGAGCTCCAGCCCAAAAGCCATAGAACCTCATTAGTGATGGGTAGGTCTTATCACCGTGGGCTAATTAGTGCACTAACAAGGCCAGCTTTGGGTTTGGATGAAGTTAGGGCTGTCTGTGTCAGAGCAGAGGTGTGAGAAACATCATCAATGCTGCCAGGACTTGTCAAGCTTGTTGCTGGAATTGGTTCTTTACATAAAAAAACGGCACCTTAAAACCAGAAGCTTCACAGAAAACATTAAATTATTACAAAATTCTAAAGAGGTTTGGGTTGTAGAGCATACTCAGCCTGGGCTGCTTTAGGATAGTTTGATTTTTTTGTTTTTAATTTTTGATCGCAGTGCCAACAGTTTGACGGAGATGATCCTTCCCCTCTGCTCGGGTTGCATACAGACATGGTCCAGGTCTGAGCTCTCTGTTGAAAGAGACATGGGCCCACAGAAAGACCCCAGCAAGGGGCCTTGAAGACAATTAATGGACTGAAAAAT
Source organism: Oreocharis arfaki (assembly GCA_013398015.1). Lineage (NCBI taxonomy): Eukaryota > Metazoa > Chordata > Aves > Passeriformes > Paramythiidae > Oreocharis > Oreocharis arfaki. The sequence continues at coordinate 118,168 of VZRR01010831.1, read as the reverse complement.
ATGAAGAAAGGCTGAGAGAGCTGGGACTCTCTAGCCTGGAGGAGAGAAGATTCAAGGGGAACCCTTACCAGTGTGTAAAAGCAGCTGACAGGAGGGGTAATGAAGATGCTGTGACCTCAGTGCTGCCCAGTGAAAGTGCAAGAGGAAATGGACACAGGCTGAAATACATGAAATTCCACTTAAACATAAGAATTTAATATTTTTATTGTAATTGTAATCAAATACTGGGAGCTGTTTTCCCAGAGAAGCTGTTGGGTATTCCATCCTTGGAGATAAAAGAAACTTGTCTGGACATGGTCCTGAGGAAATCCGCAGTAGTTGACCCTGCTTTGAGCAGAGGGCCTGGACTCAATCTCAAGAGCTCCTTTCTAGCCTCAACTATTCCCTGATTCTGCAATTTCTTCAAAATCAAAATGGTTAAAGTAAAATAAAAATAATTTTTAGAAAGAATTCAGTCATTAGAGAAAAACAATCAGCACCAGAAGACAATCCATTCTCTGCCAGGACAGGAATGCGGATGGTAACATTAGCTGCACTTTTTTCGCCCAGTTTATCCAGCTCTCACTTCAACATCCAAAATTAGGTGGGATGAATTCCAGTGTTCTCCACCAAATCATAATCAGCACCACGCTAACGAGGTAACATTGCCCTGGCACCCCAATTACCTCACGGCTGCCTCTGACACAGGGGTTTGCCCAGTGTCTGTTCTGAGGGGTTTGCTCTGGTTGAGCCCAGCCAGGAGCTGATTTTCATCCTGCAGATCCCCACAGCAGAAGCTGGGGTAGAAGAGGGGTGCTCCTGCCTCGGTGATATTTCAGTGCGAGGTATGAAATGCTCAGCGCCAAAAAAATCCCCCCCTGATGCCAGATCTGCAGCTCAGCCTGGTGTTTGAGCACTCGGTGTTCTGAAGAGAGAGAAACAGATCCTTGGAGAGATCTCACCTTGCGAGAGTCTTCACAACAAAATCCTGACTTGACTGTGAGGGGAAAATAGAGGATCACGTTATCCCCCAGCACGATGAATCACACGGAGCAAAATCTGCGGCAGCCAGAACAGCTCCTCGTGCTTGCATAATCGTATTAAACATTTTCATTCATTTCTGCTTGTTAAAGTAATATGATGACTTCCTCTAGTTTCAAACATGGCAATGAAAGGAAGCTTTACTTTCCTCAGCCTGCTGTGCTGCTTCACTGCCAAAGGCAACAGCTTTTTAATCCAAAGTAAGAGTTACAAGATGAAACACATTTACCAGCTCGGGAGGAAAAGGAAAAAAAAAAAAAAAGAAAGAAATGAAAAAGGGAAATGGGCCCCTCTCACCTGCCCATGTATAGCCGTGTGAGCTAAATTAAAAACATACATTGTCAGCTGGAAACTCATTTGCGTGAAGGACGGCTGGCAGGTTTTTGAGAGCGTGTGGGGAGAGCAGGGCTGCAGAGAAGTGTCCCTGTCCCTTCCCCTGGCCTGAGCAGCAGGGCAGGAGTGAGAGCTGAGGAGCAATTGCACTGCCAGGCTCAGGCAGCTCTGATGAAGGCAAGCCCCAGGATTCAAAGCACAGCGTGTGGAGGAGAGAATCCGCTTTGGAGTCCATTTCTAACGCGGAGCAGGACAGAACCAGGTGTGGAACAGAAGCCTGTGGCTCTCCCTCGGGGACTTGCTGCACAAAGAAGGAGATGCCGATTTTGAAACCCAAAGATTGAAACGTGGCAGTCATGAAAGTGCAGACACCTTCTCCTCCAGTCCCCTCAGTGCTCTCACATTTCAACACACAGAGAAATGTAGCAGCAGTTTGCTCCCCACTGCTGCCTGCTTTACCTGGAGCACACAGCTCTGTGTTGGGAGTGCTGAGGAATTAAAAGGGAATTGACAATGATCAATTATGCCTGAGTTCAGTACCACCAAAATTAAAGAGATTTTTACCCAGTAACTTCAATGGAAGCAGAACTACTGCCTGACTAACAGTGCTCTAGGACTTATTCCTTTACCATCAACTGTGAACAATATTTTAAAAGACTTGAGTCATAATTACGGTTTTTAATTCATCTCGCCAGCTCAGTCTCGCTGGTGACACAACAATTTCATCCTGTCTCTCCTCACCACTGTGGCAGCACCTGCACCTGCCTCTTGTCTGAGTCTCTTGTGCAAACAGAACTTGCAGAACTGTTTTTAGACTGTAAAAGGCAGGTTGGTCATTCTCTCAGAAGGCACTGTAGTTATTTTTATTTAATCAAACAGGCAGCCTCCACCTTTCTGGATTTAACTACGGACATGAGCAAGAGCTGTTTCTCCCTTTGTAGAGACTGCCAATGCATTTTCTGATGCCTTCAGCAGCCTGCAGGAATGGGGAGCCTTGCAGGATCTGGCACTGGTTATTCCTGTATCCTGCTCATGCTTCCAGCACATTGTCATGCCTGCATTTCCTACAGCTCCTGTTTCTTACAGATGTCTGGCAAGGCTCTGCACAGGTTACTTATCCTCTCTCTGATAACTATCCTTCACTAGTTTTATCTTTAGTAGTTTCCCTCTTGCCCTCCCCTCCTTTTTTTTTTGTTTTATTCTCTCAGAATAAAGAAATCAGAACGCATTTTACATATATTAGATGCTTGTCATCCTGAAAGTGTTTTTAGACATAAACTGGGAAACGATTATCTCAATTTTTCTGTATTTCAGCTAATTACTGTCCCCTTGCACGTGCTGTTCAGACTGTCAATTTGAATTGTGTTTTCTATTTGCAAGGCCAGCACAGCAAGAGGAGCAAACTCATAGTTGTAGGGTATATTTAGTGGACAAGTAGAAACGCTCAGGTTGATTGAGGATCATTTAAGGAGGTGGGGTTTTTTTTCACGGTGATTTTTCCTTCTTTTTTCCTTTCCCTATAAATGCCAGGCCTTGTCTCAAGCTGTATTGAGCTTGTCTCCAGGATGCATTCCCATCTCTTGTAATTCTCCTCAACTATTTTATTTAGGACTTAAGGGAGCATTGGATTAGAAGACAGGATTGGAGTAGAGAAAAGAATTGTGGTCACACCAGTACTGACTGATGAAAGCTGCCAATAAGGGACCCAAACTAATTTTTTTAGGTTGATTTTTAGCAATGGTTTCTTTAATGCTGAGTAGGAATAAATGTTGGATTGTAGAGAATAGGAATATATCCTGTTAATTTTTATATTCTCTATAAAAAATTATTTACTATTACCATGTACAGAAAAGAAATGCAACGACATTTTTCTCTCAAAACCAATGTGCAGCTCACATTTTCCTCTAGAAATTGAGAACTTCCATTTGATTTTCCAAGGTATTTTAGGAGAGCTGTACATGAAGTATTGTGGAACAGGCAAGTATTACATAGAAATATTGTTGTTAATACTGAGGTGATGCTCATGTAATAGAGGGAGTGAATATGTTGAGAATACAGTCCTGGTGGTCACCAAAAAGGAGCATTTTTTATCTTCATTTTTTTTAGGACTTGGCACAATTACATATTTCTCTGCTAATTCACAGATAAACTTCTCTTTCCCTCCCTGCCATCCACATCATCACCTCTAGGCAGTAGTGGAGCACACCAAGATCAGAGCTGAAAGCTGAAAGCCTTTCTTTCTCCAGCTATCTGCAGAACAACTGCAAAATAACTGCAGACTGCCTTGGAAAGAAGAATGGCAACGCTTCCCCTCTTCCACAATGTGCCCTCCCACACCGTTTCTCTGAATTTCCTCCTAACACAATAAGATGCTCACAGAAAATGCCAGGATTAATTTGTGGGGGGATGGAAAATGTTGTTCTCAGACGTGCAGAGTGGTGGTGGCGTTCAGAACAGTTAAGTACAGCCCTGTTATTAGTGAGGAAAAGCTAAGTTGTGTCTTGCAGCTGCAACTGTTAGAGGATTGATTGCGCAATTAATTACTTTCCAGAAAATTCAAGTCAGTATTTGTGACAGGAATATTTATTGGTAATCACTCAGGACAAAAGCAGCCACCCACAACTGTCCAGCACAGAGAATGCCTGGATTTTTTGACTTGACACTTTATTTTGTGCTGTGGCACAAAGCAAAGCTGAACAGGTTAAAGCCAAAAACATGCACTCCAGCAAACAGATAAAGGAAAAATATCCCTTTTTTTTTTTTTAACCTTAAAATCAACACACCAATTACTGCTAAAGTACTTGGCTATTTTTAACTCTGCATTTTCTCCCTTACTTCTTAGGTTCTTTTCTTTATCTGTATGTTTACCTCAGGTGAGTAAGATTACACAGGTACACAGAGATTTAAAGGGTCTGGGAAATGTTCATAGGTAGGAATGGCAACTAGAGTTCCACTCTTGGTGCCACTCTATGACACAACTTTTGCTGCTTCAGTCTAGAGTGAGCAGGCCATGGCTTGACTTCTGGGGGGTTGCAGCAGCAGTGAGATTTACAGGTCATTAAAAAAATTGATTAAAGATCACATGGTTTGTGTGGACAGTAAAAAACAAACTCAAAGGTGCTTTGTTACTTTGTGGTCTTTTGTAGGCACAAGTGAAAACCCTACAGAAAGGTTTATAATAATAAGTGGGATGTGTGGTCTATCCAAGGACCACCACTCCTATCAGGTTCAAGATCTGACAGAGAGAGCTCCAAAACCAAAAGCAGCAGCGTTTGCAGCTGCAGCTGGTGAAGCAGGGCCTCAAAACGAGGTCTGTGACAGCCCCATATTTCCTCTGACGGGACAACACATGGAACACGGAATTACAGAATCACAGAATCAGAGAATCACAGAATCAGAGAATGGTTGGGGTTGTAAGGAACCTCTGAACATCACCCAGTCCAACTCCCCTGCCAAACCAGGTTTACCTGGAGCTGATTGCACGGGCAAGAGACTCGACAGTCTCTCTGGTTAACCTGTTCCGCTGCTCTGCCACCCTCAAGGCAAAGTTTTCCCACACATTCAGATCAGTCAAACAGACAAAAAGCTTCCTCTGAGATAAACTGCCACTCAAATCACAAAAGATTCCCCATACACATGACAATTCCTATTTAGACTCACCCTTAGCTGCAAAATCAGTCACATCTCTCTGTCAGAGGAGACATTCCAGATACACCCACACCGACGTTCGGAGTTAATCTTGCAGCCACCTTCAAGCCAGACCCAGCAGAACGAGCTCCCCACTCTCCATCAGATCAGAGGTGGAAGGCAGCATTTAGGAGTGAGATTAAGGTTGATCCTGACTATCAAAGCAGGTATTGACAAACACGGTGCTTTTTATCTTCTCCCTCCTGGGACTGCCGTGCATCTGAGGAGCCTGTGAACAGAAGCCAAAATGTGTCTGCCTTGGGAAGACTTTTATTCCTCCAAGGGCCCCAAACAAGGCCAGTGTTTCAAAGAGAGAGTGAGGGCCATCATGCTGAACTAAAAGCTCCAGCTGAGTGTGAGGCTGGGCTCACACACAGGTTCTGTGCTCAGGCACAAGGGAGGGGTTGTAGCACTCACCGAGCTGTGAGTTACAAACTCCGTTTCCAAGAGTGGCAGCGGTGTCAGGCAGTGACACCCCACAATCAGTGGCTGCACTTGGGGCATCTCTCCTTTCAGATGGTCCCATGGAAGCGCTGAAACCACACCTGAATCTCCTGTGGAGACTGTGAAAATCACACAAATGTTCCACTTGATGAAGAGGAAATAATAGTTATTATAAATGGTCCAAGCTGTGCTGCATTCCTCGCAGTGAAGGTGAGTGAGGCTGGATATTTGCTTTTTGGGCAGCCACGAGTGGGAGTGAGTGGCAGATGGGAAGGGCTTTGTGGAAAGCTGCAGTGGAACTGCACGAGCAGCTCATGGTCAGGATTTCAGCTTGGGAAGATTGTACTTGAGCACTGTAAATTGGCATCACTTTACTTACTGGGTGTATTTCAAAAGCCATAATCTGCAACAGCACACAGACAAAAGTCGTGTTATTGCAGCAGAAGAAACAGCAGAAGCAATCACAACTCAGAAAACCTTGCCCCAGCCCCCAGCACTGTTCAGATTTGGGGTTAAAACTGGGAGTGTCTCCCAGCCCTTAAAACGATGATTTAGCTGTGTGTTCTAAATAAAAGATTTCCAATTTTATCTTAATAAATAAATTTTTAAGAAAGAGTAACTACTTATACTGCATCACATTACAGAACAGAAACTTCCAAAAGTTTTATTATCTTTTTTTTTATGGGAAGGATGGTTGACCTAGAAACCTGTTTTGTCGTTCATGCCTCTTTCTAGAGTAGCCTGTTTTTATAGTCTCACCTTTTTTTTTTATTTTTAACAACAGGCTTGCATGAACTAAAATACTGATTCTTTAATGATACTATCTGAAACCAGGCAGAGAATTTTTCACTTCAGATCTAAGAAAAAAAAAACAAACCACAAAACGTGAAGAGATTTGCAAACCAAAACTCCGAGAGAATTTGAAAATTAGCTCACAGTTACATGATAATTTACACTTCCATTTTGATATCATCTGAAAATCTCAATTTTCAAGGTATGGGGATGAGAATAACTGAAGTTTATCTTGTTTTGAATCCCACTGGAGTTCAAGAGTCTGCTTGTATCAGAATTCTGTAAAGCGATGGCAAGGAAAAAATACATGAACTTCAGCAAAACCAGTATTGCTGAGTGCAGTGTTCTGTCCTGTAGCTGCTTGGCAACGTTTAGCATTTTATCTGTACTTTATTTTTTTTAATTTTATAGAAAAACACTGAAAAACATTTTCATCCAAAGGACCTCATTTCACTGAATGCACGTAAAGGAAAGTACGAACCCAAGGTCAGGAAAAAAATGGGCGTTTTTACAAAATAAAGCAGAGCTGTGTTTTGCTGAAAGAGAAAGAGAGTTCAAGGAAAAAAGTCAAGAAAGGCATTATATATTTATTCTGAATACATGGAGAATATTTAGCAATAGGGATGGAAATAGTGATTTTATCAGGGGCAGGAAGACTGCACAGTCTCTCCTCTGTTGCCTGATACAAAAATCCATTCTTGGCACCTTGAATGCCAACACTCACACAAACACACACACATACAAGTAATTGTAAATACCAGGGAGAAATGAAACAAAAGACCAACCAGAAGTGCATTCCATGACAGCAATTAAACATGACAAAGGAGGAGCGGGATAAAAAAAACCCCTCAGAACAAATATGAGGTTAATTAATTTTATTATCAGACTTTTTACGAGAGATTTTTCTACAATCAAAGAAGGGAGCAAATGTTGAAACATGTTTTGAAATTCAGCAGCGACAAAGTCCCCAAATTGTCACAGGGTCAAACATCCTGCACTTTTCACCATGGCAAGATGCATTTCCACCAGAATTCCCCCAGCTGATTTTACTGTAAACTTCTGGAAATCCAGAGGGCTCCGTGAGGAAGTAACTAAATGGAATCACTCTGGCATAAACCTCCAGCAGTTCAGCGGAAGCTCAGACCCAAGAGATGAAAGGTTATGTGTGAAAAACTCTGAGTAACAGGCTGAGCATTCACATGGCAATGCAACCCTCCCCACCCCCAAAATACATATAATATAAAGAATTTGTATGAAAGCTCACCAAGCTACTATGGAAATTTTTAATTTTTTTCTTGATTTTGTTGATAAGCATGTTTTTAACATCCAAGTAATTAATTTGTATCCGGGTGTGACTTCCAAAAAAAAAGTACGTTTTTTATTTTCACAGCACTTAGTGAGGTCCAGTGATTTACTAAACGGCACTCAAATAATCAAAACAACATAAATAAATGATGGAAAAGTTAAAAAAAATATATTTGAGAGTAAAAAAGTGCATTTTCTCAACAAATTCACAACTATACAATTGCAAAAAATCATTGATAGGATTTCAATAAATTGTTGATGTCTGATTTGGTTTTTTGTTGGGTTTTTTTTTCCTGAAAAATAGACGTATTTTCATCTGGCTCAGGCACAGTGTGCAAAACACCAACAATGCATAAACCTGCTGGCAAACCGATAGAGAAATTTATCTCATCTCTATCTTGAGACACCGTGTGCCTGTTTAAGGATAATTTGTTTCTGTCCCAGGGCCCCGAATGCTGTAGTTGTTATTTAAGAGCATTCATTTATGTTATTAATTCCCTTAAATCAAATTTCACAATGGTAGCAAACCCTGAGCTCTCACTGCGTTGTGTGGAATGGTCGTCCTCAAGGATTTAAACTCTCTGTAATTTTTCTGTAGGTTCTAAAAAATAATCATATATGGGACTAATAGCATACATGGCAAGGAGGTCAGTTTACTTTGAATATATATTATGAGATTTTGTCATCATTTTTTCGCTTTGAACCACGAAAAACTCTTCCTCGAGTAGCACGTCTTATATTCCAATTAACTTATTTGTCATTGCCAAGACAACTCTAATTTAGCAACACCCAAATCACTGAATTTCCCATCTTGGCCCTTTTGTTGACCCTGAAACACTCTCAAAAAGCTGCTCAGGGTCGAGTTCTGTCAAAACAACATCTGAGGAGAGAAGCTCTCCAGAGATCCCTGAAGGTCGGTCGCGAAGCTCCGGCAAACAAGGACCCTCGAGATGCCAGGGCACTGAGGAGGCTGCACGAGTCGCCTCAAAGCTGAGCATTAATGTGTTTTTAGGGCTTTTGGAACGTGGCAGCCTCACATCTCAGGAGACAGAAGCTCTCCAGCCTGATATTAATAGGAACAGCACGAGCTGCCCCACCTTCGTTCAGCAGCATCCTGCAGAGAGCCGTCAGCAAACCCTGCTCTGGCCAAGAAAATCAATATATGACAAGTACCGCTTTTCCTGAGTTCCTTTTGGGGCTGTGGAAACAGAAATCTGGTTGATAACCCAGGGCTGCTAATAGTGGATTAAACCCTGCACTCAGTGAGGATACGGGGAAAAAAATCATATTTCCTTCAAGGGCAGCAAAGTTTGGCCAAAGTTGGGTGGCTGAAAATCACGCCCTGCAGTCTGCCCCTGGCTTTCTAGCAGAGCAAATGCATTTCATGTTGTGGTTTGAAAAATCAGTGTATTTTACATTTTTCTGCCTTTATCTAATAGACGATCTTTCTCCTTAGAGGTGATAAACCTTCAAACTCAGATGAGGAAACACTGTGAAAACCAGCAAGAGTTCTTAGGTTCGGGGAAGACAAGAAGAGTTAACCTCTCGAAAATACAGTTTTTAAGTCGGCAACATTTTATCTGAGTTTTCAAAATATCAAAATTTTTCAAATGTCTCTTGGGAAACATTTTTAGGAAAATTTTTCATTCCAAAAACTGCGTGCAAATAACACCAATTAAAATAAATAATTTTTAAAACCTCAAGCAAACAAAACAAAACAAAACACAACAAAACAAAACAAAATAAACCAAAGCAAAACAATACCAAACACACCCAAACTTAGACCAATCCTGATTTCTTCCGGCACCAATTTTTAGCAACAACAGAGATGCAAGAAGAAAAAATTCGACTTCTGACCACAGAACTGAGAGGGAAAGTGCCTTCAAGAGTTGTTAGAAGTCCTCCGAAAAACTAAAAACCAACCCTGGATGACTGTTTGGTTGCCACAAAAATGCCAGAGTTTGTCAGCTGGACACACACAGGGTTTTTTTGCATTTTCCTCATCACTCTTGCCAGTTTTATGGGTGATCTCTCAGTCACCTCATACCACCCAATATGTCTTAGGAGGACTAAGAGAATATTTGTCCTGGTTTTTTTTTTGCTCCTCCTTCCTTCTCTGGGATTTGGCTGCTCCTCGGTTCCATTCATACCAAAGGAAGTGAGTTATTCCCCTGGTTGATTTCCACATGGCAATCAATCAAAATCCACTTGCATTATCAAAATTCAAGCAGGATTGTTCACCTAGCCCAAAAGATTCCTTCTTTTATTTTTCCCCCCCAGGAAACAGATGTTGCTGGGTCCAGCACAATGATGAATTGCAAACTGCCCCAGGAGCAGAGTTTTTATCATTAATGTCTCATGTGCAATGCACAGAGTCAGTGACCTTGGGTCTGCCTTCACTGGGGTCGTTAACGGTGTCAGAACACGTTCACCAAGGTGATCATTTCTTCTAAAGATTGTGACTGGGTGCAGATTCAAATTTTGCCTCCTTTAAAAGGCAAAGGAATTCGTTTATGAGCTGTACAGTAAATTTGTGCTCCCTCCTAAGCATGTTGGGATTCAGAGCATCTTCTCCAGTAGCCTTCCCCCTGCGGACTGGGTGAGAAACTTCAACCTCCAGATGCTCCAAAGAGGCTTGCAAAGAAAGAGAGTCCTCAGAAATTCCCCTGCATCCCTGTGCTCTGTCCCCTGGTGATAGAGCAGCTCCAGAAAAGTCCTTGGTTTGAGTTTCGCTCCCACACCACCTTTGTTTGTTGTAAGGAGTTTTCAGGGAAAGTTCAGGCAGAATAACCTGGATTTTCCCCTCTTCTCATCATGGACGAGCTGAAAGGGAATTGAAATAAGTTTATTAAGAGACTGAATGCTTTTTGCATAAGGAATACAATAACTTTCTTTCTCCCCATCCAAAAAACAAATAGAAAAAGAAAAAAAAATAGAAGCTGTCCTGCAGAACAAGTTTAGAAAATATTTTGGGTGAGGTTGATCCACATCTAGTGAAAATAAGACAATTAGAATGATAAGAAATATTTATAGTGAATGTTTCTTCTAACTTGACTTCTGGAAAAATAACATGTGCTTTGTTCAAGGTGCTAACAAATGAACCTGCTTAGTTTTTACTCCATAAATATAATTTATTGTAATTATTTCTAAAAAAGTTTTGGCTTTCAATGAACAAGAAAACCAACCCATTAGAACGCCCTTCACCATCAGTAAATATGAGCTTGCTCTCACTTTTAGGTTAGTTTGATTTCCTAGATGCTCAGGCTTTTGCTTTAAAGACATCTGACATCCAAACCCCACTGAATAATGTGCCTGTTCCACAATGAAATACTCACTTACGAGGAATATTCACTTATGAGGAATCTAAAGTGATTTAGAGGCTGTTGTGGCACAGACCTTCCCATTAGTTCCATGTAACTCCTCTTGTACCATGTCTTCTTGACGACTCTTCTGGATCGAGGAGCAGCTCTAAGTCATATCACGTGTTACTCCATTTCCTCAAAGAATTTCGGGAAAACTCCCCATTAAACAACTCATTCCCAAAAATTGTGACCAGCTTTTTGTTCTGCTCTTGCCTCGGATTTCCTCTTTGCTGGTTCCATGGCTCAGAACATCTTCATTCGTAACGCATCAGGTTTCCTCTGGTCTCCTTTCTCCCACAAGATTGAAAAAGGAAACACAGCCCTGCATTTGAAGCACTCGTACAGGCACAGTCACAAAATGCACTCACAGCATTCAGAAGGTCAGGACGACATTGAATAACACAAAAGAGGTGTAAAACAACGAAATTACTAAAATTAGCATATAAGAACTATTTGGCTTCGGGAGAAAAAAAAGTTGCTAAACATTTCTTCTGCAATGTAGCCAAAAAGACGTAAAAATGTGGACTTGTAGGGTTCTTCAAGTCCACCTCAGCCTATTTTCTCAAGAGTTGACAGCTTCACAAGTGAGTGTTAGAGGCAGTGACGCACCAGGTGCCATTTTTGGGGTCTGCTGCTTTACCTTTCTGATGCAACTTTTCCACCACCACCTCCTTCCTGCACAGAAGTGAGGCTTGTCTTCTGCTTGGATCATTTTCACACGACTAATTTTTCCTCTCAGTTCACAAGTTAAATGAACCAACAGTCCCACAGATGAAAGGAGAAATTTTGCTTGCAGTGGGACACAGGTGGGGTGGTTGCCTCCACCTTGTAGGTCTAAATCTCGCTGTAACCACGCTTATTTTGGAAAATTTTACATATCTGTAGAGTCAGAAGGAGCTTGGGCATTTAGAGGTGGCACAAGAATAATTGTGTGGAAGTAGCAGAGTTGTGGTTTGTGCCAGAGGGTGAAACAAGAGTTACAAAAAGGGGGATTTCCTTTTGGGTTCGGGGGTCAGAGAGGTTTCAGCTTTGGTCTAACCAAACCAAGGAACAAACTGAACACGTGAGGTAAGGCAGGGAAAAAGGCACTAAATAAATATATCCTGGAGGGATGTCTACCTGGCAGCCTGGGAATTATGGCAGCCCTGACTGCGATTGGGAAGTGCAAAAAATTGCATTTCCAGAGGAGAGGCAGCACCAGGGGGAAACTGTGCCATCAAAATACAAGTGATGGCTTGGCCAGGCACTGAAAGAACTCTTACCTGAATAGTGATGAATCAGCTGACCATGATGTTCATTTTCCAAATCACAATCATGGTCTCTTAAGTAAACTCTCTGCTTTGATAAATTAAAAGTTTGGCCCGTTTTAAAGCCAAAAAACCTCGGAATTTAAAAGTCGAAGTCAGGGTTGCCAAAAAGTATTGCTAAAGAGGTTTCATGATGTTTCATAGAGTTTCCTCAAGTCAGTCAGGTAATACCAAAATTTTGTCCTTCTGTTCACAAAAGAGATTCAGGATACCTTGGTTTCTTTGATCTGCAGAGTTATAAACTCAGTTCCTCCTTCCATTTCCTGTGAAGAGCCCATTAGAGATAATGTCCTTTCATCCGGGGAAGGGCTGTTCTTCATCAATCTTCTTTCCTGCCAGACTTAGTATATTTTGATATGATCAATTCTCAGAGCATAAAAAACAAACTATTAGAGGGAAATGCTGATTTAGTTGCACTGCACCAAAATATTTTATAACATTCAGTAATTAGATATATTAGTAAGAAATATCACCAGCTGTATCCAGCTGATAGTTGTTGTTTGGGGCTTCACCGAGCACGAGATGTTTACTGTCTTGAGTCAGGTCAATCTGCAGAATTCTTGGATTAAATTCCAATTTATTTTGAGACTTATCTTCCTGTTTCCTCTTCATTGTGGCCAAAATGAATTTCATAAGCCATTTGCAGATAATGACCTGTATCTCTCTGTCGATCATCTCAGTCTTGGGCCAGATAAGGCACACAAGTGTTATTGATGATGTTCTGTGCTGTTATTTTATGGCCTTCTGCATTTCACTGTTGTATGTGACAGCATGATTATGTATAATTGATAGATAGTTTCATAGTGCTCACGAAGAGCTTGATAGGTGGCACATAACCCAAATTATTTTTGTTTGTTTGGTGTGTATTTTTAAGCCTTCTCAACCAGGTACTGTTGTGAAAGACTTATAATTTTTCTCAATGCCTGTGGCTCGTTAAATATATACTTTAATTGGTTTATTATGGAAATAATTTTTCAACAAAGCAAATATCAGGCATGGCAAAACAGATTAAATTGCTCAGCTCCTATCTTCTGCTGTAGCATGAAGGCACAAGATATCCATCTCTTATATCCCTGTGTGCAGAAATACAGGGACCTCAGGGCCCAGACTCTGCAGCGGGAAAAATGTTGACACATTTTTTCACTAAATTTGTTTAGAGCTGGCATTAAACTTGGGACATTTAAATAAAAGGTTTCATGCCTTCAGTGAGGATCCCAATCATGACACGCTGCTGAGCGATTCTTAATCCAAAAATATGTTTAGAGGAGGGAATCAAAGCATTGAAGACAAACCAAAGACCTCCCTGTGCGACCACAGGTTTTCTGTGCGAATTTTTTCACTGTTTCCACATCAGGTAATTGAGAGCAGGTATTCTCTGCTAAACTAAACCAAAATTTTCAGCCTGCTTTCATCCCACTTCCAACCTCAGGCACCTGCTTGAGGTGTCAGGAGAATATTTGCCTGAGGCTTCTGCTAAAGCAAATGACAATATAGAGAATAAATTGCCAGCTGGAAATATCTGTGTGGCTTTGACAATCCTTGACAATCAAGGATATCTAAACTCCTAACCCCACATCTTCTACATAGCTGTGTCTTATTTTCTTGGGAAGGAATCCAGGCTCTCAGTCATAAGAAAGAGTGGAAAGAAGGAAATGTCAGTGTCTGATTCATCCAGCTTCTCCCCACTGTGCAGATCAATCCTTAATTATACTATCTGCTTGAGAACAATTTCTAGTCTTTGCCTCAGGGCAAGTTTCCTAAAAATAAAAATGTATTTCTTTGAGAGGAATGATGAAAGGAAGCAGCCATGATCCTATACAAGTCATAGATGGTTAGCAGTTGTGATCGATACAATTTGAAAACACAAACACGGCTGGGAATGTCTCTGCTATTTTGACAGTGTTTGAGTATTTTCTAATAAAAAACATGAATTCCACATATTTTAGTGCATTTTGCTAGTTTCTTCGTGTTCTCTTTATAAGACTTTTAAAAAATAATTTCACAGGTTGTTCTGTAGACTTCCACACTATAAAAAAGTGCAAGTTCTAAACTCAGAAACAATGTTTGGCAGCATTTGAATGTGCAGAGTCTATTGAAAAGTGGATTAATTTTTGTTAGTCAGCAATTTTTCAGGTGTTGGAGAAACCTGAGGCTCCTCTATCATATCCCAAGCTGCAGGAGCTGACAGAGTGCCTGAGCCTGACTCTGTCCTTCACGGGATGAGCAATAGGGACCGAGAGTACTTTAGAACTCACACCAGGGAAAAAGGGCTGTGTCCTCATCTTCCCTGCACTGAGGGACTCCACTTAAACCAGAAAAAAAAAAAAGGGGGATCTGAGCCAGGAAAATCATATTTACTCACAGCCTGGAAAGAAAGTCAGCCTAATGCAGCAGCTCATCATGGAGAGAGGGGAGGAAGAATTCTCTCCCATGACACAACTGAATATGAGAATTAGAGAGACAGGAACAGTCGTAGTTTGTAAAACAATGAGTATCAAGTGACTGTGCTTGGGAGTTTTCCTACTGGATACAATTTCTGCCTGAGAATCCTTTAAACTTGAGATGTATTTGTGATTCTGCCGGGGAGTAAGGGCATCGCTCAGTTGCTGCCTCTCAAAATGTAATAACAACATATTTTATAGTGATAAATTACTGGCCATCCAGCCACAATCATATACCAACAAAACAGCCTGGTTTGCTAGAATGCATCCTTTACACCTTTTTCTCTTTCACTTAGAATTATTTTGCATTAAAACATATTTTTGTCAGAGACAGGGAATGCAAGTGAACCTGTTAGCTGAGCTCCTCCACAGTCCCTGGACAATAGCCAGGGGACACTTCAGTAAAACCTCATGCAGTTGGTGGGATAACTGTCTCCTTGCCTCAGGGAACCTCAGCATTAAAGTTATTAAATAAAACAGCAAGTCTGGCAGTTGGCTATGAGAAGCAATTTATACCATTGTAAATGGATTAGCGAAATGTAATTTCTTTTAACGTTTCCGTTTCAATTATTTCAAACAGATGTGCAGTTATAAATGTTAAGGAATTGTTTAAATGTTTCTCACAATGGAAAAAGTAAATATAGGTTACAGCTCCGCACTCCCAAGCGAATTTTCTGTGTCTCTGTTTTCTTCATTTCGAGGCTTTTCACATACTGCTGTAAAAGTTGCCCATTTGGAGACCAGGAGGAAAAAAAAAAATATTTGTGCTCCTGATGAAGCATGGTATTATCCTAATCAGGAAAGTATAGATTTGAAATGTCTTGAGGACCAGAGGAAAGCCTACGGCTGTTCTTATCCTACATTCTCAGCTGGTATATTTTGACATCAAGGGCCTGGAGCAGTGCATGAGATACCAAGAGAGAGACTACACCACATCTCTGCGTGTGTGAGAGGCGGGGGGAGATCTCTCTTAAAAGTACAGCTCTGTGGCTTTCCTCTGAGAAGAGTTAATTAACATACATAGCCAGCAGCTCCCAAACTATCATCCTCTCTTTCAACGATTTCAGCAATATCTCACCTGATCTCTGTGGTTTTTTTCCCTTTCCCCCGTTTTTCCCCTGTTTTTTTCTGTGCTGTTGCAATTAAGCAATAAGGTCTAACAAGAAAGATGACTACTGGCACAGGATAATCGTGTCCTTGGGGTGTAATCAAGCACCAAGAAGAAACCAGAGCTCCTCATCACCCACGGGCGCGATTACCTCGGGGTCGGCCGCGTCCGTCGGGGAAAGGCATCGGCACCACAGATTGTTTGCTTTTATATTTAAACTGATCTATTTAACTGTTTTATCCAGGCAAGTGGCCGTGCTGGTGTCCAGCTGCCACGCTGTGTCAGAGTGGGCAGAAAGGCACGGGCTGGTCACAGCCAGCTCCCTCTCGATGCCCCGCCAGCGCCGCGCACCAGAGCGGGGAATTTTCCACCAGGGATTCAGCCGGGTGCGCAAAGCTCCCGCCTCTCAAAACCTCTCTCCACAACGAGCTGAATTCAAGTTGCTGTAGACTTTAAAAGAGGGGGTGGTGAGGGGCAGAAGTAGGGCAGTGAGGAGTGAGGGACGAGGCTATCGCAGTTGAAAGCAGCCGTGGAGGAGCCTGAGGGCTGAGATGGCAGTCATCATCGATTCCAGGGAAGGGAGATGTCAAGGACGGGCAATGTCAAGCAAGAACAACAATAAGAGTGCTTAGCAGAGCCAAGTCTTCCAAAAACAGCACAAATAAAGCTGCTGGGCTGCTGCAATTGGTCTGTTTGCTGCTTGAGATCACAAGAAAAATGTAAAAAAAAATGATACATTTACAGTGTACGTCTGTCCTCTCCCTCCTGCCTACACGAAACTAATTAAAAATATTCTCTCCCTCTCTTCCTCTCACATCCCCACCCCCACTGGCATCATCTTGAAATAGTCTTTGCAAACAAAGTTAGATACAGGCAGATGCTCTACATGGAACCAATCTTGTCAACATATAGATAAGCAGCAGCAACACGCTGGCCCCGAACAAATAATCAAATGTTAAAGGAAGAGCTACAAGAAACACAAAAACTCCAGGCTTCTGCAGCCTGCAGCACTGTCTGTGGGGTGTGTGTGTGTACTCCTGAAGTGTCAACACCTGACTTTGCAGGTGACAGAGTTTTATGGCACAAAATGTATTTATCCAGTGGTTTTTTACACGTCCTTTACAGCAGCTTCTCAAACAGGTGACAGAATGAATTGTGTTTCTGCTGGTGCAGCACCAAACGTGCCAATACTTTCAGGTGTGCACATGCACAGGTTTACACACAAACACACGCAGAGAACAGCTGGAAAACCAGCTCACCACAATATCTGCTGGGTTGGACCACTGGGCCTGTGGCTGAACCATCAAATAAATGCCAGCACCTCAGGGAAACAGCAAACAATGTTTTCGAGGTGCTGAATGGATAGTAAACATTTTCAATGGTTTCAAAATTTGATTTTGCTTCATATCAAACAATTTTTAAATTATCCATAAGAGAGAAATAAGCCTCAGCACTTGGGTCATTGACATGTACTGAAATCATATAAACCCTGAAAATCCCTGACCACAGAGGAAATGATGGATCTGGGACTGTAGAAAATGGTGATTTTCTAGGCATGTTTATAAAGGGAAATCAAAATCCCCCTACATGCACATTGTAGACTTATGGGGTACTGCAGGAAACCAACAGAACTTCAAATTCTGCTTTGGTTTGCTGTACTGTCTCTGAAACCAAAATTCCTTTGTTTGACTGCAACTTCAGTGAAGAGACCTTCCAGTAGATTATTCCCAACTCAGCTGAGGCATTTTGTGACTCCTACCACCCAGAGGTGATCCTTGACATACAGAATATTCCTTAGCAGAAACTATATAATCAATTTATATATTCCTGCTGTACAAGCCTTTTATTTCCTTCAACTTTCAACATGTCAAAATGCATGGTACTTGCAAGGGAGGAAAATGCACTCTTCTGCAGGAAAGGTAGTTTTGAACCTTCCTAAGAGCAGTGATTCTGTTTCACAATAAATATGACACGATATTCACCCAAAACTTGCACTTACCCGGGACCTCTGTGGCATCACTCATTACTGTGACATTGCTTCTGGCACAGTAGGGAATTTCACTGCAATAAACTGTAACCAAGGAAAACCCTCCTTTTTGCTGCTCCACTGTGCATTTGATTTTCTGCACATTTAGGAAAAGGAAGATATTTCTGTCTGAATAAATTAGTTTTCCTAGTAAGGTATTTTCCGCACACACGAAGAAATATTATCCCTGTTGCCCACGGTCTTGAAGTTCAAAGGGAAAAAAAAGAAGCTGGAAAAGCAGAACACAAGGGAACACTTGATCACGTTGTTTCTTTCAAGCAGTGACCCTTTCTGTAGCTATTACCAGAGATTAGTTTGAGTACTCCTCGACTGGAATAGGACAGGCTTAATAAGCAGATAGTCGTATTCCTCAAAGGCTTTTAGCCTCCTGTGTCAGAGCTGGAGTCTGTCTGTCAAACTCCCACACCAGATTAGAGGTTAAAACCTTGTCAGCCCACACTGGGGGCAGCCAACAGAGAGGAGGAAGGTTCCTGGAGCATCCTTTCTCCTTACAGAGGCTGAGGTGGCTTTCAGAATGGTACTGTGGATAAGGACAAAGGCAGGCAGAAGCTGAAGTTGGGTTATCACCTCTTGATAAGTGCTTTGGCAGCTGTTTGGGCCTGAAGCACATCCTCAAAAAGTGAGGAGGTGCAGAGGCGAGGGGCACAGCCTCCTGCCATGAGCAGGGACACCTTCCACTAGACCAGGTTGCACAGACCTCCAGCCTGGCCTTGGACACTTCCAGGCATGTGGCATCCTCAGCTTCTCTGTGCCAGGGCCACACCACCCTCACAGTCAAGAACTTTTTCCTGATATCTGATCTAAACCTGCCCTTTTTCTACCTAGACCCATTGCTCCATCTCCTATCAACACATGACCTTGTAAACAGACCCCCTCCAGCTCTTTCGTAGCCCCTTTAGGTACTGGAAGCTTCTCAAGGTCTCCCTGAAGCCTTCTCTTCTCCAGGCTGAACAACCCCAACTCTCTCAGCTTGGCTTCGTAGGAGAGGTGCTCCAGCCCTGTGACCACCTTCATGCAGGTCCACAACTGTCCTATAGTGGTGGCTCCAGAGCTGGAGGCAGCTCTGCAGGTGGAATCTCACGAGAGCAGAGAGGCAGAATCCCCTCCCTCACAGCCCACACTGCCAGAGATGCAGCCCAGGGTATGGTTTGGCTTTCTGGGCCGTGAGTGCACATTGCTGGGTCCCTTCCTCTTCTGAGATACAAATGGTCTCTGCAGAAGCAAAATTCCATCTGTAACATAGATCTTGGGCTTTTAGTGACAGAGCAGGCTTTCCCTCCTGGTTTCCTCCCACACATTATTTCTATAGGTATTTGCACAGCCCTCTCGCCTCCTTCCCGCTCGTGATGCTGCCAAGGTGGGGCTTTGACAAATCTTGTTCCCTGTCCTGGTTCAGCAGAGCCTTGTGCACCTTCACATCTCCCCCTCTGCACTGAGAGCTGAGGCAGCTTTGTTTCTGGCAGCATCAGGACCCTGATTCCCAGTGGGTTCTATTAATGTCTCATCCGAGCTCTGGCTTCCCATCTGCATAGATGTTCGTATTACCTTGCTGAAACGAGGCAAGTGAAAAGCTCTGAGGGGCTGGCTTGTCTGGAGGCTCTTTGTCTTTGCTGTACAGCTGCAGGCAAGCATCTGTAAAGCTTCAATATTTGCTCTAAATGAAATGTCTCTCAGCTAGAACTCCATTTCACATGGCACTGCTGGTGCAGACAAGACGTACCCTGTAAATAAAGAAAACCCCTTGGGACACTGGTGCTACTGGTAACAGAGGTGTTAATTGCCCTTCCTTGGCATGGTTTTAGATTATCTATGTTTCATCTTTGTTATTATCAATACATATTCCTATCTTACAGTTTAAACAGTCACCATAAAGTTACCTGGATGTAGGACAGTTGCTATCGTTTATACTGGACATCTTTTTCACTGTTGTGTGATTCTTAGGGATTAACAAAGCACAGCTGCAGACAGAGACATTGCTGTGTCCTGGGAAAACACAACTTTAAAGGAACGTGGAAGCTAACCCAGTGGTTTGACCCCATCCCAAAGCAGGGCCACTGTTAATATTCTGCTGCTTCTAATAGGTGATAGTGTCATTTGTTCTTCTAGATCTCCACAGACAAGCTGCAATTTTTGTAGTGGTTCCGTTTCTGGGTGTCATCAGAATATTGTGCCCATATCATGCACAGCAATGTGAATATTTCTTGTGATTACATTAAATTGCTGTTTCCCACCTTCTCCAGCACGACCATGCACCATTTTAGCCCTTGGCCTTGCTAGACCTGGTTGGCTCCCAGTCTCCTTCTAGCCTCAGACAGCTCTAGTGTCACTTTTTAAGACATAAATCAGGGATAGCACCAGCCTCTGCAAGTACCACTGAAAAAATTGAGATGCTTCCTGGGGGAGTAATACTTAAGAGAGATTTATATTTTTTCCTTTACGCTCAAATTTGCAAGTCCGAGAGCTGTACAATCAAATCAACAGGAAACCTGAACCTCTTGCACTGCAACCAGCAGGAAAAGCTTGTCTTGACTACAGAAACATCCAGGAAATTGGAGAAAGTATTACACAGCTACGTAGAAAGGGCAACAATTTTCAGCTCTAAACTCAGGCGTGGTCTGAGCTACCCAGAGGTGAAAAATCTCTCTTTTCTGCTAACATATCCCTGACCAAAATATATTTAATCTTCCATTAGCTAAAAGTAACCAAAACTTGCTACGTTGGTTAGGTTTCCAAAGCCTCTTTTCTCATGTAGCTGTTTAAAGTGTTGGATTGGGAAGAAGGATTTTAGGCACTTAATTGCACGATGAAATTATTTTCAGGTTTTTTATGTGCATCACAATTGCTACATTTTCCCTTCTATTATCATTAGTGCTTGGGGACATCTTTCATTTGTCTGCTTAGAGGTTTTTCCATAGAACTCCCAGAGGTAAAAGTCACCATCTTTCTGAGTTTGAAAGTTTTCTTTTCCAGCATTTTGTTCTTCCCTCTCAAGGGCCTGACATTTTTTTAAACTCTTGGCATTCTCTTCAGTAACAAGGTTGAAATTTGAATATGCTACATCAATTTGGCTTCAGTTTGATGCCTCACTGAGGCACAGGCTGGCTGAGGAGAGAGAAAAAAAATGAATATGAATGCCAACCATCTATTGGGATAACTCAGTAAAAAATCAGCAGGTCTCAGGCTGTAACTGAGAAGGAGCACTACCCCATAAGTGAGAATGAATCTATTTTGCATGAAATTATAGGAATATAAGTTGCCAGTGATATAACAAAGTTATATAAATTTAGCACGAGTCCATGAGGAATCTAGAGTACTCTGGTGGCAAGGCAGTATCTTACTGCACTTTTAAGGACATGGAATGATTTTAGGAATTGATTTAATAGTTAAACAAATAATAGTTAAACAAATATTCAGTCCTGAGAGGAAAAGAAAACCATATGAACCTAAGGTTAATGCAGACTGGTCCCAGTGGATGTCTTTTATTCCTTGATGCTGTCTCTGAGGCTTCAAATGTTCTTGTGTTTCTATGCAAATGAGCTGCTTACAAAATCCAACTCTTTCAAGTGTGTTCTAAGTGCTGCTGTCTATGTCGTTTTACAGTAAACACATTTTTGTTGCACAGCAATATGTTTCTCTTAGAAGATGGGTAAATATGCAAAATGTTTCTGTAACTATTTGTCAGATAGTCAAACAGATTTTTTGTCTATCCTCGGGCCCCTTTTATGTTCGCTCTCTGTGAACATATGCGACAAGAGCTCTCCCAACACAAACACTTGAAGGAATCAAATTGCAGGCTCTTTTTCTACCAACATTTGCACAAAAAAAAAAAAAAGGATAAAAAAAAAAAAAGGAAAAGAGAAGAAGAGTATATTTTATCATGCAATGGAGTAGAAACATCCTGTGAATTGCAACCAGCTCTTACACTTCCTGATTTTGCAGGAACTTGTAAAGTTTGGTTGATCCTTGTGCTGGTGCCATTTGATGCATAATGATTTCGGGAAGGGAAGTGAGAAATGGAGGCCAAAGTCCTCGTTAATATGTCAGCAACCAGATGTCAATGAGACCATCTCCCAGTTTCCTTGGAGTCACTCCAGTCACAATGTGTGACAAATGAGCAGTTGCTCAAACCATAGCCCAGGCAAAGCGAAAATGCTGCCTAGAGAACACGGAGGTGCTGAAGGACTTCCCTCTTCTGCTACTGTGGGCATTTGTTCAGGGACTGGTTCATTTGCAACTTCAAAGACTCTACACTGGTAAAAGTCAGGTTCCCCAGTTTCCTGAGTCAGTGATTATCCACAGGCTGTTGTGAGCACACCCAGCTCACCAGGCTTGTTTCAATCACAGATGAGCTGGGGGAAGTCGGTATTTATGGAAAAAATTCTTCCCTGTGAGGGTGGGGAGGCCCTGGCACAGGGTGCCCAGAGAAGCTGTGGCTGCCCCTGGATCCCTGAAAGTGGCCAAGGCCAGGCTGGACAGGGCTTGGAGCAGCCTGGGACAGTGGAAGGTGTCGCTCCCCGTGGCAAGGGGTGGAATCAGATGAGGTTTAAGGTTCCTTCCAATCCAAACCATTCTAGGATTCTATGATTCTATTCCAAGTCTGGGATGGAATTTTACCTGGAGGCAGCTTTGGCTGGCTCCCAGTCTGCCTGCATCATGTTTCATCAGGCCCTGCCCGTGTCATGTCTCTGTGCAGGGGTTTCAGCTCACCCAGTGCCCAGAATGCAGAGTGGGTATGAAGTCATTGGAAAAATACACATCAAGAGCTGGGAAATTGCTATGAAAAATGTTCCTGTGATGTCACTGGTACAAAAGTTTTTGTTGAATATGAAATTTTACCATTCTTCACTTAATAAAAAATGAGCGAGCAGGCAGAAAACCAGATCTAAATCGCGTATGCCTGTAACAAATGGAATCTCGTGTGCCATTGTCCTTCTTGCGTGAAGGTTAGTATGGCTTTTTTATTATTTTGGGTCTTTGCAACCTAAGATAGAGCCCTTAGATGTCTGAAAATCTTTTCTAGGCAAAAAATAGATAATTGTTGTTGATCACAAGCAGTCTCTTCAAAATATTCTGGAAGACAGAAAACACAGTCTTTCACTCTTCCACTTTTCTTTCCGTGCCCAAATTTAAACTTTGGCTGTTTAGGTGGTTGTGTTGTTCCATTTATGCTCTGATACAGTGGACCAAAGATTCAACCATAATTATTCTCAAAGCACAACTTCAACAGCATCTTTTCAAGAGTTGCACAGAGAATGCTTTGATTCAAGCTTCTGTGTACCAAAATGAATGAGACCTTTTATGAGGAGCACTTTCAAATACACCCAGGAAGCCACAAATGATGTGACTGGCTACAGGCAGGCCTCCANATGGAGGCCAAAGTCCTCGTTAATATGTCAGCAACCAGATGTCAATGAGACCATCTCCCAGTTTCCTTGGAGTCACTCCAGTCACAATGTGTGACAAATGAGCAGTTGCTCAAACCATAGCCCAGGCAAAGCGAAAATGCTGCCTAGAGAACACGGAGGTGCTGAAGGACTTCCCTCTTCTGCTACTGTGGGCATTTGTTCAGGGACTGGTTCATTTGCAACTTCAAAGACTCTACACTGGTAAAAGTCAGGTTCCCCAGTTTCCTGAGTCAGTGATTATCCACAGGCTGTTGTGAGCACACCCAGCTCACCAGGCTTGTTTCAATCACAGATGAGCTGGGGGAAGTCGGTATTTATGGAAAAAATTCTTCCCTGTGAGGGTGGGGAGGCCCTGGCACAGGGTGCCCAGAGCAGCTGTGGCTGCACCTGGATCCCTGAAAGTGGCCAAGGCCAGGCTGGACAGGGCTTGGAGCAGCCTGGGACAGTGGAAGGTGTCGCTCCCCGTGGCAAGGGGTGGAATCAGATGAGGTTTAAGGTTCCTTCCAATCCAAACCATTCTAGGATTCTATGATTCTATTCCAAGTCTGGGATGGAATTTTACCTGGAGGCAGCTTTGGCTGGCTCCCAGTCTGCCTGCATCATGTTTCATCAGGCCCTGCCCGTGTCATGTCTCTGTGCAGGGGTTTCAGCTCACCCAGTGCCCAGAATGCAGAGTGGGTATGAAGTCATTGGAAAAATACACATCAAGAGCTGGGAAATTGCTATGAAAAATGTTCCTGTGATGTCACTGGTACAAAAGTTTTTGTTGAATATGAAATTTTACCATTCTTCACTTAAAAAATGAGCGAGCAGGCAGAAAACCAGATCTAAATCGCATATGCCTGTAACAAATGGAATCTCGTGTGCCATTGTCCTTCTTGCGTGAAGGTTAGTATGGCTTTTTTATTATTTTGGGTCTTTGCAACCTAAGATAGAGCCCTTAGATGTCTGAAAATCTTTTCTAGGCAAAAAATAGATAATTGTTGTTGATCACAAGCAGTCTCTTCAAAATATTCTGGAAGACAGAAAACACAGTCTTTCACTCTTCCACTTTTCTTTCCGTGCCCAAATTTAAACTTTGGCTGTTTAGGTGGTTGTGTTGTTCCATTTATGCTCTGATACAGTGGACCAAAGATTCAACCATAATTATTNCTGCTACTGTGGGCATTTGTTCAGGGACTGGTTCATTTGCAACTTCAAAGACTCTACACTGGTAAAAGTCAGGTTCCCCAGTTTCCTGAGTCAGTGATTATCCACAGGCTGTTGTGAGCACACCCAGCTCACCAGGCTTGTTTCAATCACAGATGAGCTGGGGGAAGTCGGTATTTATGGAAAAAATTCTTCCCTGTGAGGGTGGGGAGGCCCTGGCACAGGGTGCCCAGAGCAGCTGTGGCTGCACCTGGATCCCTGAAAGTGGCCAAGGCCAGGCTGGACAGGGCTTGGAGCAGCCTGGGATAGTGGAAGGTGTCGCTCCCCGTGGCAAGGGGTGGAATCAGATGAGGTTTAAGGTTCCTTCCAATCCAAACCATTCTAGGATTCTATGATTTTATTCCAAGTCCGGGATGGAATTTTACCTGGAGGCAGCTTTGGCTGGCTCCCAGTCTGCCTGCATCATGTTTCATCAGGCCCTGCCCGTGTCATGTCTCTGTGCAGAGGTTTCAGCTCACCCAGTGCCCAGAATGCAGAGTGGGTATGAAGTCATTGGAAAAATACACATCAAGAGCTGGGAAATTGCTATGAAAAATGTTCCTGTGATGACACTGGTACAAAAGTTTTTGTTGAATATGAAATTTTACCATTCTTCACTTAATAAAAAATGAGCGAGCAGGCAGAAAACCAGATCTAAATCGCGTATGCCTGTAACAAATGGAATCTCGTGTGCCATTGTCCTTCTTGCGTGAAGGTTAGTATGGCTTTTTTATTATTTTGGGTCTTTGCAACCTAAGATAGAGCCCTTAGATGTCTGAAAATCTTTTCTAGGCAAAAAATAGATAATTGTTGTTGATCACAAGCAGTCTCTTCAAAATATTCTGGAAGACAGAAAACACAGTCTTTCACTCTTCCACTTTTCTTTCCGTGCCCAAATTTAAACTTTGGCTGTTTAGGTGGTTGTGTTGTTCCATTTATGCTCTGATACAGTGGACCAAAGATTCAACCATAATTATTCTCAAAGCACAACTTCAACAGCATCTTTTCAAGAGTTGCACAGAGAATGCTTTGATTCAAGCTTCTGTGTACCAAAATGAATGAGACCTTTTATGAGGAGCACTTTCAAATACACCCAGGAAGCCACAAATGATGTGACTGGCTACAGGCAGGCCTCCAAAACCACTAAAGATGGCAAACACAGTTGTTGCACTCTATCTAGGAGAAAGTTTTTCTGTTTATGAACCAATCAGCTGGTCTGCCGCTCTTCCTGTGACTCAAAACACACGTGCAAGGAAGTGCTACTTCCACACAAGTTCCCAGATTTTGAGATTAGTTTGGTAAAAACTGAAGGGATTTTTTGTTCTGCAGTCACACAGCCATGGAAGCACAAATGGGTTTTGTTTTAAGAGACCAGCCAACTCTCCCAGATTCTTTTCCTGTAGGAACGTTACCTTTGTGCAAAGCTCTGTGATGTGATATTGCTGGAAGTCCTGCAAGCTCTATACATTATCTTACCAATTTCTTCTGTGACATGGCAGGGGATACAAATTTAGAGTGTGAAGACATCTTGCTATGGACAGAGTCTCATTTTTATACCCAGTTCTACTCCAGACCCGTCATTCTGGAGTTATGAGAGCAGTTATACCACTCCTTGTGTGCCTTTCACCATAGAGATATGCATGTTTTTACTGCCTCAGTGAGAGGAGCCCCTCACAGGGCAGCAAACACGGGGCTTCTAGAGGAAATGATGATATGGATCTCAGCAGGAACAATTTACTACTTAATATAAAAACGTTCACAAAGATGAGGAGTAAAAAGCAAAAATTAGAGCTCTTGTTAGCAATATAAGAACATTGTTGCGGGTATTTTCAAAGCTATCCAGGAAATGCCAAGAGTGTTAATTAATGCAAAGTGATTGCAGTGGATGAGGAACCAGACAACGATGAGGACAATGGTTCATCTAAGTTGGAGGAGTCTCCAAGGTTAAGCTGGTCCATGGCATGCATCAAAACCACTTCCATAAAGAAATTAAAGGTCATTGTCATAGGAAACTCTCTCCTGAGGGAACAGAAGATCCAGAACACAGATTTCGCCAATTCTTAAGAAAAGCCTGCTGCCTCCCTGGGGCCAGGGCTACCCTGCTACAGCCCTTGGATTTTTATCTATGATGATCTTTTCCAGTAGACAGTGATCAAGTTACAAAAAAAAGCCTGATGGCAATCAAGAAAGACTTCAGGTCCTTGGGACAGCTGATTAAAGGATCAGGAACACAAGTACTATTCTCCTCTATCCTTCCAGTCACAGAGAACGATGAAGGATGAAACAGGAAGAGCCCAGAGATCCATACCTGGCTCCAAGCCTGGTGTCACTGTCAGTATTTTAATCGTGGGTTGGTCTATGGGACAGACAGGGCACACCTGTCTTAAAAGGGGAGAAAGAATTTTTGTGCAGGAGTTAACAGCGCTCACTGAAAGAGCTTTGAACTAGATTTGATGGAGGAAGGGGATAAACCAGGCTCACTAGAGCTAAGCCTGGGGTGGCACTTCGATGTTTGAGGGATGCTGATGGTGAGGTCCTTCTGTCTGCCGTGTCAGTGGAGGTAGAGGATGGAAACCCATGTGGCAGCAAAGACATGAGGGTTATTCAGGTGTGGGAATGGTCACCACTAAAAAGGGTGGCACCATCAACAGCCCAGCTGAAATGCATCTACACCAGGGCCCACAGTGTGGGCAACAAACAGGAGGAGCTGGAAGCCACTGCACAGCTGGAAAACCAGGATATAGCTGCAATCATGGAAACATGGGAGGCTGACTTGCGCACCTGGGATGCTGCAATGGATGGCTGAACTCTTCAGAAGGGAAGTGCAAGGAAGGAGAGGTGGTGGGGTGTGTTAGGGAGAGTTTCCACTGCCTAGGGCTAGCTGATGGCGATGACAGGGTCAGGGGTTCATGGGTAAGAGCTGGGGAAAGGCTAAAGCAGAAATGGTGGGATTCTGTTACAGACCACCCAGCCAGGGTGAGGAGATCAGTGAAATATTCTGTGGACAGCTGGGAGAAGTCTCACCATTGCTAGCCCTTGTTCTCTTGAAACTTCAGCTTACCAGATGTCTGCTGGAAATAGAGCACAGCAGAGAGGAAACAGTCCAAGAGGTTCCCGGGGTGTGTGGGAGGTAATTCCTGACACAGCTGGTGAGGGAACCAACCAGGGGTGGTGCCCCACTGGACCTGTTTGTGGACAGAAAAGGACTGGTGAGTGATGTAGTGGTTGGAGGCCATCTGGGGCACAGAGATAATCAAATTATAGAGTTTGTTCAATTCTTGGAGAAGTAAGGAGGGGGATCAGCACAACATTTACCTTGACCTTCCAGATGGCTGACTTCAGCTTGTTTAGGAACCTGATCGGCAGGAGAGGCTATGCTGGGCAAAGAATGCAGGAAAGCTGAAGATTCTTCAAGGAGGAAATCTTCGAGGCACAGCAGGAGGTTGTCCCCATGTGATTAAAGATGAACTGGTGGGAAAGAGGCCCGTGGGTTTGGTGCTTTCTCAGCAAAGGTACCAACAAAAACTAACAATCACATGACAAAATGCAAGGACATCTAAGAGAGGGGCGATTGCAATTTAGTCCAAAGGACAGAGAGAAGATGAATCAATATTTATTACTACAAAATTCCACTGGGAATTTCTGCTCTTCAAAGGATGTAGAAAATTTGTCCTTGAAGAGTGAAAAAACCTGCTTTTCTAGAACAGTGGCCTGACTGGAATCCAAATCCTAGTTCCACAAATTCGGGAATATCCAAAATCAATACCCTTAGCATGCCTTCACAGATTTCTGTGCAGAATTCTCATTCCATGTATTAACTGAGAAGACAATGAGAAAAGAGAAAAGCAAAAGAGAAAAGAGGCAACTCCAAAGCAGCCTCTGGAAAACGATAATCGGGCCTGATTATGGGATTTACATTTGATAACTGAGACAAATTTTCCTTAATACTTAATTTAATTGTCTGTATTACACATGCAATACACACGGAGTGTGTTGCAATCATAAGAAGACTTGGTTTGCATTTTGTTGTTTAAGCTGAACTTTATCATAACCTAATTTGCTAATTTACCTCGTGCATTGGTCGTACTTTTGTTAAAGCACAAAGAAGTCATTAATTCTTGCAGTATGTTTGCCTGACAATGACATGCAGTGTGTTAACCTAAGAGTACTCTGTATTATGTCATATTTTTGAGTTTATTGTCTTGGGGTTGCCTTTCATTCTAAAGGTCAAAGAATTGTCAGGAAACAGAAGGTTTTATCCTTGCTAAAGCCGTACTCCTTAGTCATAGTACTGTTACACTACTGTGCCATCAACCATAATGCAATTAATTACTAATTTAAACGTGGCTGTGTCCTTCTTTTCCTACAGGTTCAGCTTAGCTCATTCCCAGCCCATCTTCTGATGTGCGTTTGCATTTCAAGTAACACAAGCAAAAGAGAGAAACCACCTCACTGCCTTTTATAACAGCTCTCATCTGTGTGCTTGAGGGGCAAAGGAAGGAGAATTTCCTCATCATTCCAGGTTTTGCTCTAAACCTTCGTGCTGTGTTGAATAAGAAAGTAGGACCCATTTTTACATTCATTTTCAATGTGTTCTGCATTTCTATTTATGGAAGCCATTCAGTGTGTGCAAATACCACACTCCCTTGAATCCTGCTGTATTTCCATTCTTGCTCAATAATTAAAACAGATAGCGATTACCCTAAATAAATACCAGAAGCTCAGAGTTTGGGATTTTTTTTTTCTTTTGTGCACCTTAAATTGGTCAGTATTCACTGCTTTTTTGTCATGTGGGCTTTGCATTTGACAACGCTTTGGGAGAGCATCTCTAATCTCCAGAACAACATCCTGATCTCCAGAACCATCTCATCTAATCTCCAGAACCACACCTGACTATACTTCCTGTAAGCATTTAATCCATATTCATAGTAATTAATTTCAACTTTCTCCTTATATGGCACTTAACCAAAGTAATTTTTTACCTTTCATTATTTTTAACAAGAAATTTATAATAAATTGGAGGTCTCATAGCCATTTTGACAGTCATACAAAACAGAGTTATTGTAACTCAACCCTCCTGAAAATCATTCTACCTTCTCTGGAATACGCACACAAAGATGCTGTGTGACCTTGAGCACTCACTGGCAAACGACCTTGAACACTCTTTCTAAATTCTATACTTTGATTTAGTAAGAACATTTCTTAAGAGATTTAACTGTCTTAATTTGACTGTATTATACTATCCATTCTATTTATTTTCTTTTTTTCTTTCTTTTTAAAGATCTTTGATATTAATTAGAAAACAATATTGTTTGAGACAATTTGTCTTCACTAAACAAACACATTTTATTCTATTATCTCTTTAAGTCTGATTACTAAATTATCTCAATAATGACTTGCTCTTGTCTTGCAATATGGGATAAAAATATCCTTTGAAGTTTTCTGTGCTCTTAGTAATAGGCTAAAGAATGCCACAATGAAATCCTGTTTCTTACTGAAGACATTGGCTTCCAAGTTATTCATTATTTCTTTTACTAATTCGTTACTAATTACTGCAGTGCCCTAGAGACCTGGTCATAGACCAGAAAGTCCAGCACTACACGAATATTGAGCAAAAAAAAGTTTATTCTTTTAGATAAAAATGGAAATATTGTTGAAACTCTTGACAGATATATTTCAATTACATACATACTTCCACTCATTTACCTTTCTACCTCATGAAGTGTTATTCATCTCTGTATTTCAGACATCGTTGGGTTCAAATTATTCAATTATTTATTTTCAATTACTTTAATAAACATTGCTTTATTTTAAAGTATAGTTCTATTTTGCTATTTCAGCAACCCCATTTAATACTCTTAATGGAATTGTAATGGGGTATTAATCTCACAAACACCATTTATCAATAATTCCATGTGTTATATTTGTTTATGAATTAGAATGGTGAAGAAAAAAAACTCAGTTAATCCCATCCTACTGCTGATCTTGATAATATGACTTGTTTTCTTTTCCTTCTGGTATAAATGACACGAAAATTCACACTCTCCTCTCTCTGTGATTTCCAGTTTTAGAGACACCAGATCCCAAGCGTCTCTAAGGTTACCCTTCCAGTGTGTCAAAGGATTTCTCTTGCCAGAGGCTCCTCAGCCCCTACAAACCCCTGTCCCAGAAAGCACAAACCTGAGAAAAGTCTGCAGAGCCCAGTCACCACCACTTTAAAATTTAAATACAAAAATACTGGATTTTTCCCTCTTTTTTCCCTCACCACCCTGTAATCACAGAGGAAGAAAGATTAAATCAAAGAGGTCACAGAGTACAAGGCTTGAGAGAGTATTGAGATGCTATTCCTTGTCATTTGGTCCCAAACCATTGCATATTTCTGGCAAACACCTGAAGGAAATATCTTTAATTCTCATAGCTGAGGAGGAGGAAAGGGAACCTTCAGATAATGGCAAACCTTTTTACATTGCATATGCTTAGCTTACATGGAAAGAGCAGTGGTGCTCTTTCCCTCTAAAAAACACAGATTTGAAAATAAACCAACAGAATTCTACAAAGCAATGTAAATAAGGCAAAGATTAAGTTGTTTTAATGATAAAAACATGATCGAGTAGGTTAAAAGAGTAAATGGGATCAAGAACATTGAGATTTGTTGCTGGGCCCTACGCTGACAGGAGGGAGCATTCCAATACATTTTTGGTTGTTGGATATCTCCTCTGCTTTCATCGATCCTGTGGTGCTTTGCATTTCCCAGACACGTGCTACTGCTCGTTTGACACAGCAAGTTGTTGACCATATGCTTAACAGAACGGGGTACTTCTCACAAGAAATCTTGTCTCCTGATAAAACCATTGTTGACAGCTTTAAAAGTTGTTGCTTTTTTTTTCCTCTCTAGAGAGAGAGAGATTGTGTGAGAGTAGCTGCACTGAGAGTTCCGTGTTTGTTGTCTTGCAGTCACGTTCAGAGCCAGCCCACTCAGTTTGTTCCGACTGTCACCCGCTGGATTCTGAGAGCCACGACTGCAGATTCTCTCACTGGCATCCAACCAATAAACCTGGCAACCAGCATTTGTTATAAGGAAGACGAGCTGAGGTCTGAAAGTTGCTTTGGCCTCTATTTGAGGTAGAGGTTCTGCAAGCAGGATTTAGTTCGTAATTTCTCAGACAACAGGCGAGTGACAGTAGAGACCTGCTTGCTCTCTGCTGCCTGTATTCCCCTCACAGCATCAGCAGACGTGGAAAGTAATTCAAACAATATTGTCAGAAAATTTAGTTGATCATGCTCAGGAGGGAAAGCAGAGATGGGAGGTGTGGGAGAGGATTATGCATCACATGTGAGTAATAACACTTCTTCCAAGTGAAGGGAAAAACAGTTATGTAACAGAGAGAGAAGGGAAAACAATCAAACCTGTAGCAAATCTTCATGGGAAATGTTTTCCATTTTTCTCTCTACATGGAGATTTGGGAACTGAAAAGAGTAATTCAGAAACTACAGAAGGATAGGGGTCAAAATCCACTGAGAGCATTTTGTTATTGAGTTCTGGGTTTGGTCAAAATCTCAGAGAAGCTGAGAAGGAAGCTGGTGCAGATTATCAATTGTTAAAGTCTGGGGGAGTTCATCCAGGTCTCTGAATCAGAGGGTATTGACCCATCAATGCAAGGCAGTGATATACAGCAAACAGAGAGCAACTTGCTTTTTCCCAAGAAGATTTTGCACTGTTTATTAAGGAGATTTACCACAACCACTGCCTTGTGAAGCTCCTGAGCTTATTCCATGATGCATGAATGGAAGCAGGTCCAACACAGATGCTTAAGGTAGGGAGTGAGGGCAGATTTTCATGGCCAGATCTTGGGCAAAGACTATTTTGGCCACATGGTATGACTTAACTTCCTCACAGAGTCCCTAAGTAGGGGAACGAGAACCCACTACAGCTCCCAGTTCTTTTGCCACAAGCGTGTGCTTTCCACACCTGACCAACACCTCCGTGCATAGGCAGAGCTCTGTCCTGAGCCAGAATCCTGTGAAAGGCACAGATTTGGCCTGTGCAAGAGAGCAGCCAGACAACCTGATGGCAGCTGGGTGCTTTGAGTAGATTCTAGAAGGCAAGTCCCTCAGGATTTCACCCACAGCACAGGTGCAGGCCTACATTTTAAGAGAAAACTCCTCTTTCAGCACTGTCTTCGGTGAAGCCGATTTCCAGGCCTAATTCCTTCCTTGCATTTGCTGCAGCAGCTCTTAGATAACATGTAGGAAACAAAAGGCATGTTGTTGTACCAGGATTTTGAAGAAGTTATTCATTGCTATACTTAAGTTGAGATCTGTGAAGAAACACATGCGGCGTATTTTGAGAATGTGCTATGGCAGGTTACCCTAAGTCACAGTGTGTTTAAACAACCACTTTATTCTGCCATCTGGTACGTGATAGGTTTCTGATAAATACGTGCCTGCGCTTTGGCTGTGGGATGCACACAAGAAAAGAGACTGTATTTTTCCAAGATGTTTGTCTAAGTCTCAGACAAACAACTTTGGCAATGTGAAGGAGCTTTCTGTGGGTGCGGCAGTAATCACAGAATCATGGAATGGCTCAGGTTGGGAGGGACCTGAAAGACCACCTCGTCCCAGCCCCTGCCATGGGCAGGGACACCTTCCACTATCTCAGGTTAAGCAGAGCACCAATCTGGCCTTGGACACTTCCAGGGATGGGGCAGCCACAGCTTCTCTGAGCAACCTGTGCCAGGGCCTCACCACCCTCAGAAGAATTTCTTCCTGATATCCAATCTAACCCTACTCTGTGTCAGTGGGAGCTGTTCCCCCTTGTCATGTCACTCCAGGCCCTCGTAAACAGTCTCTCTTCATCTGCAAGGCCACAATTAGGTCACCCTGAAGCTTCTCTTCTCCAGGCTGAACAATCCCAGCTCTCTCAGCCTTTCCTCAGAGCAGGGGTGCTCCATTCCTTTAATCAACCTGGTGACCTCTAGACTAACTTCAGCAGGTCAATGTCCTTCCTGTGCTGGGGATACCAGAACCCCTCTCCTTAATTTCCCTCCCTTTAATTGTCCCACACACTCCCAAAACTGTGCCCAGACAGCACGAGGAGAACTCAGACTATTGCTGTAACCCACAGAGGTGAGTGTGGCTCAAACAAATGTGGACAATTATAAGCTGGATTTATGTATAGACAAAATCAACATCTGCCTCAGGCAGCTGACTGCTGAGCACCCCAGGGTCCCTGCTTCAGAGAAAGAGAGGAGAGAGATGGCCCAGAATTTGAGCAGCCTCCAAAGTCCTCTGCCACTGCTCTCCTGCCTGGTTTCTCACTGCCCACTTCTCTTTGCCTTTCTGTGCTGCAGGAGAAGTCCTTTCCCCTGCCCTGTCCTCTTCCCTCCCTCTCACACAGCAGCAACAGTTCAGGTGAGAGAAAGCTCCTGAGAACACAGTAGGAGGAGGACGCTACCAGAAGGGAGAGGGGATTTTGTCAGGGGTGCACAGGTAACATGGCAAATTTCTAATGAACATGCTTTTGCCCATACCTTTGAAAGTGATTCTTTAATTAACCTGAACCACTCATTCA
The DNA here is from genome assembly GCA_013398015.1 of Oreocharis arfaki. NCBI lineage: Eukaryota > Metazoa > Chordata > Aves > Passeriformes > Paramythiidae > Oreocharis > Oreocharis arfaki. The sequence continues at coordinate 84,158 of VZRR01010831.1, read as the reverse complement.
CAACACCTGGGGCAGGAGGGAGATGCTCCTGTACCAGACGGGAGGCAGTCACAGAAGAGGAAGCAGGAGGTGTTCTTCCAGAGAATTGTAATCTCAGGGATGAGAGAGGGAAATAGTCCTGTGAACACCAACAGCCCTCCAAAGTCTGCACAAGCCCCCACAAACCCCATGGATCTCTCCCAGGATCACAGAAATTCCAGGAACCCATCCAACTATCCCTCTTTCATCTGCCAGTTCCTGAAGCTGTGGTTCTATCCCAGGTTACATCATCCAGTTCTCCTCAGTGGTTCATTTTAGCCTTCTTCCACTCTTTAGTGCCATCAGAACTGACCATATTTTCCCCAAGGATGTTCTCATTCATCTTTGCCAACACCACTGAGAAACCTTAACCTGTCTTTAAGCTTTTTTTTGCTTTCTGTAGATTGTGGCAATGTTGCTGCAGTAACACTGCTCAGTGCAGGCTGCAGGGTCTGCCCACAAACCTGGTAACTGCTCAGGTTTTTAAGCTGAAAAGATGGAGCTGTGAGGTCAGCTGTGCAATTCCACATTTTTTTATGGACAGCCGTTCTGGTGTACTTATGTTGAGCAACCAAAAACCTTCCTGGCCATGACTATATCACGAGACAACACTTCAGAGAATATTTTATTGGGAATAAACCCATGNCACTGTCTTCGGCGAAGCCGATTTCCAGGCCTAATTCCTTCCTTGCATTTGCTGCAGCAGCTCTTAGATAACATGTAGGAAACAAAAGGCATGTTGTTGTACCAGGATTTTGAAGAAGTTATTCATTGCTATACTTAAGTTGAGATCTGTGAAGAAACACATGCGGCGTATTTTGAGAATGTGCTATGGCAGGTTACCCTAAGTCACAGTGTGTTTAAACAACCACTTTATTCTGCCATCTGGTACGTGATAGGTTTCTGATAAATACGTGCCTGCGCTTTGGCTGTGGGATGCACACAAGAAAAGAGACTGTATTTTTCCAAGATGTTTGTCTAAGTCTCAGACAAACAACTTTGGCAATGTGAAGGAGCTTTCTGTGGGTGCGGCAGTAATCACAGAATCATGGAATGGCTCAGGTTGGGAGGGACCTGAAAGACCACCTCGTCCCAGCCCCTGCCATGGGCAGGGACACCTTCCACTATCCCAGGTTAAGCAGAGCACCAATCTGGCCTTGGACACTTCCAGGGATGGGGCAGCCACAGCTTCTCTGAGCAACCTGTGCCAGGGCCTCACCACCCTCAGAAGTATTTCTTCCTGATATCCAATCTAACCCTACTCTCTGTCAGTGGGAGCTGTTCCCCCTTGTCATGTCACTCCAGGCCCTCGTAAACAGTCTCTCTTCATCTGCAAGGCCACAATTAGGTCACCCTGAAGCTTCTCTTCTCCAGGCTGAACAATCCCAGCTCTCTCAGCCTTTCCTCAGAGCAGGGGTGCTCCATTCCTTTAATCAACCTGGTGACCTCTAGACTCACTTCAGCAGGTCAATGTCCTTCCTGTGCTGGGGATACCAGAACCCCTCTCCTTAATTTCCCTCCCTTTAATTGTCCCACACACTCCCAAAACTGTGCCCAGACAGCACGAGGAGAACTCAGACTATTGCTGTAACCCACAGAGGTGAGTGTGGCTCAAACAAATGTGGACAATTATAAGCTGGATTTATGTATAGACAAAATCAACATCTGCCTCAGGCAGCTGACTGCTGAGCACCCCAGGGTCCCTGCTTCGGAGAAAGAGAGGAGAGAGATGGCCCAGAATTTGAGCAGCCTCCAAAGTCCTCTGCCACTGCTCTCCTGCCTGGTTTCTCACTGCCCACTTCTCTTTGCCTTTCTGTGCTGCAGGAGAAGTCCTTTCCCCTGCCCTGTCCTCTTCCCTCCCTCTCACACAGCAGCAACAGTTCAGGTGAGAGAAAGCTCCTGAGAACACAGTAGGAGGAGGACGCTACCAGAAGGGAGAGGGGATTTTGTCAGGGGTGCACAGGTAACATGGCAAATTTCTAATGAACATGCTTTTGCCCATACCTTTGAAAGTGATTCTTTAATTAACCTGAACCACTCATTCACAACACCTGGGGCAGGAGGGAGATGCTCCTGTACCAGACGGGAGGCAGTCACAGAAGAAGAAGCAGGAGGTGTTCTTCCAAAAAATTATAATCTCAGGGATAAGAAAGAGAGGGAAATAGTCCTGTGAACACCAACAGCCCTCCAAAGTCTGCACAAGCCCCCACAAACCCCATGGATCTCTCCCAGGATCACAGAAATTCCAGGAACCCATCCAACTATCCCTCTTTCATCTGCCAGTTCCTGAAGCTGTGGTTCTATCCCAGGTTACATCATCCAGTTCTCCTCAGTGGTTCATTTTAGCCTTCTTCCACTCTTTAGTGCCATCAGAACTGACCATATTTTCCCCAAGGATGTTCTCATTCATCTTTGCCAACACCACTGAGAAACCTTAACCTGTCTTTAAGCTTTTTTTTGCTTTCTGTAGATTGTGGCAATGTTGCTGCAGTAACACTGCTCAGTGCAGGCTGCAGGGTCTGCCCACAAACCTGGTAACTGCTCAGGTTTTTAAGCTGAAAAGATGGAGCTGTGAGGTCAGCTGTGCAATTCCACATTTTTTTATGGACAGCCGTTCTGGTGTACTTATGTTGAGCAACCAAAAACCTTCCTGGCCATGACTATATCACGAGACAACACTTCAGAGAATATTTTATTGGGAATAAACCCATGTAATGCAGAATGGACCAGATGGATGGGGTTGGATCCCAAACCTACCACCTTTTGCATTCTCTTTCCTTAAACCTCTGATTCCAAGAACTTGTCTTCTGAGCTTTGCTCTGTATTTCAGCCTCTGCTCAGTACATGAAGCTTCCGGTCAGCATAACCTCTTCACACTTATCACTGTTGGGATTGACAAGCATATTAGATAAACTGCAAGAGGAGTAACCCAACCCCAAGCTCTCTAATTTGTGGGAGTGTTACCATATCCAGTCAGGACATTCACAGATTCACAGAATATTCTGAGTTGGAAGGGACTCACAAGGGTCATGGAATCCAAATCTGAAGTAAATGGCCCGTACAGGGATTGTACCCACAGCCTTGGTGTTATTGGCACCATGATCCAATCAACTGAGCATTGTCACAGGTTGTCAGACATGTCACCAGTCTTGGCCAGTGTCTGACAAGGCTTTAGACAGAGCTGCAGAGTGCAAGAAATAAACACCCTCATGACTAGGATGAAAGTTAATTAGTTCCTAATTTATATCCTGAAGTGCAAGTGTTGATCTCTCATAAAACAGCAGCCTTTGGAAAACAAGCAAGTGCTTCCATTTTTCATACTCTGCTGCAGCTCTTTTCAGTGCTATCAGCACGCTGTTTTAATAATATCTTGTAGCAGTAGGGTTTTTTCTAAGAAAAAGAAAAGTAGTGAGCTTTTTCAATGTTAGGAAGAAATTCTTCACCGTGAGGGTGGCGAGGCACTGGAACAGAGAAGCTGTGGATGCTCCATCCCTGGGAATGTTCCAGGCCAGGTTGGATGGGGCATTGAGCATCCTGCTTTGGTGGAAGGCGTGCCTGCCCTCGTGGAATGAGATGATCTTTAAGGTCCCTTCTAACCAAAACCATTCTACGATGTTATAAGTTCCATCAGGGGTTTTTATGTGGAATAATATAAGGGAAAACAACCTGATAGAAGATTTTTAAGTCGCTACCATTGCCTCTATCAGATTTTCTCTTACAGACCTGCCATGCTTCCCGTTATGCATTTGAGGAATGATCTACTTTAACCTGGTATAACCTGCTCTCTCAGGAAACATTTTGCATACTGCTAATCATTTTCACTCTCTCTTCTGGGTCTTCCCTGCTTCTTCCGCCTTGCTTGGGTGGGACAAGAAAAACAGAGCAGTGGTTGGGGTTGGCACATTCCGCCCTTCATTGTTATTCCCCGGGCGCTGCTGTCTGACCTTGGGAGAGCGTTGTGCTGCTCAGGTTTGCACTTCAGTCGTTTCCTGAAGTAGTTGCAGTTATTTGTGAACACAAAACCGCCGAGCTCCTCTCCCTGGCGCGCTCTGCCTCGCTTTGCTGAAGGGAACATCTTGAACTCTTCACATGCGTTGACTCATTGTGACGGATGAAGTAGGATGTGACACCCCACTTGCAGCTCCCCAGCATAAACAGTGGAAACATAATAAGAGCTCCCATCTGCCTCGCTCCTTTGCTCCCCCAAAACTGAAAGTAAAATGAAAGCCAGGAGTCATTCACATCTTCATTCAGAGAACAATTGTATCAGAAAGCGAGAACATCCACATCTGTATGCAGGTATCAATGATGAGGCCATGTCATGATTATTCCAAACAAAAGGGAAATCCTTACATATACATGGAGGGGATTTGTTCCTGGGATAATTTTATGTCTGCCTGGAGACGTCTTGCCCACAGGTTGGCTTAGGTTCCACATCACATGCTGGTCTCTGACACTGCAAACTGAAATTTATCCAAAGGGAAAAGATGGGATGTGTTATTTCTTACCACAGCGTGCCTTTAGCAGGAATATAATAATCTTTGTGCATAGAATCCATTTCTTGACCTGATTTTCTCTGCAATTAAGGAACGTGCAATGGTTCACTGAAAGTCTCAATAGAACTGCAGTGTCTACAAACGTTTTTATAGGTACCCAACTGCAACAAAGTAAACTGTAATTTTTCCATTTCCTGTTGCTACTTCAAGACAGTGAATGCCACCCAGGACTTTAGCTACCAGGAATGGAAAAGCAATTCATGCCCAAAGCAACAGGGAGAAAAAAAAAATTCTATAAAAACGAACTTGAAAAAATATCATTTTATGGTGATACATAAAAAAGCTTCCAAAACCCGGCTGAGATTTAAGCCGTGTAAGTCCAAAGTACTCTGAGTGCTTTGACAGAGAGGATGTAAAGCATTATTTAAAATCAAATTCAACCTCTATATAGTTCTACAGGAATTTGACCTATTCTATTGCATTTTATTACCTCTACTTGATAGGTCAGGGGTATTTCTAAGATATGATAACTAGAAACCATACTCGCTCTCACTTAAATGGAATTACGGAAATAATTTATTTTTTTAATTTTTTTTTTTGTGTTGTTGAAATAACTTGGTTTGGTAAGTTCCTTTATAAATAAAATACTAAATTAAACACCTTTTTTTTTGTGAGAAAATTGCCCCCAAAAGAGCAATTCGATGCGTATTTTGGACACTGGCTATGTCTACATAATTCCACCAATACAGGAATTGAGACACCTGTACAGAGCAACACTTTTTCTCCATCTTATCACATCAGAGGGTACATTGGAGCAGCTGTATTTGACCAGATCAAAAGCCCATCCCAAATGGGATGAAAGCTGTCCCATTCTAAGTGGGGGATGCCCTGGAAAGGACACAGAGCAGTGTCCCCAGGTGCACTGTCCCAACAAACCCCACAGGTCCCCAGCCTCGGCTGCATCTGAGCTTCTTTTCTTGACAAAGGTATGTCCACAAATTTTTTATCCACTTTTTTTTTTTTTCCAAGACTGGTTGTATTTTAACCTCCACAGCATCCTGTGGCTGTGAACTCTAAAACACAAATAAAGTAGTCAATGAAAATCTACTTTTTCTGGGTGAGTGTGTCTTAATGTATCACCCAATCATCTTGCTGGGTATTACCTAATTTTGGCATGATAAGAAACCCCAAAACTTATTCCTTATTCACACTTTTCACAGCATTTATGTTACCCTTGTTAGTGCTGATTTCATTTCCAAGGTAAAATACAGCCTGCTTTGTTCTCACTCAGTTGACAAGTTACTCCCTGTCCTTGGCCATCTTTCCGTCCCTTCTCCATACCTTTCTTATTCACTGAGATTCTTCCTGAGAAAACATGGCCAGAATAGTAAAATGTCCTGGATATAAATACATCGAGGAGTTTAGCACACACACAAGGTTTTCCTTTCCAATTTGTATTTATTTCTTTTTTTTTTTTCCATGATCCAACTTGCTTTTTTGAACCCTACAGAAAATGAGATGATGTTTTCAGAGGATTATTCACAATGATTTCCCTAAGGACTCTTTAGTACCAGCTACTTTAGAGTCTATTATGCTTCTACTTAAAATTATTAGATCTATTGGGTGCAATCTTACCCACTCCACCATTTAGAGTAATAGGCTGCCAGTTGGTTTACCAACTTTATTATTGCCCTTCCGCTTATTATCTACTGGATCACTGGACAATAGGTACAGCAGTATCTTGGGACAGTATTTTTAGCAATGTCAGGCTTAGAATCCTTGGCCCAGATACGCAGTGATTACATCACACACACAGGAAATTCAGTTTACTAACACATTGCCGTACAATTTTCTCTTAATTCTGATCCTCGTAGAAGTTTCAGCTTGGATTCAGGTAAATTGTTGTTAAATAACAGGTTTTCCAGAATAGATGATATTGCCTCTTCCCAGATATTTTCTCTCTGGATATTCTTTTTCACCCATCTCAGACCCATTTATCTGTTCATTATCCACATCACACATAGAAGTTTATAATTTAGGTTTGGACTTGCATTTCTTTGTGAAAAAGTATGAAATGGCATGCACATACAACACACACAAGATTAATCCTTATTTTAGTAAACTGCTGCATTACTTTGTGTCAAATGGAAATGTCTCATAAATAGCCTGTTGTGACAGACTGTTACATAATCCATTAAAAATATATTCAATTATGCATCTAGATATTTGTGGAAACCTTTTTTTAATTAATCGTTTCAATACACTCATCAAACCCTATAAAAGGTTCTTCTACACACTGAGGTCTTGCTGAGAAGAAATATTTACAACTGCTGAATCAATCCTGTTCAAAAGTGCAATAAATCAAAGAGGTTTTGGGAAGGTGCTTGAGGAGGAACCAGTAACATTGCTTTTCCAGAAGAAATTCATTACTGTGAGGATGATGAGGTACTGGAACAAGTTGTCCGAAGAAACTGTGGATGCCCCACCCCTGGAAGTGTTCAAGAACAGGTTGGATGGAGCACTGAGTTGATTGGTCTGATGAAAGTTGTCCCTGCCCATGGCAGGCGGCTGGAACCGGATGATCTTTGACGTCCTTTACAACCAAAGCCATTCTATGACTCTATTTGTACAATTTTTTCTGGGATAAACCCTATCCTGGAAATAAGAAGTGCGTTTGAAGTTGTGATTTTAGCCTTGGTAAAGTGATGCTGGAGAGCATCAGGCTCAGGTCAAATCTAAACAAAAAGAGATTTTCAGGAGAGGGAAACGGGCTGTTTTCTATTTGATCTACCAAAAGAATATTGAAAAAGTGTGGTTTTTTCAAGATAAAAAGATTTCACAAATCAAAACCAAAAGTTAGTTACTTCAGAAACGCTCTTGGCTTGTAAAAAGACAGATGCAAACACTGAGGAATACGAGAGTATCGTGTCTACCATGCCACATCCTTGCCTACAAACACTGACAGATCCCTTGAGTTTTGGCTGAACTGCTTGAGAGCAGCTTCCTGCAGACACTTTGCCTGGCAAATTGTGCCTGTTTGCAACATAAAACTGGATTCCAGCCCAGTGGCTCCACTCGCAATGACCAGAGACACCTCAACAGCAGAGGACGTCAACTTCCCGTGCGCGCGCTCAGAAAGCGGCTTCGAGGGAGAGCTCCTGAGGTGGGTGAAACCTCCCTGGTGGGAGGCTGGCAGGGGTGGCCCTGGTGGGAGGAAGGCAGGGTGGTCAAGAGGCACCGTTGCTATGGCAACGCTGCCTGGGAAAGACAAAAGAGGAAACCTGCGATGAAAGGGGAACGGCTGGAATAGGGAGGAAAGCGGGGCCCAGCCCCGCGTGTGCCGTGACAGGCTGACACGCACTTGTCACCTCCAGCGACTGAAGCTGCCACTCACCCTGTCAGGTCAGGATGTCACTTGCCCACGTGGCCGAGTGCCCTGCGCTCCTGGGCGGTCACAGGCTGAAAAATGAGTTTGGGGGGGGTTTGAATAAAGAGTTCCAATCGTTAGGTGTGGACATGGTGCCCAACGCAAATGTTTAAATTGACTCAGGTCTCAGAAGCTGCTTGGCAGTCCCCAGCACCAAAGTAACTTCCAGTGGAAAGAACATTGTTAAACAACAAATATATCTATATTTATATCTATATCTATATCCATTGCACCTACATGAGTCAAACATGAAGAGCTGCCAACCTGTACGCTCTCTTTCTCACATGCTGATAGCAAAACCAGTTGCAGGTTGAGTAACCCTGACTCAACAACTCCATGGCACAACAGCAAATGCTGGGATTTTATTTGTGAATCGATCTGAGCGGAAGAATCAGATTGAGAGCATTAAGAACCCTCAAAATCACCCTCTTGCCTTACAGGAACTCAGATATAGGCACTGCAAATTACTCTGGCAAAGCTGAGTCATCTGTGCAGCAACTCAAAACTAACATTAATCTGTTGCCCAGATCAGCTAGTAAAAAAAAAGAATTTATGATAGAAACTGAGCTAAATTACAGCAATTGGCAGACCAATGTTCCCCTGTCAAATGACCATATAAAACTACAGCAAGCCACTCAGCCTGTGTACTCTCTAGGGCAGTTTCCACTGTAAATATACTGCTTCTAGCCAGAAGAGAAACCCAATTGCCTTACTCAGGAAAAAAAACCCCAATGCAATTAGTTCTCAAGACACCACAGATTAGTAGAGGCTCCTATACCATTACTTTCTACTAAAATCACAAATAAAGACATCTAAAAAGAAAACTGGAAAGGGAGAGAAAGAAGAAATATATATGTATGTGTGTATATATATAAAATCATGTTTTCTTTCCATGGCTGTTTACCTTCTAAAATTTTTACAACACATTTTCAAGCATCATTGAAAAAAATGTGAAATGACAGCCCCCTTTTACAGGCGGGAATTGATACACAGGGAGATGAAATAAATTACTGAGGGTCACTCAGGAAATCTGCACTGGAGCAAAAACCTGCATTTCTCATGCTCCTGTTGGGCACCTGAGGAAGAGGTTGGTGTTCCCTCAGGCCCAGGTGCTCTGCAGCATTGCCACAGACTTCGGGAAAGTGAGGCCAAGGGCTGCAAGCACTGAACCTCACACAAAGAAAGGGTTGATTTTTTTTGCTGCTTTTGTTTTATGTTTGTCCCAGTGCTCGTTCAGAAAGTAAAATAAGTTATTCAGGCCCTGCTTTTTCATAATCTCCAGGGTACTTGGTGTGCGGATCAGCCATCGATTTTTGCTCTCAGTCTGTTACAGTCACATATATGCAGTAAAAGTAATTTCCTCGGGACTAATATCATTTGTTCTCCAGGGTTTTTCCTTATGAAAACTGAATTTTGAACAATCCTTATGTAACCTTTGCTATTAAGGTTGCAAGAGATTGAGAGCCATTTGTGAGATGAATAAAGCATAACATTTTGCTTCTGCAAACTTTCCTGACAAAGCTCTTTTTGTCAGGGAAAGGATGAAGCTTTTACTATGTGGCAAAATTTCCTGTTGAAACTAAGGGATCTGTTAAATTACTTTCCCTACCTGGTTTCTGCACTGATTCACACTAAAATCTCTCTTTAATCTAATTTTAACTTTCACTCTAAAATTATTAAAATTCAGGTTTTAAGAGTACATGACTTTTCCCTCTCTTAGAACAGTATGACATTTTTATTGACACATTTATTCTAAATCTCAAAAATAAAAAAAAAGCTTTTAAAAGGAAATTAGCTGTGATAGTAGAGCTTGATAAAGGGGTATATGGGAATATAGTAAGTAAGTTGTACATCTTTAGATTACAAAAACTGGGCTAAAAGTTTACTTCAATAATTAAAAAATCATAGAATATTTTAGGTTGGAAAAAAGCTCTGAGATTGTTGAGTCCAGCTTCTGATTGATCACCACCTTGTCAACCAGATCATGGCACTGATTGCCACATCCAGTCATTTCTGGAAAAAAAATATGTATTTGGACCGTGGGCGTTTGTCCACTTTAACTAAAATTATATTTAATTAGAAGCATTTTTTTGAGATAACTTTCCCCAGAAAATAACTCCATCCAAACAAACCCCATCACATTTGTTGCATTCCTGAGGAAAAGTTGGTAGGGATAAAACCCTGTTCTGAAATTTAATAAAGAAAGGCCACTCAACCCTTAGTAAAAAGCAAGCAGTTTGACCCCAAACACACACAGCCACCCCTGGAGTCTGTCGTATTTTAATACATCAGAAAGAGAAGTCTCGGGCGGGACATCTGACCTCGCTGGGTATCGACCTTCTGGTTGTCACCATCTCATTGTCACTGGGGATAGGTTTTCCTCGTTAAGGCACCGTGGTCATGTCCTGGGTTGCAGTGTATTCTATTACCATCTTCATGAGCTGTGAAACCAGGTGGGGCAGTGCTTCTTTGCCTCCTCCCTC